>BMAU01019655.1:600000-976461 GCA_019973935.1 Trichonephila clavipes
CAAACGTGTCTTTCAATAAATCGATTGTGGCACGAGCTGTGTGACATGTTGCGCCGTTTTGTTGAAACCACAGCTCCTGGACATCATGATTGTTCAATTCAGGAATGAAAAAGTTAGTAATCATGGCTCTATACCGATCACCATTGACTGTAACGTTGTGGCATTCATCGTTTTTGAAGAAGGATTCCACCAGCCCATAAAGCGCACCAAACAGTCAGTTTTTCTGGATGTAACGGTGTTTCGACATACACTTGTGGATTAGCTTCACTCCAAATGCGGCAGTTTTGTTTGTTGACGTAGCCATTCAACCAGAAGTGCGTTTCATCGCTAAACAAAATTCGCTTTTGAAAATCGGGAACAACGGCAATCTCGTTTTGGGCCCATTCGACGAATCTACGCCTTGCTTGATGATCGCTTGGCTTCAATTCTTGCACGAGTTGGATTTTGTAAGCACGCAAACCAAGATCCTTCCTCAAAATTTTCCATAAAGTAGATGGACACAGATCCAATTCCTGTGCTCGATGGCGGATGGACTCATTCGGGTCTTCCTCAATGCTACGCTCTACAGTAGCAATAGCTTCTTTTGTGCGCACCGTACGGCGTCTCTGGGGATGCGAGTTATCAATTAGAGTAAACGTGGTGCGAAAACGTTCCATGGTTATTCGAATTAACTGCTCTGATGCGCGATATGTATTCCGTACAGAACCATTATTTTCGAAATAAAATTGCACAATTTGAAAGCGTTGTTCAGGCGTGAGTCCATTCATGATGAATTGCCAAACCAAACTGAGAATAAATCACTTGACAGCTGTTAAATCGGTCGCCATCTTGGAAAGTAATGCCAACTTAAACTTCTATACCTGGAAAAAAACACTCTTTATACACTCTGTCGCAAAAAATATATGCACCCAGAAGAAATTGAGCTACATTCACGAAATTTGGTATGCATGTAGTGTATATGAAAATAAACAAATGATTAAAAATTCAGAACAAAATATCATTTTATTAAGCGGTTACAGCTTGCAAAAGGTTAAAAATCAGTAAGTAGTAAAGCCACCTCTGGCAGCTATACAAGCCGAAATTCGGCGTGGCATCGATTCAATTAGATCACTTATGACCCCCTGTGGAAGATCCTGCCATAGTCTTTGCATCTGCGCAGTTAATTCTCCTGTATCTCGGGACGGCTGCAGTTGCCTTCCCAGCGCGTCCAGACATGCTCTATTGGCGAAAGATCTGGTGACCTGGCAGGCCATGGTAGGACGTCATATCCTTGAAGACATTGTTGGGAGAGTCGCGCAGTATGTGGACGAGCATTATCCTGTTGATAAATGGCACCTGGGCGACTTGATAGCATGGGTAGCACAATCGGCGTTAAAATATCGTCCACGTATCTGCGAGCTGTCAAAGTGCCTTGAAGGAGCACTAAAGATGATCGTGTGTCCCAAGAAATTGCTCCCCACACTGTCACACCTTGTGAAATTGCTGTATGCCGCTCGACAATAAATGCCGGATCGGACCGCTGGCCGGTGCGCCTCCAGACACGTGTGCGGTGGTCATCAGCACTGAGACTGAATCGGGATTCATCACTGAAGATGACACGTCTCCAGTCTATCACACTCCAAGTTGCCCGAGGTCGGCAAAAATCCAGTCGACACTGCCTATGATGTGGGGTCAGTGGTAAGCGTCTTAGCGGACGTCGGCTCCTCAAGCCAACTTCGGTCAGTCGTCTCCTTATGGCACTGGATGTCTGGAAGGAGGTAAGTGGCGTTGAATCGATGCTAGCGGCGTTGTTGGTGCCGAAGTGGCCACTCTTCTGATTGCACGATCCTCGCGATCATTTGTGTTCCTGGGACGTCCTGACCCTCCGCGACGGTACACTCTACCTTCTGTGATCCACTGTTGCCAACACCGAGCAACTACCATATCGCTCCGACCGAGGTGGCGGCCGATACGTCTATTCGACCAACCTGCTTCTCTGAGACCTATTATACGGCCCCTATCAAAGTCCGTCAGCTGCTCGGTTACGTCTTAGAGGCATCCTAAGTCTCAATATCGTCTATCAAAGTCATCAGATTCGTTTGGATAGCCGTACGGCGCTCGTACTCATGCTTTTAAACTCTCCAGTTGCGCAACTAATATGTGCATAGCACACTTTTAGCCTTGTCTCATTGGCTTCGAAATTTTAATCATTTGCATATACCAGACATTTGCCGAGTTTCGTGATTGTAGCTTGATTTCTTCTGTGTGCATATATTTTTTTATGACAGAGTGTATTTCCAATTTTAATTTTTTGCGTTATTTTTTTCTGCCCTTTTTAAAAAAATTTCTCATGAATTTTGAAATTTTGTGTGTTTGAGTTATATTTAAATATTTATCTTTTATATATTTATATATATATATATATATATATATATATATATATATATATATATATATATATATATATATATATAACTGATTTTTCAATTGAGTGCTTATTAACGTCGCACTCTAGCAACGTGAGGGCTGTTACAGACGAACCTCGTTTTTGTACCTCGGTCAGGCGATGAGGACGTTCCAACAGCCTGCCCCCCCCCAACATCTTGTATTCTTACTTCCCAACCACGCGATCGTCAGGATTTTGAGCCACAACAGACGTACGTCTCGCGTCTTATATAATGGCATATTAGGAAATTTTACAATACTTTAAATCAATGATACTCATCCTGCAACCCGCAAGTAGACCGGTGGTCTTTTCTGAGTGGTTCGGTTATATTCCAATGCTTTTAGAAAATTCAGTTTTTTAAGAACAATGCACTAAAAATTTAGCTGGAAATTTTATTAATGAAACAATCAAATAAATCAATTTGCTTTTTTTTTATCGTAGAATGTAAACAAGAGGCTTGGTCATGGATGGAAGGAAATCGAAACTACCCCATAACTCGGTGAAAAAAACATAAAAGTAAATATTTTATGTGTGTGTTTGATAAAAGTGTTAATAAATTATTAAAAGGAAAACCGAAAATGAGAGTTTTAATATTTTGATCAGTTTCGTTTCTCCAGTGTTGCTTTGGTCTTAAAGTGTTTCTCCTGCTATACTCATGTTGCGGCCCGTGTGAAAAATCTGTCACATTTATGTGGCCCCCTGGAGTAAAAATTCAAGTACCCCTGCTTGAAATAAACAAGTAATTTACTACTTCATTAGAAAACCTTAATGGCGCCATCTGTTGCAGATAAATCTAAAGAAGAAGAATTAGATATATCTTCTGTGTAGATAAATCTACACAGAAGAGATTTAAAATTAAAAAATAAAATTTAATTAATGAATTAATACTTTTTTAAAAAAACTGTATTAACATCAAGTGTCATCCACTACAAGTATAAAAAATGTATTCGAACTTGAATGGATGAATAGAAAGTATATATATATATATATACACACCGGTGTGCAAAAATTAAGGACGAAAGCGAAAAATTAGCATATCAGCTGAATGAAGAGGCAGAGTGGACAGAAAGACCAATCAGGAGATTAAGTAAGGTGATGTACGGTAGCACATGCGCAGATATGCAGGTAGACGTAATGGGGGAGTGTCTGAGTAGTATAAAGTATGTTGTCGGTGTAAGATCAGTATTTCTGGCAAAGAGATTGCACGAAGTATAGCAGTTAAAATCACACCGAGTTGTTGCCTCAGCGAGAAATGGCGAATAATCAATCTGTTAGACGACATCTGATGCTTTTACCCGAGGTCGAATCATTGGGAGAAGTTGGAGGAAGGCCGCAGTGTGACAAGTGTGGCTGCAGAGTTCGAATTGCTCACAGCATCGTTTCACGACTTTGGAGACAATTTCAAACTACAGGAACAGCTATCCGGGGTTCAGTAGTGGTCGTCCACGAGGAACCACACCCGCAGATGACCGGTACATTGTCTTTACAGGCCAGAAAGAAACAGGCGGCAGACAGCGGGATAAATCGCTAGACACACGACACAGGCGACTGGACGACCGATATCGCGTTTTACCGTGGCCAGAAGACTGCACGGTGGTGGTCTGTTTGCACGACGCCCTGTACGGTGTGTACCTTTAACGCCTGCCCATCGGAGAAGGCGTTCTGTGGTGCCGGGAATACCGGAATTGGAGAGACAATGAATGGGGACGAGTACTCTTTACAGATGAGAGCAGATTCCAGTTTGAGTAGCGATTCTCATCGCATACTCATCTGGAGAGAGCGGGGAAGCCGCAATCATCCCTCGAACATCATTGAAAGGGACAGGTATGGAGGTCGCGATGTTCTCGTTTGGGGAGGCATCATGCTTGGTAGTCGTACAGACCTTCACATCTTCGACGCAGGTTCGGTCAACGGGACCCGTTATTGTAACGAGATTCTTCTTCCATATGTGCGTCTTTTAGAGGCGCTATGGGTCTGCAGTTCCTTTTCATGGACGACAATGCACCATGTCATCGCACAGTAGCTGCCGAACAGCTCTTAGAGAGTGAGGATATTGACGTATGGATTGGCCGGCACGATCTCCGGATCTCAATCCCATCGAGCATGTATGGGATTTTCTAGGCAGACGCTTGGCAGCTCGTACCTTACCACCAGTAACGATTCGGGAGCTTCGATTGGCGCTGCAAGACGAATGGGCAGCAATGCCTCAACAACTCATTGACACCCTCATTCTCAGCATGGGCAGACGCTGTGAAACCTGCCTAGCAGTCATGGGAGATCATATCCCCTACTAAAAACCGGATGTTACTTGCTGGACACCCATCACAGGGATGTTTTGGCCTTCAGTCGCATTGCGCTCCATGCTACTTTTTCAATCAAGTTCTTTATTATCCCTCTGATTTCTCTTTTAGTAAGTGTTGCTTACATTACACATGTCCTTACGTATTGGGATCTTACGGTATTAAATGTGTTGATTTGGAAAGCTTTTGTACAAAGTTATATTGAAAATATTGAAAAAACCGTCTCGTCCTTAATTTATGCACATATATATATATATATATATATATATATATATATATATATATATATATATATATCAGTAAATAAATTAAAAAGACTAATAAATCCTAAAACATCTTAAGAACGAACCGAAGGAACCAAAAGCATGGAACCATTACAAACCAAAAAAGAGAAATACGGCTAGAGTGGATAAAACTATTATGGTTTCCCGTACTGTCACTGGCTTAGGACAGTGAAACAAGGTCGAACAGTGTTTTGCGAGATCTCAACCTTCCCCTTCAGTGGAAACTTTCAACATAATAGCATAGGAGATAAACCAAGGCAAAGGCCCAAAAACCCACGTGGGTGAATATAACATCAATAGAATAGAATTGTAAAATTAAATTACCATAGGAATCCGGATGAAATAGACAAATATAAATATGTATAAACACAAATAATTGCAATAGAGGTTAATAATGATTATGACCATAAGTAATAATAATGAAAATGTGCGAAAAAACTAAAATCTTACCCGATGTATTCCGATTCTAATAGCATACTAACGCCAAGCACAAAAAAACAGTATAACTAAAAATAATGACGCCATCTATATATATTTTTAGTAACTAAATTTATTATAAGAAAATTAAGAATAATATACTATAAACTAAATGGAACTGAATATATTAAACAAGAATAATTAAATAGCTATAATTTTGAAGACATATATTTATATATAAAATTAGCTGGATAATTATAGTCTATGTATATATATATATATATATAGGGGAAGGGAAAGTGAACTAATAGTAGGAATTGAAAAAGAAGAATAAATATGAAGTATATATCAAATTTTTACTGAATTACTTAAAATATTTTAAGTTTATTAGGTTTATTTATTTTGATGACTTCTGAACCTATTTATCTGTCCGTGTTACTAAGCCTATTAATTCTATTTTTCCTCGTAAGACATAAATTCAACTGCATTACATTATCATAAGAAAAATAGAACGGCCTTGAAGGTCTGCTTATTTATGCGACTAAGGTTAAAATAACAACCGCATGGAAGCCATTTCTCAATCTATTAAAATACATTTACACCATGCTTGATAGGCAGTTCCTAATTACTCACAAACTATTATCTCAGTTGTTCTTATAGTGGAAAACTTTCATTGAAAGAGATGATAAATAACGCAATTAATCTCCCCACAACCACTTACTTCTTGTCATGCACGGAGTTATTAATTTGCGCCCTTTTGGAGGGCACAGCGATTTAATTAAAACTTTAATGCATTGAATTCGATTTTTTCGCAAATAATACAGTCGAAAAGGTTATAATACTGAAAGTGAGAACTGTCGCATGGTTTCGTCGTTTCCTTCTTTGGTATCCGACTACCCCAAAATTGACAATTTGTTTTATGATTTTATTTTATAGGCCATCTTATTAGCTTATTTAAGCAAGATGTCACACTTTAAAATGCGTTTTACTGCAAATGTGTGTGTTTTTAAAAATGCCCAAACGGGGACCACCATTGCTGCAACAGTTTTGAAAATAATTAAATGGAATTTTATGCGTATGTTCTGTATAATAGTAAAAGTGTTTTAACCTTCAGATTTATCAATCACTGTTTTATTACAAAGTTTTCAGTCACTTATGTGTAGGGATCGCAATACCGGATCAAAAGCTCAATACCGGTATTCGGTATTTTTTAGATCTTAATAGCGGGATACCGGTTTTAATACCGGTATTAGAAAGTTTAGAAAAACACAGCTGTTTCTTTGTTTTATTTGCCAGTTTCATTAAAGAGTGTGAATAGCATAAAAAATAATTTGTAACTTATAAATTATAACATTAAATAATGAATCACAAAAAGTAAGAGAACATCTCATTTATTTAAATCACAAAAAGTGTAAATATCACGGTTCAATTTGTGGTACTATTATAAATTTTTGAAATGTGATCTTAAAAAACATAATGCATCAATTGTACTGTCATTAAGTCTGGAACGTAATTTTGTGCAAAAATTACCTACTTTCGAAAACGCTCTTTCGGCATCTACGCTGGTTGGTGGTACTGTTAGCAATGCGCGATATACTTTTTCCAAGTATTTACCACTAAATCTCTCATCTTTTGAAATGAATGGATTTCACTTCGGATGTTTTTTTGGCTTATAGCTAATTTCTGCATTGCATTTCGTTAGAGGAATTTTTTTTAATTATGTCTAATTCTAATTTTTGTTTAGGAGACAATTCCTTTTCACTATCGACATTAGTTTCATCATCATTTTAGATAACTGAACAGAATTCTGTTGAATGCTAATAGGTTTGTGGGTAAAAAAAAATTAAGAAAATTTACTATAAACTTGGCCAAATTTGAACTGGTTAGTCACTTATCTTCCTTTTCATTTTCAGTTTTAAAATCGTTATGAGTATGATATGCAAATACAATGTGAATAACGAAGACACCAATTTAAAAATTTCGAAATATTACGCACTTTCATCACAACTACAACCTTGTTTTCACACATACGAATTTCAGACTACAAATCCTGTGCGTGTGCAGTGTCGCTCTGAGCTGTAATTGAATATATTTGGCCTGCCTCTTTAGATGATTCACATATTTTATCACTTCTTGATTGTACGATTCAACTTTATATTCACAGTCTAATTAATTTCGCCCGTTAGGGAGACATAAAACAAAAGCGTAGGCTATTTTGTTATGTTGACGATCCCTGAACATATAGAGGAGACAATTTAAAAAATTTCTAGTAAATGTCGAAAAACCGTTATTTTAACTTGTGAATACCGGTATTACAAAATTGTACAAATGGCTCAAAATACCGTTATTCGGTATACCGGTATTGCAATCCCTACTTATGTGAATATAATCATTGTTTTTTAAGCAATTTCATACAATAGCTAAAATAAAGTGCTCTAGTTTTCGTAAAAATTAAAATATCTCTTATCTTGAAGGCCATTTCAAAAATGAATAGCAAAGCAACACATCAAAATTGAAAACTTGTTCATATACATTTTGTACAAAACAGACCATGCTTATTTAACTTCTTGCAAACTTTTCACATCCCCCTATTTTAGTAATAATGTGATTTCTTTTTCTGTTCTTATTTTTAGAATATTTTTCCTAAAATATCCTAAATAAAAGTTTAAAAACCACAAAAATATCTCCATATCTCCATTTTTTTTTAAAAAAAAGTTGTCGCAAGTAGTCGGATACCTTAAAGGTTAATCAAACTGGATAATTGATTAAATAGTGAATTTAAAATTGAGTAATCAGTGTGTGAAATATCGATACTTGATTGTCGTATATATAGTTCTGTTTAACAATACTACTTGCCAAGTACCTATGTTATATGGAGACAGTTATTATAACTTCGCCCAATAAAGCAACACGTGGACTATTTGCGACGAATCTCAATACTTTCAGCATCGATGATAGATAATAAGATTGATGTTAATGTACATTACTGTGTCGAAATCATTTGAAATAATCATTTGAATTTTTAAAAAAATAAACAAACACGCTTTTTTTATAGTTAACCGAACTAAAAAGTAAAACACTTCACATAAAGAACACTTCTGTTTGTTTGTTTTACTTGTATTAACCATGAACGCTTTCGCTTTAAGGTTGTAACAATATTTTAGTCGCCAAATCTGAAAAGTGGAAATTCTTAATCCTGATGATCCTGATCACAACAATTGAACAAAATTATTAATTTATTGTATTGTCATCGGTACTCGACAAGTGTGCAAAATTGCAACTTGATCTGACTTTTTAAAGTGGGTAAATATCGAGTTCAAAGATTCCGTTGCATACAGGTGAAGCTAACAGTGAACCAACATTATTACACAAGAACAGGATGTACTAACAAATATTTGTTAAATAGTTTAAGGTATCCGACTATATTCGGAACCATGCTTTTAAAAAAGCGCATAAATGGATAATTTTCATGATATTTAGTGTCACTCAGATTGGAATACATGCATAAAATTGTTTTAAGAACATTTTGACAAAAAAAATTTATTTAAATATAATATTTTGAGAAAAAATTAACTTAGAATTATCTTTTTTTCCAAATGTTCTCCTTTTGTGAAAAATCGTTCTATTATAATAATATTTTGTCTGTATATAGCTCAAACCTCTCTACAGAGGCTCAACTAGATGTATTGAAAAATTCACATTATTTTCAGCGTTACCACTAATTGAAATAATTATTGGCGTCTTTTTCTTAAAATTGCTCCCCTCTGTTGTCGTAAAATATGAATAAACCCACTTCTAAGATATATATTTCAAAAACTTCAGTTGAGCCTCTGTACAGAGGTCTCAGATATATACAGGCAAAATATTATTCTAATAGAAGCCTTTTTCTCAAAAGGAGAGCATTTGGAAAAAAGATTATTCAAAGTTAATTTTTTGCCAAAACATTGTATTTAAATGAATATTTTTTCTCAAAATGTCCTTAAAACAATTTTATGCATATATTCTAATCTAAGTGACACTAAATATTATGAAATATCCATTTATGCGCTTTTGCAAAATTACGGTTCCGAACGTAGTCGGATACCTTAATAGATGTTAAAAAATTCGAAAAGTGTTTCTCTATTACTTTATTGCAACACATTTCTGTAAATGGAAAGGTTTTTTCCCTAGGGAATCTTTAGGGATGATGATCAGATTGAAATCTGCAATAAGTTCTCAGTGATATGGAATGCTTTTGGCACATTACCTAAAAAGTATGGATTAGGTGTGCTTACAAAATTTGATGAGAGCTTATATTACCGACTTTAATAGTGTTTTCTTGTGTGAACATCCTTAGCTTTTAAAATATGATAATTGCAGTCTATGCTAGACATCAAATAAAAAGTATCCGCATTCTATATTTTAAATGAATAAAAATTTCTTATTCAACAATATATTTAAACAACTTCCACATAATGAAAATAAAATTTATCTAAAATATGTAATATTTTTCCGTTGTCAAAATTATGCGAAAACAATATTAGGAGAGAGAATCGATAGTACCGATATATAGTAAAATATCAATAATCTATAGCAATTATTCACTTAAATATTTAACTAAGCACATACAGTTGCTCAAAAAATGAACGTAAGTATATTAAATTCTTTTTTAAAAGCTCTCTTTCAAGAACGCTGTTAATTTATCTATGATCTTTCTATCAAAATTGAGTCTAAATATCGTCAATAACCTTAAAATGTAAGTCAAGTATGGTGCAAGGTAAATCGCCTGGAGAAGCCAATAATTCACTATCAAATATCACTTTGTATAGAAATTTTTGAAATATACACAAACCATGCAGCTAATTTTAAAAATACAATTACAAGGAAAAGAACAAAAAAATTGTTACCTATATATATATTAAAGAGTCCACAATTCAAAAATCTTTAAAATATACACCCTTTATATTGTAGTGCTTGCAAGAAAAAGATGCCTTAAGTATTCTAAATTAAAAATAATTATCGGAAGCCTTTCTTAACTATTCTAGATTTTTCGAAGGAAAGCCCAAAAGATATTCTGAGGATATATATAATCTATTCCATGACGATGTTTGAATTTTCCCTCTTACCATAGGGAATTTCAATGCATATCTTATCAACGAAAATAAGAGCCACACAACAAAGGACTTCCCAAAAATCGATCCTCTTTTGTATGAAACAGGCTTTTCACTCAAAAGTTTTTGTAACTCATCGGCTTAGCATCTTTCTTTCATCTGTTTTGACGTTTAAAGCCAGATGCTGAACGAAAAAAAATATAGTTAAAACGTATTTGTATAGGAGATAAAAGTATATGTTGAAAAATGAAAAGAACCAAATGAAGTTTGGAACAAAAATAGCCCTTTTGAGTTTTTTAAAAGGAAAAAAAAATCTGACGTTTTTGTAAGAAAAGAATTGGTGTTCTTTAACCAGCTAGTCGTTTCTCATTTCTTTTTCTCTCTCTCCCTGTCGTATAATTAAGTCTAAAAATTCTGCTGCTTCGGATATTGAATTTTTACATTAGCCAGATGAACAGATACTCGAAACTTTCAAAACGTTTAGTAAAAAATGTGTTTATGATTACATTTTCAGTAATTTTGTATCAACACGTAATTTCTTATATAACAGAATTCTATTTCTTTTTTAAGTGATGTAAAAACTTACTTTCCATAAAGCCTCTTATATTAGGGGGTGCTAAGGAATAAATTACAAACTTGAAACCAAGGGACAATAAATTTGTTATCATGTAAATAGCTTAAATTCTGCATTTCAACACACTAACAATGATCTCAGTAGGTTTCATACTGTTTTTAACCGCGATGTTTATAAATGATCAATCAATATACATGTGACGAACCTGTACGGCACTTTATCACTAATATTCTTGGGCGTCTTTGGGGATTGTAAATTCGCATATATTTCCAACCAGCTCTAAAAGGAGAAACCGGAATTTGCAAATGAATCAAAGTATTTAAGAAGAGTGTTGTAAGTTAGCAGGGAGAAGGCCATGGCGCCAAGAGATGCATCGACGAAGTTCTAAGAGGATTCAAGTTGATTGTGTGATTAGTTTCTGGCTGATTATCAGGCAGCGATCTCCATTTGGAAAGTTTGAGCCGGCTTGAAAGGAGTGTAGTAAAAGTCAAGTGATATTTGAATTTCAATTATAGGATCATAAGAGTAAATATATAATAGAGTTAGTGGAAAGATAATGATTGCTAGTAATTCAAAATGTTTATATCTCTCGGTCCTCTTGTTCCGGTAAACCAGTTCGATATTGAGTTTAATAGTTGATTAGTATCATATTTCATGATTTAATTTAATAGTAAAGTTCAGTCCCATTGACGTAGACATATTGATTCATCTTTGTATTTAGAAGGTTGATAATTGATTCAAGTGAATAAATATAATTTGTTATTGTAAAAATGTCGTCTGGTCGTTCTTTGCTTCAATTCAATCTTGGTGTCCAGGGTGGAACCCTGGGGGGTTCCCACATACACACCCACACACCACATGCTAAAATCAATATATATATATATATATATATATATATATATATATATATATATATATATATATATATATACATCTAGATTATTGTGTATTGTTATGTAAATTTACCTTCGACGATTTTACGCTATCTGTCTCAAAAAGCAATACAGATCTTCAAGAGCGATGAAAATTTATCGTGGAAAAACAATAATTAGAAATACAGGATAGAGCAGCAAAATTCGTAACAGAAATCCCAAAAGGCATTCACACCTTCTACAGCACTCAGCACAAATATCAGTGTCTCAGAATACTAATATATAATGAATGAGATTATTCGCTCGAAAGTAACAACTAATCGCTAGGTTAACGGTCAAAACAATACCGAGAAAACTTCAACGAGTAACTCCTATTTATAGGCTTTATTCGTTTACGTATCTTTTCAGATTCGCTTACGTCACTATCGTGATATTAATAGATTCCTCCAGTAGTTTCCAGAAGCATCCACATAATTGCCAACTCGCTAAAAATGATACCAACATGGCTCTATTACCAACATTTCGCCGTGCTCCCTTTTAACCGCCATTATAATGTAAGGAACAGCGTTGCTTGCGAATATTACAATTTTAGCATAAAATAAATACAACGGTAAGTAATATTAACGTATTACACATCCAGATAAAAACTATTTAGAGTATTTTAAGTATTCATTTCACAAAATCCGTAACAGTTTAAACAAAAATATTATTGCAAGAAACGGTCTAAAAGAAAGTTTCGTCATTTTTTTTCAAACGAAAACTTTATCGCCAAAAAATACACCACGACATCATAAAATGCACATTGCACACAACATTTCGACAGTGTCACCACCGATATTGATATATTTGTTGAGGCAGGCAATCTGTTTCAAGATACAGCTCTGGTAAAACACGGCTTCCAGCAATGCAAGGAACTATCGCACAGCCTGGTTTTCTTGAGCATTGTTTTAGAAATTACATACCAACAAAGTGACTTTTAATTTTATTGTTGGCATGTCCTTCCCGAAGAGAAGGAAGGAAAGTTACAGAGCCAGAGACAAGTTGCACTTCTACACGATAGATGGTGACACCACATATTGAAACTTCCACAATTTTGGCATGGATTAGAGGGGAGGGAAATATTCTCCATTATCCTGCACCCGTAGTTTTTGCTGCGTCCGCCCACAAGAATTTCGGACCCACTGATTTAACGAGTATGTGCTCCGTGTGTACTTGGGGAATATTTGGTGGAATCGGGCATCGAACTCGACTTTCAGTGCAAAGAACTAATGAAAGTCCGGTGGGGCAATACAGTGGGTGATCGGTTAACGAACACTTTCACGAAAGATTTTTGTGTTCGGATAACGAACACATATTCGGAGGTGATCAGGGAGACACCCCTTAAATTATGGATGAAATTTTGACAACTGCTAGAGATGTGGAATTGGAGGAGAACGAGGATGACATAGAAGAGCTCATAATGGGATCTGAAGATGAACTGACGATAGAAGAACTCCAAGAAATTTTGAATGAAGAACACCAAGAAACACAACGAAATGTGTCTCCTTCTGAACAAGAGGAAGATGAAAGAGGACCAATGCCGACATGTGCCATTAAAGATCTTTTGAAAAAGTGGGAGGCTGTCAGAGCAATGGTCTTAGAATGGCACCCAAACCAAGCTGATGTCAGTAGGATTGGGGATCTTTACAACGACAATGTTATTAATTACCGGAAAATCCTGAAAAAGAGAGAAAAGCAATCGACATTGGACATGTTCTTCAACGCCCCATAAGAAAAAAAATGAAAAGGACTGATTAATATGCAAGACTATATGTATATATTATTTTTTTAAAAACTTACTAAGAAATTATACATTTTTTAAAATTTAATTTTTAGGGTCTCCAGAACGAATTAATCGATTTCACACAGAAGTCTATGGTGAATCGATGATCGGTTAACGAACAATTCGGATAACGAACATAGTCTTAGAACGGATTATGTTCGTTAACCGATCACCCACTGTATTGTTTTCATTCGTGGATGTGCTCCGAAGCTTATTTAAACATTCATCTTTCACAATCTGTCTTCATACGAATATGCAACAGGCAACAACCATTTGACGAGGCATGACCTCTTCACCATACACAGTCTGTAGGCTTTCAAGGACGGTGAACACACTAGTCCCACGTTCTCATTCATACCAGTTACTGTGTTCACTTACACTGGAGACCAATTTATATTGGCATACATCGTGATTTGTACCTCTGATAACCTTAATACTGCTACTCTTTCTTCAGCCCTCTACGCATGCGTCATTCCTCCGACGCTTCCTTCTGTCGTTGAACCAGCAACAACGAATGAGGTTTCTTATGGCGATTGTTTTTCTCATCTAGTGTACCATCTTCCCCATGAAAAAAAATGGCGAAACTTACTTTTTGAACGTCCCTCGTAATAATAACAAGTTTTATCTCAAAAATATTTTTATGCTAAATATTACGGTAAAAAAGGGGTTCTTAAACATTCGATTGCCGTAGCTTCATTTTATAGATCAGCTTAACAACGCGGACCTCCAAGATTTCGAACACCTCTCTTTGACTTCCAACACATGGCTGAGTGATTCAGAAGTTCCTCAATAATTCTAAGAGAACCTCTGTAACTTATCTTTGCACATGTGTTTCTATTTTTTGAAAATATTACGTTATAATAATGGCAGTATAGTTGCAAACAATAAAAAACTGAATATACTGAAACATGTTCTAATACAGGTTTTAGTGATCTAGTGTAAAATGGCACATCTTTTTATTTTTCCGTGAGGTTTTTATGAGTCTGTAAAAGAAAGAAATCATAACATTAAATGATAAACCTTCAACGACCCCCTACAAAAGCGCTGAGGACTCCTAGGGGTCTGCGGACCACTGTTTAAGAGCCACTGTGATTAAACGTAATACATCATAGAAATAACTAACTATTAATAATTTTGTTCAGCGATTTGTAACAACAAATTGTCATTGCAACAGCATAAAAGTGAAAAACCTATTATAAATGACTCACGATACATTGTAGAAATAAATAACAAGTAATTAGTAATGTTCAAAGAATATATATATAGTTTGGAAGAAAATTCATGACAAATACCTTTGAGAACAGAGTTTAGCACAGGCAACTGAATCCCATGTATGTGATGAGATTACCAAACCGTGAAAGCCAATTAGCAGACCCAACGACTCCGAAGTGATTGTTGAGGCGTATATTATTCCATGTCTTTAAATCCCTATGAATCGTTCCCTTGTAAAGCTATACCTCTAAGCAGGCTCTTGGCACCTTTTAAATATATCCTTCCGTAATTGAACATTTAATTTTAAGGAAAACTATTTTTAGGATCGAATAATAGACAGAACACAATATCAACTTAAAGTAACTCTTAAAAATATTAGTTGTAATTCAAAAAGGAAATTTATAGTTAACCTTAAAATTATTAAATATATTTACTTCTTCTGTATTTGCTGTCCCCCTTTGAAATAAACATCTAAAATGTTATCTCTACAAAAAAGAGATGAATATTCAATAATCAAAACTGAAAAAAATTGAAATTGCCAGATAAACAGATATATGAGAAGTTAAAAATATAAATAAAGTTTAAATTATAAAAATATGGATTACTGAAACAAACATTGCTGACTTAGGACAACTCTTATATATAAAATAATTTATATAAAAGTTGTGTTGAACATGCATTGTGGCCAGCCAACCTTCCCCCTTTATGTTAATAATACTGAGCAAAAACCTATTGATAATAAAAGTGATAGAATATCTAAATCCATTGCAAGAAAAAAGTAACTTACCAAAAAATTGCATTCAAAAATGCAGAGCCCGCGCTAAATCTGAGTACAATAAACAAGTTATTGCTATATATATCCTAAGTCAGCAATATTTATGGGGGAGACAACAAGGGGTCCAAGACGTTGGTCTTTCTTCTATTTTATTTTAACATTAAACAAAAATTAATTAAAAAGGTAGTTGTTTTTACAGATAAGTTTGACGATGATATTCAGAAGGTAACGCCTGCTCGCGCACCTCTCGCGTTCTCCTTTTCTCTTTCTAACTCTGCTCTAATGTCCAAGAGTTTTAGTTTCAGTTTCAATTCAATGCGCCTGCGCGCGAAGACTTGTGTTTTGCTTTTGGCTGCATGCCACAACGGCCATTCTGACCGTACGCTGTCCGCAGCGGTACTTCCATGGAGACCAGAGGAGAATCTGAAACATACAAAAAAAAACGGAACAGACAAGGACTATACGACAAATATATAGAGATTAAACATATCATAATTTTTCTGAACTAGACAGTTTCTCCATCATGTGAAGGCATCTCTTCGACATCCGGAAGGTTCCACAGGAAAACATTGTGTTTCACAGGCATAAGAACGTCTTTTTTAACAAGTTGATCTTTGGTTGAACGCATCGATATTTTCCTCTCTAGAGTTCTGGACGTCTGTTCAAAACGATTTCTCTTTTTCCTTCGTTTCCACTGCCAGGGCTGAAAATTTTTCGGAGCAACTTCAAACCGTCGATGTTCACTCTTCATAGGTAAAGGGTTAGGTGAGCGGGAGATAAATTCCACGGAACTCGTTTTCATGGCACCATTGGCTTTCTTACACAATACTATATCAGAACATTTTTCTCTTACAATACTCAATTTTAACTTAGTACTCTTAATTTTATTACATTTATAATTCTTAATTAGAGAACTCAAATCATTTCTAATATCAAAGTTTTTAACATGTGTCAAATCATAACTACAGTTTTCTATCACATTTGCAACATAAAAAAAATAGAATTAGAATAAGCACTGGAATTAGCGTAAGCATGAGCACCTAAAGAGGATTCACTTTCATTCAATAAAACATCGCTCTTTGCGTGGCCTAGTTTCTCTATTTCAGAATATACACTGGGATGTATAATAAATTCTTCGGTCAAGGTCGGTGATATTGCCGTTCTCACACTTGCTAGGAGAGTGTTGATTAAGAGAAATATTTATGGGTTTAACTTCTACCATACGCTGTTCGCCAAAACATGAACTTAATGTTATGATCTCTTCGGAAGGTGTTTGCACTCTAATTAGTGAGGAATTTAAAACTGGGATCTGGCAACCTGAATCAATCAATGCTGTTACGGGCTGATTTTCCACAAAATGTTTACGTATTGAAGATTTGCGCATTCATCGCTATTTTGTTTTCGCTCTCGATTTTCAAAGTATTCACGTTTATTTTATTATGGATGTGATCATTAGATTCTTTAGGTTTAAAACGCTTCTCACAGTCTCTTGCGCAATGAGATGAATCACCGCATATATAGCAATTTTTATTTTCTCTTTCAAGATATTGGGGATAGTTCTCTTTAATCTTTGGTTTAAAGTTTTGTGATCTATTTTTAAAGGGGTCTTGGGTATATCCATAAGTAATAGGAGTTTCTTTATGTGATCCGTTTTTAGATGAAATATAAATATCACACTCTTTAGCTAAATCAATAGGCCTAAACCAATCTTCTGCTTCTCGAATGCCAATATGAGTTGCAGTTTCCTTATTTAAAGTTTCAAATAATTTATCAGAAATTATAAGATCACATAGAGATTCAAAGGAATTAACTTTTCTTAACGAACAATAATATTGGAAGTTTGCCGTCAATCTTGCAGCAAATTGGATGTATGTCTCGCCTGATGATTTTACAGCATTTTTTAAATGAGTTTAAACACTCGCGAGGGTTAATTGGAATTCTCTGAGTACTATAGATTTTAGTTTTTCATAGTCATTTAATTCCTCTTCTTTAATATACAGTAAGACGTTATGAGCTCTTTCGCCCAGAAGATTTATTAAAATTTCAGATTTATATTCGTCATTTATTTTCTTGGTTAAAAATGCGCGTTCTAATGATTGGAAGAACAGATTAAAATTTTCAGATCTGGTGGGAACAGGAAGAGATAAAGTTTTTATACTTGTTATCATATTTTCTATGTTAGTTTCGAACTGTTTTTCTTCGACTTTAGCTGCAGGATTTAAACTTAATGCTTTATTTTTAGCCGTTTGAAGTTCGATTTCTTTTTCTAATTTTGCTAACTGAAGTTTCGCGAGCTCAATTTTCTGTTTTTTCTAAAGTTACCTCTCTTTCGTTTTGCGATACTCTCTCATCTATACAGTTTTGAATTAAAGTTTTAACGAAATCTGGATCACTTTCAAATGTACTACTGTTCTCAATTTTAGTCTTTAGTTTAACTATAGTGTCAGTACTCTCCACAGTACCATCTAGCTCCTCAACAACTCTTATGAGATCCTCTTTAAGAGCGTTTTTATACATTTTATAAAAATATGAAAAGATCCTACCTTTTTTTTTTCTGGCTCCCTTGTTGCTCGCACGTACGATGTATCCAATAAAGAAAAAACGTTGTGAATCCACTGATTTCACCTCTTCGCAGGTAATATCGTTAGATGAAAAATAGTTCTTGAAATTGTTCGAATTGACACCTCTTCGCAGGTGTTTGTGAGTGGTTCCAACCTCTACACAGGCGGAATTTTCGTCGATGGGTTCCAACCTCTACACAGGTGGAATATTTGTCGATGGTTCGTTGAAAAATACACCTCTACACAGGTTATTTTGTTATTTGTTCCGACCTCTACACAGGCGGAATATTTGTCGATGGTTCGTTGAAAAATACACCTCTACACAGGTTATTTTGTTATTTGTTCCGACCTCTACACAGGCGGAATGAAGTTGAAAAATTCAACCTCTACACAGGTTGAACGAAGTTTCCGAAAAATGGCGGAGCGTCTCCTTCACGGACGCTGTTGTTCATTGTCCAGACTTTGGTTCAAAATCGAAATTTTATCGATCCCGGCCGAGCCCCCATAATTTGTGGGAGACAACAAGGGGTCCAAGACGTTGGTCTTTCTTCTATTTTATTTTAACATTAAACAAAAATTAATTAAAAAGGTAGTTGTTTTTACAGATAAGTTTGACGATGATATTCAGAAGGTAACGCCTGCTCGCGCACCTCTCGCGTTCTCCTTTTCTCTTTCTAACTCTGCTCTAATGTCCAAGAGTTTTAGTTTCAGTTTCAATTCAATGCGCCTGCGCGCGAAGACTTGTGTTTTGCTTTTGGCTGCATGCCACATTTATAATACTGTAGCATCCATATTTTTTATATTTTAAACTCTTTATATTTTTTAATTTCTCATATATCTTTCCTAAAATCTTATGTCTGGTTATCTTGCAATTTCAATTTTTTTCAGTTTTGAGAATTGAATATTCATCTTTCTTTAGTATAGATGACTATATATACATATGCATTTATATATTATCAAAGAGTGTAATTAAATAATTAATTAACACAAATTTACTTACACATTTAAATAAAAATAATTTTCGCACCTTATTTTTAAATAGTGTTTCGTCAATATTTCTAGTGCATCTATTTATGAATTTACGTTAAGGTATTAATTCTGTTTTTACTCTTATGTTATGTCGTTATTAATTACGCCACCTGATCGACACTAACATCATATCAAGGCCTGCAAGGGGCTACATTTACGCCTGTCGTTAACCATAGCTTTTGGCAACATACAGGTAACACTACGATTTGGCTCGATTCCACCCCAATTTTTGCGGGAGAACACCTTAAAGGTGGGAAGGGGCCTCCCACTTCTCTTCCCCTTTTACCAACCTCATGCTGTGCCTATAGCGTTGGCTCTTTAGATTAATTACCCCTATGTTGCGAATACACTATACAGTTACAAACACCCATGCCTCCTGTGGGATTCGAGCCTAGGCCAGTGCCTCTCAAACTTTCAGTACTCGCGACCCAACATTTATTTATCATTTTCATTGCGCCCCCCTCCATTCAATAGCATTGTATTGAATTCAATAATACTATACTTTTACACTAAAGCTACAGTGTGTGTGTATACGACTTAAACCTCCTATGTGCAGCCGACGAATATAAACGTCTCGCTCAGCCAAAGCATTAATCCTCTGGGCGTATATATACGTCTTTCCGAAGTACGATATTTTCTGTGCACTGCTATCCATAAAATTATTCCTAAGGTGTTGGTACTCAATAAAAGAACCTTGACAGTCTTTGCAAAGAATTTAGTTGTTCCATATAGGATTTTGCTTATTTATTCCTTTTCTCCTCCCCCCTCTCAATAAAACATCAAAATACGCGCGTAAACGTGGAAAACCGTGGCATTGGGGACGAAACCGCGTAACTTTTAGTCTACAGTTAAGGAATTAATTATAAATTGTACAAATCATCAAGATAAGTGCTAATACAAGCCCATGGGGTCACTGGTAATTATCAAATTTGTTCTTAACTTAGCATTGTTAAATTAATAATAAAATACATTGTACAGAGCAGGTACATTTATAAGTGTATTATATCAGTGTAAATGTGTATTTTATATTTTATTATGTCAGAATAGCTATAAAGCCTAAGCTTAACTAGTCAAAATAGTGGGAAATACGCTCAAGGACAAAAGAATTAGCGCACCAAGAAATAATTGCCGCATAGTAACTAAACTTGGCGTGAAGATAAGTGTCGGAAAGATATGCAAATGAATAGACATGTAGCGTGATTGCACATTACGTATAGCCGGTAGAGGGCGTTTAACGGTGTTCTCCGTCGAGTATAAGACAGGTAAACAAAGCTTGTTTGAGTGTGCTGAATTGTTTACAAAACAATAGCTGATGTAGACATGCCCTTACGCCGTTTTCAAAGACAACATAAGTAGCTTTCTCAGTTTGAGAGGGGGGAGAATCATCGGCATAATAGAAGCTGAGTGGTCAGCAAGCGAGTAGCTAGTCAATTAGGCCGTTCTGATTGGGTTGTGAAGAGGTGTTGGGACCAATGGATCCGAGAGATGTCATTTACACGAAGACAAGGCTCAGGATGCCCTCGACAGACCAGACGTCGAGTAGACTCCACATCGTAAGAAATGCACGCGCACAGCTAATTGCTTCATCGGCCGCCATTCAGACACAGGCAGTACCTTCAACAGGGGCTCCTGCGTCTTTTCGAACCATACGAAGGCGTCTGGGTGAAGGGCATTTGGGATTGCGGTGCCCATTACGTGTGCTGCTCTTAACGCCCACTTATCGACGCCTCCGTTTGAAGTGGTGCAGTGCACGAGGAAACTGGACTGCAGCGGAATGGAACCAGGTCGTTTTTAGCAACGAATCCAGATTCAGTCTCAGCAGTGACAATCGTGTTCATGTGTGGAGACCCTGTGGTGACAACCTCAATCCTTCCTTGGCTTTCCAGCCACACACCACTCCCACAGCTGGTGTGATGGTATGAGGTACCATTGCCAACAATACACGGTCACCCCTAGTCTTGATCCGTGGTACCTTGACAACCCAGCGGTATGTTCAGTACATCCTGCAACCACATTTGTTACCACTCATGCAATGACTCCCAGGAGCCATTCTTCAACAAGACAATGCTCGGCATTACACAGCAAGGGTGTCTCAAGACTGTCTCCACACTGTTACTACCCTTCTTTAGCCTGCCCGATCCCCAGATTTGTCTCCAATCGAGCATATCTGGGATCATTTGTGACGGCAAGTTGGGCATACCACCAGTTTGAACGAACTAGAGGCAAGGTTACAGAAAATATAGAACGAAATATCTCAAGACATCATACAGAACTTGTATGCCTCAATTCCTGATCGTATTACATAGCACATTCGCGCTAGAGGGGGTTCAACAGGGTATTGAATACTCAGTTCTTTTGCATTTTTCTATGAAATAACTTATCCTTTTTCTTTAATTTTCTAATCAATTACTTATATTAAAGTAAACATTACGTATGTAAAATTTCGTTTGATTTTGACGACTCCATCTTGGTGCGCTAATCTTTTTGCCCATGAGTGTATTAGCCACAGTAATACAATAGCAAACTACTGGCCTTAAGAACCAAGATCGCAGTGTTAAACAAAGTTTTAGGGCTAGCTAACCTTCACCTGTAATATTCCTATATATATATATATATATATATTTAAAGTACAGCAAAAAGTATTCCTGCTACTGGCACAGGATAAAATAGTATTGCCATAAATAATCGGGTTTTAAATGTTGAACTTATCTTACTTTATACCATAAACTATACTTATTTATGCAGCATCCTATCAGTTGAAAGATTTTTTGTTATTTTTATAAATTTAAGAATACCAGGATATGCTCGAAAGAGTAAAATGCTAAAATTAAGAATCTTTATTTACGCGGGACATATATCTTTAAAAATTTCCAAAAGAGCTTATATTTTTTGTGATCTTAAAAAAAGGTATTTCAATCATTCTGTAGAAATACAATAATAATTTTTCAGTTAAAAACCTTTATTGTTCTGTTTAATAATATCTGACATAATTTTTGAGATCTCATAATACATGCTTATATTTAGATACCATTTTTTAAAAAGCATCTCTTAAATATGTAAAATATTTTTTGCACATATATAATACAATACGCGATATATATTGAGTTTATGATTTTAGTAAAATACTAAATCAGTTTCTTTAAAAAAATTATGTAAACTTGTAATTTTGAAACTTTCAATTTTTTTCTCCTTCTTCATAAATAAAACTATTTTTTAAAAACTATGTACTACTTCGACTAAAACAATAGGTTAATTATATGCACAGTATCGTATGTTGATATATAAAATTTTGGAACCATTTTTTGCAATAGTATTTTTTAAAAAAATGTACCTAAAAGCAAAAAATTATGCTTTGGAGACAAAGTGAAAAGCTAAACATTTGTAAATATTTGTTTATATTTTTGTCAATTACTTGTTTCATATCTAAAGGTTATTTTATCAACGAACAAATAAGTGATATACATTTTTAGATTCAGAAAATTATGCACTATTTTTAATCTTGATGTGTATGATGTCCCGGTCCTCTTAAAGGAAATATAGTAATATGCAATAAGAAGTGCTTGGGATTTTTCATTCCTTAGATATTATTTTTTTATCATGACATTATATGTTCAGCTTTTTGTAATTTTCATTTGCAACTAAAAGAAGAAAAATTTACGCAGACGATATTTTTTTCCCAACAGCATTTTAGTTATTCATGACTTCTTTATACTCTCGAAACATAAAACAAATACTGTATTAGATAATTTTAAAACAAATGGGATTCATCTCGATATATATTATATTCATATTACTCACAATTTTTATCTTCCTTAAAGTTTTAGACAAAAAAAACAAAGAAGTAATTTGAATAATTCATATTTGATATGGTTTCAACATTATTTGAAAATATATTTTTTAAGATTAATCTTACTAAATCATAAGAGAGATTGGTTTTTTATTTTGCTTCAGAACGAAACTTTGGCACAATTTCAAGAACCTAAAAAATGGAATAATCAAGTAACAGACTTTTAAGGGTAAAAAAGAAGGTTCTTGGTTGGAAAAATTCGCATATCGATAAATTCTCAGCCATTTCAAAACAGTAATAAAAGGGAAAAAAATCGAATGTGTGGAAAGGAGGATCGAATTTTTATGTGTCTGAATATAAATCAGATAGGTTCTGAAAGTATTTTTATATTTATTCATAAGGCAGCTGATTTTTACAGCAATATTTTCTATCATGTGTTATAAACGCCATTTTAAGATAAACAATAGCAGTTTCTTTTTTGGAACTTTCTGGAATGAATTGATTTGCTAATCATTGATTAATTATTCGTTGGCAACATTTTTTATGTAGTTCGAAATTTCCTGAATTTGATGATGGACTTTCTTTAGATTTTGTGTAACTCTCGTGGAGGTATTAACTGAAACATAAAGAATAATTTATTATTTATTAGTTATCAAAAAATCGTATTTTATTGTATTGATAATAATGAAATGGTGTTTCGAATCTTATTGATACGATTCGTTAGTTCACAAATACAGAACGAATATTTTTTTCTATTGAAAGAGTGAAGTTTATATATATATATATATATATATATATATATATATATATATATATATATATATATATATATATATTACAGTAAAATAAATGTTTTAAACAGACGCTTTTTCGAAAAAAAATGTTACAAATTGTCTTTTCAGTCAAAGATTAAACATAAGATTCAAAATATCATTGAAGATTTAGTGCATAGAAACAAAATGTACTCATCCTAACAAGTCTTATGTAAAAACCTAGTATTAATTCTCTGCTTTTAAATGTGCAATCTCAAATGAAATTGCTTCCAAATATATTAAACTTGATTTATTTATGTTTGCCACACCCCATTAAAGGTATATTGGTAATTACTTACATAGGCAGATCTCAAGTAAGAACAGTTATTATATATATACCTAAGATGCAAAATAATAATAATAATAAAACAGCGTATATATATATATATATATATATATATATATATATATATATATATATATATATATATATATATATATATATACATATATATATATATACGTTTTGCCCTTCTCAAAAATGAAATTGCAAACCAAGAAATAATGCACGTAGCACCATGAAAATTCAGAAGTTATTGTAGTAAGTTGAACATGCAAATGATTAGAAGACAGAGAAATAAAATCATTATAAATCAATTGGGTGCTAATTTGATATTCGAGTGTTACGCGCCAAGTAGTTGTTTATTTTCGCAATGATGGGTGATAACATTACAATATGGCTACCTTCACATTTTTGTCGTAGGGTAATGTGGTTGCACTGGGAAGGACACAAATCTTTGTTAATTTTTATTGCTTTTTACCGCGGTAACCCTATTCATTTCAGATTATTACAATTCGATTTCCTGAAAAATTCAATCATTTTCATTGCAATGATTCTTCAGTTTACTTCTTCCGTCTTCTGTTGCACTTTGTGCTACTTTCAAATATGGGTATTTCTAATATCATGGTGAGTACCAGGATATTTTTTAAACGAATATGAGAGTTCTGCTTTTTATTATCCTTCAAAATGCGCAATTCCACTTTATTTTACTTTTCAATAATGCATTTTTAAACGTTCCTCGTTCGATGAAATTCATTAAAGGAACTCGCAGGTTATGGAATATTGCAAGTTATCAGCAATTATTAATTGATATTCATTAATGATTAATTTTAATATATATTATGTAACTATTTTATGTTTAATATAATATAATATTGTAATTCAACTATTATTATATTATATTATATTATATATATATATATATATATATATATATATATATATATATATATATATATATATATATATATATATATATATATATATATATATATACTGGTGTGCAAAAATTAGGACGAGACGGTTTTTTCAATAATAACTTTGTACAAAAGCTTTCCAAATCAACACATTTAATACCGTAAGATCCTCAATACGTAAGGACATGTGTAATGTAAGCAACACTTACTAAAAGAGAAATCAGAAAGATAAAAAGAAGCTTGATTGAAAAAGTAGCATGAAGCGCAATGCGAGTGAAGGCCGAAACATCCCTGTGATGGGTGTCCAGCAAGTAACATCCGGTTTTTAGTAGGGGATATGATCTCCCCTGACTGCTAGGCAGGTTTCACAGCGTCTGCCCATGCTGAGAATGAGGGTGTCAATGAGTTGTTGAGGCATTGCTGCCCATTCACCTTGCAGCGCCAATCGAAGCTCCCGAATCGTTACTGGTGGTAAGGTACGAGCTGCCAAGCGTCTGCCTAGAAAATCCCATACATGCTCGATGGGATTGAGATCCGGAGATCGTGTCGGCCAATCCATACGTTCAATATCCTCACTCTCTAAGAGCTGTTCGGCAGCTACTGTGCGATGACATGGTGCATTGTCGTCCATGAAAAGGAACTGCAGACCCATAGCGCCTCTAAAAAGACGCACATATGGAAGAAGAATCTCGTTACAATAACGGGTCCCGTTGACCGAACCTGCGTCGAAGATGTGAAGGTCTGTACGACTACCAAGCATGATGCCTCCCCAAACGAGAACATCGCGACCTCCATACCTGTCCCTTTCAATGATGTTCGAGGGATGATTGCGGCTTCCCCGCTCTCTCCAGATGAGTATGCGATGAGAATCGCTACTCAAACTGAATCTGCTCTCATCTGTAAAGAGTACTCGTCCCCATTCATTGTCTCTCCAATTCCGGTGTTCCCGGCACCACAGAGAACGCCTTCTCCGATGGGCAGGCGTTAAAGGTACACACCGTACGGGGCGTCGTTCAAACAGACCACCACCGTGCAGTCTTCTGGCCACGGTAAAACGCGATATCGGTCGTCCAGTCGCCTGTGTCGTATGTCTAGCGATTTATCCCGCTGTCTGCCGCCTGTTTCTTCTGGCCTGTAAGACAATGTACCGGTCATCTGCGGGTGTGGTTCCTCGTGGACGACCACTATTGAACCCCCGGATAGCTGTTCCTGAAGTTTGAAATTGTCTCCAAAGTCGTGAAACGATGCTGTGAGCAATTCCGAACTCTGCAACCACACTTGTCACACTGCGGCCTTCCTCCAACTTCCCAATGATTCGACCTCGGGTAAAAGCATCCAGATGTCGTCTAACAGATTGATTATTCGCCACTTCTCGCTGAGGCAGCAACTCGGTGTGATTTTAACTGCTATACGGCGTGCAATCTTTTTGCCAGAAATACTTATCTTACACCGACAACATGCTTTATACTACTCAGACACTCCCCCATTACGTCTACCTGCATATCTGCGCATGTGCTACCGTACATCACTTTACTTAATCTCCTGATTGGTCTTTCTGTCCGCTCTGCCTCTTCGTTCAGCTGATATGCTAATGTTTCGACTTAGTCCTTAATTTTTGCTAACCAGTGTATATATATTACATCATTATTATTAAATTATTATACATAATAATTATTGTATTTTATTACATGATTATTATAATACATAAAATTATTATCAAATTATATTATATGATTATAATTATGTTATATATAATATATAATCATAATAAAAATATTATATCGACAATATACATTATTATAATATGTATGATGTATTATACACTCATGGACAAAAAAATTAGCGCGCCAAGAAGGGGTCGTCAAAATGAAACGAAATTTTACATACGTAATGACTACTGTCATAACTTTTATTTCTTTCTTAATAACT
The DNA here is from genome assembly GCA_019973935.1 of Trichonephila clavipes. Taxonomy (NCBI): domain Eukaryota; kingdom Metazoa; phylum Arthropoda; class Arachnida; order Araneae; family Nephilidae; genus Trichonephila; species Trichonephila clavipes. The sequence goes on from BMAU01019655.1 coordinate 627,087, forward strand.
TTTCAAATCAATCAATACACACATAATTAAATCTTTATTAACATAATTTTCTTCACTAAATATATCATCTTGATTAAATACAGTTCTAATGATTAATCACAATCGGATAACAATCATACTGCAATGTCCGTCGTGTTAAAACCACTTTCAAGAGACTACCTCTATCATTTTATTTTATCCAAGACCACGCCTGCGTGTTGGTCTCTCACCGAAAGAATTCAATTTCTTCGCCCCGATACAATTTAGCGCTTTGCGCTAAACAAAAACAACAAGGGACCATCACCCTCTCTGACCGCACTTTCTGGGGTCAGGCAACCTTCTCCTCTAAAACACATTAACCCTACCAAAGCCGCAACGATTCGCTTCAACATTCCATACTCTTTCGCTAGCAGCAGTCTCAGACACTACAACTACTTTGATATAAGTAAATGATTAGAAAATCAAAGAAAGAGGATAATTTATTTCAGAGAAAAGGGCAAAAGAACGAAGGATTTAATACCCTATTGAACCCCCTCTAGCGCGAATGTGCGATGCGATACGATCGGGCATTGAGGCATACAAGTTCTTTATGATGTCTTGAGACATTTCGTTCTGTATTTGCTGTAACCTTGCCTCTAGTTCGTTCAAGCTCGTGGGATGCCCAACTCGCCGTCCCAAATGATCCCAGATATGCTCGATTGGAGACAAATTGGGGGATCGGGCAGGCCAACGAAGGGTTGTAACAGTGCGGAGACAGTCTTGTGACACCCTTGTCGTGTTAGGCTGAGCATTATCTTGTTGAAAAATGGCTCCTGGGAGCCGTCGCATCAGTGGCAACACATGTTGTTGCAGGATGTCTTGGACATAGCGCTGGGCTGTTATGGTGCTACGGACGAATATTAGGGGTGACCGTGCACTGTTGGTAATGGCACCCCATACCATCATACCAACTGTGGGAGCGGTGTGTCGCTGTAAAGCAAAGGCGGGATTGAGGTGTTCACCACGGGGTCTCCACACACGAACACGATTGTCATCACTGCTGAGATTTAATCTGGATTCGTCGCTAAAGCAGACCTGGTACAATTCCGCTTCTGTTCACTTTCCCCGTGCGTAGCACCACTCCGAACGGATGCGTCGATGGGTGGGCGTCAAGGTCAGCTCACGTAATGGTCCCCGTGAACCCAAATGTCCTTCAGCCAAGCGCATTCGTATGGTTCAAGAGACACAGGGGCCTGGTCTGTCGAGGGCATCCTGAGCCTGGTCTTCTTGTAAATGACATCTCTCGGATCCACTGGTCCCAACACCTCCTCACAACACAATCAGAGGGGCCTAATTGACGAGCTACTCGCCTAGCCGACCACCTAACTTCTATCATGCCGATGATTCTTTCCCTCTCAAACAGTGACAGCTGCTCATATTGTCTTCGAAAACGGTGTAATGGCATGTCTATCTCAGCTCTTTCTTTGTAAACGATTCAGAAAACTCAAACAAGCTTTGGTTACCTGTTTTTTACTCCACGGAGATCGATGCTAAACGCCCTCTACCGGCTATATGTAATGCACAATCACGCCGCATTTCTTATCATTTGCATATCTTTCCGACATGTACCTTCTTGCTTCTTGTTACGATTCCTCAATTATTTCTTGGTGCGCTAATTTGTTTTGTCCATGAGTGTATATAGTTACTATTATACTATATTGGTATATTGGTTATTTTCAATCTATCACTATATTCTTTATTTGAAATATGCTTCAATATATTTCAAAGCAGTTCTTTCAAATTATTTTCCTGGAGATTTGTTGCAGCTAGGCCTCCATCTTGGATTCCATATCACTCGACAACAATCACTGTTTAGCGCGATTAAGGAATCGTGCCCAAACAGCGTTTGGTGCCTAATACTCCTATATAAAATTAGTTCCACCAATTTATTCACTATCTAATGTACCCACCTCGGGTACCTATACAGGTCTTTAACTGGCGGAGATTCCATCAATTAGTCCACTGATGGTTGCCTGAGATAACCGTTGCCAAGCAACATCCACTGTTGTGTGGAGATCTTCCACGGCTTGCGCTAGTGGTTATTAGTTCATGTCACGTCCGATGGGATTTCACAGAGGTTCAAGGGATTCAGATATGGAGAATTTGCCGGCCAGGGAAGGATGTCAAATCCAGTCAAGCTGTTAGGAGTTCGCCGTGTGACATGCAGCCTGGTATTTTCTTGCTGGAATACCGTCTTGGTGCTACCTGCAAGAAGCGGAAATAACAGGCTCTACGTCTTGTATAGTGTTTCACTGTCAAACGAGCGTCAATGTGTACCAGAGGCGCCCTGTCCTGTGACCAAACATTATACCGACCTAAGCTATGATACCAGTGTGGGACCAGTTTGAGCTTAGCGAAATGGCTTGGTTCGTAGTGTTCTCTAGGTCACCGCCATACCCATCGATGATCTTCAATTATGCACAGATGGAAACGAAATTCGTCTGTGAACAACAGTCGGTGCCATTTGGTGGCCCAGGTACGATGACGATGACACCACGCTAGAACGTCCAGCCCTGTGTTAAGACATCAATGGTATTTCTGTTGCTGGTACCGGAGCACGTAACTGTACTTCATGCAATCTGTTATGTATGGTTTGGAAGGACATAGTTCCAACTGCTCCTGGAGGCAATTGGCTTCAGATGTCACGTGCCGTGGAGAAAGGGTTTCGAATAGTAAACTGGTGAATACGCCGGTCTGTGCGCACTACTTTTTCGGCGTGCACGCAGACTTTCCTGAATCCATCAGGAGACACAACGGTTAATCTTCTGGGCTTTATAGCCCGAATATGAGTACCACGTGATCAAATGCGTGTACAAGTTTAATCATTGGCATATCCATTTCACAACTAGCACTTCTGAAATTTTTATGACGCTGCGTGCATTTTTTCTTCGAATTACAGTTTCACTTTTAAGGAGTGTAAATCGTAATAATTATTTCGAAATTTTTTCGAACGTAGAGAACGATTAAAAAGTTTAAGCAAACGTTGCTTAGAAAAGTTTCAAATTTTCAGAAGTATATAAAAAGTAATCAGTTTATCAATTTCAGAGACTTCACAATACCAATGATTTATAAAATTTATATTATTTTTACTATAAAATTTATATTATTTTTACTTCATGTACTTACACAACAAATCTACTGATAAAAAGTAATGTCAAGTGTAAAGTTCAAGCAATTTTTTGGAGGGGGATTGAATTTTGTGTTTCGAAATTTATTTTACTTTACCCTGGTGTGCGTGTGCTTAAGGCTGGTTTCGACATATGTACGAAAGCATGAACTTAACACGGAGCACATTTTCGGACTGGAAAAATGCCTCAATTTTTATAAAAAAAATTGTGACATTGTAACTCATGTATTTGTTTATAATATAGTGTTTTTTAAAAAATTTCAAAATATGCCACAAATAATTAGTTTCGCCTTTTAAAACGTAAGGAGATAGCTCATTTAACATTACGGTATAGAAGAAAAAAATGTAAAACACATTTCATAAAAGGAAAAAAAAATGTGTCAACTAGGATAAAAATGAGTAATACGATAAAATAAATGATTATCTACAGGATAGTGAGGACAGAATATAATACATTAATGCTACAATACTTTTACACTACTTGGATTCTCTTAAAAATGTATTTCTTCATCTAACAATATAATCGTCGAGATCCAGAAGCAACTTAAAAGCCTAAGAGATAAACACATCTCAATAGATTTTGCATTTGTTCGCGGACACACGGGCGTTCTTGGAAATGAGCGAGCCGATTGGCTTGCAAAAGCTGCAACCAAGCGCAAAATTGACATTGACGTTAATATTCCTAAATCGTTTTACAAGAAGATCACGAATGAAAGAATGATGAAGTCTTGGAACCAAGAATATCTCATTTCTAATAAGGGGAGCATAACAAAGAAATTTTTTCCCACCATTAATAAGAGACTATCATGTCATCATTTTTACACTAACTACAAATTAACCCAATTTCTCACTGGTCACGGTAATTTCAAAAGCTACCTGAACAAATTTAATTTAGCTCCTTCATCTTTCTGTGACTGTAATATTGGTGGCGAGGAAAATGTAGAACATGTGATCTTCTGTGTTCCAAGTATGTCAGAAAGAGAAAGATCATAAGACTGGCGTTCAAGAGACTCAACATTAATTGGCCACCGAATTTTCACCAATTTCTTTCCACCAGAAGTGCTTTCAATAATTTCTGTAAATTTGTTGTAACTGTTTGTAATCCTTCTTAACTTCTTTTTTTTTAATTGTTTATTTCCCTTGAATGTGTGTTTAATACTTACTTCTGTAAGCCCCGTGTGATACTTTGTGGTGCACGGGGATTTTATAATTGTTTTCAATAAAAAAAAATACTTTTACATATGAAAAAATATTCCGAATTTTTTTTGGGGGTCCTATTCTTTAACATTAACCGAGTGAGTGAGTGAATATTAACGCCGCACTGTTCAGCTACACGAGGGCTTTTGGTGACGGACCACGCAATTTTGTACCATAGTCAAGTGACGTGGACGACACCCGAGCGGGCACCCCCCTCTCCTAACTACCACACCAATGGGAGGACGTTTCAGCTCTCGACAGATTTAGCGTGCATCACTGCCCTACACGGCGGGTCTTTAGTGGTACTGGGTTCGAGCTCGTGACAAAGCCAGCCACGATCCAATAACTATACCACTCTGCTACCGCGGCCTTAACATTAACCGAAGGCAGCCTTAAGCGTTTTGTTTTTGTTTTCTTGTTTCCCATTAATTTTCGAAATATTTACAAAAAAAAATCGAGAGTTACAATGATTTTTATAAAGTTCTACTTAAATGTTTAGTACTTAATTTAACATGTTTTGGACAATTATCCAGGCACTATACTAACCAAAAATGTACAAAAGACACGTGTGTTAAATCCAAAACAAGATTTTTTTTAAAATTAATGTTTAAGAACTCTCTCTATATTTAAAATGCTTTAAAACTACTTGGTAGATGGAAAATATTTCTTTTCCTTTATTTATATATATACAATATATTATATGCAAAGGACATCTCCCCCCCCCTTTTTTTTTACAGTATAACGATATTTAACTGTATAGTTTATATCCTAGTAATATATGCAATATAATTGAATTTTTTTTCTTCTAACAAATATGATCTTTTTGCGCATCGAAGTGCGCTTAAAAGAATATTTAAAAATTCACGTATCGTAATTGAATTAAAATTATAAATGAAGTTTTAATTAATTAGAGAACCTCAACTAAAAAAATCTAATTTTTAAAAACTAAAAAAAATTCATAATTTAATATTTTACATTAATTTATTACAAAAACTTATGAATGATTAGTAAGCGAATCATAATTTGAACTGAAAATGCTTTAAAAATTTTTTGATTAAGCTTGATAGCTGATTTTTGGTTGCTTATAACTTACAATAAAATGTAGCCCCTATTTCTCCCTTTCTTTAAATTTTTCATGCTTATTGGTATATACAGTTAACAAAATGATTATTTGTACAACACTTTTTTCTTCGTTTTTGATGAAATAAATACCCGTTTGTTAGTTGCGAATTAATCATGCATTTCTTTAATGCGTCTAATTGCTGTATGCAAATTATTTTTCTTTTTAAGTGTAAAAGTAAATTGTAATCCGGAAAAGTGTGAAAAATCGTTGCAAAAAGAGTATTTGTACAGAATTCTTTTGGTGTAAGTATGGCAAAAGTTTTGATTAAACTGTTTAGATTCAACTTAGTTTTTCATACGCTTTTCTTGGTTTATCAATAATATTTAAATAGTTTCAGATTATATTTAAATTTACAGATATAATCTTGAAAATGACCCCTAAAACCAAAGAAATTTCTTTAGGTATGAGAAAACATACTACAGAGCTCCATAAAGAAGAAAATTCTTTCTGGGAAATAGGAAATGTTTTTAAACCTTCATTTAAAACCGTTGGTTACATCGTAAAAAAGTATTTAGAGCCCGGCAGTGTTGAAAATAAGCCCAAACCTGGTGGTCCGAGTAAATTGACTTCGAGAGCTAAACGAATGATTGTAAGGTCAGCAACAAATAGACCAATGACATCAGCTCAAAATATTGCCAATGAACTTCTGTCATTATGTAACGTTTCAGTGTCTGCTCAGACAGTCAGAAATGTACTGCACAGCGCTGGTCTGAAAGCCAGAACTCCCAGAAAGAAACCTTATATTAGTGAAGTAAACAGGAAAAGATTTTTGGAAGAAGCCCATGGATTTTTGGAAGAAGGTTATTTTTTCTGATGAGAGAGCAAGTTTAAGATTTTTACACCTCCAAGTATTCGAAAAATTTGGAGAAAAAATAAAACAGCTCTTGTACTCAAAAATGTACTTCCCACTTTAAAACACGATGGCGGAAATGTTATGGTGTGGGGATGTGTAGCTCATAATGGAGCGGGTAACTTAGCATTGTTTGACAATAAAATGAATACTTTGACTTATATCGATATGTTGCGACATAATTTGTTAGATAGTGCTAAGAAATTGAGCACGGAGAACACTTTTATATTCCAACAAGACAATGACCCGAAGCACACCGCTATAGTTACTAAGACCTGGTTGTTTTATCATGCTCCAAGGTGACTTGAAACACCTCCACAATCTCCAGATCTTAATCCTATAGAAAATTTATGGATGCATTTGGACACTGAAGTTCGGAAAAAAACGTAACAAGTAAAGAGAACTTAAAAGAAAAACTTCAAGAAGTTTGGAACTCCAATGACACAGAAATCACAAAGAAATTAATTGAGTCTATGTCAAGGCATTTTGAAGCAGTCATAAAAGCCAATGGACATTCAATTTCATTACATTGTTGCATATGTTTTGTTTATGTTTTACTAAGCAAGTGTACAAATAATCTTTTGTATAATTTTTTTTAAAAAAAATTCACTTATTTGAAATAAATGCTTATTTTATTTTTTATTGTGAAAGAATTTTATTTTTTAAAACATTTTAAATGTATCTCAATAACTTTTAGTTATATTACTTAATTTATTTTTGAAGAATATACAAAACTTTAAGTATACAAATAAACATTTTGCCAACTGTATATGTTGTACCATTATTTCTTGTTCTTTTATCGTGTGATTGTACTTAACACGTATCACTAGTTTGCATGCCCCAGAAATTGACGCTAGGAGGTAAATTCTCTGAACCACCACAGAGGTCAACTCCTAGCAGTTAGTTACTCAGGCTACCAGCAGATGTCGGAAGCTAATTGTATGCAATGGGTTTATGCAATTGTTCATGTTTGGACATCTATGAGTCTGCTGAGTGGTATTTTTTGGAAGTAACTGGGTTGTGTATTTTTAAAAGTAAATGAAAGTTATTCTTGGTACAAATCAAGTGAGTACATATATTATGTAACTAAATAAGTCAATATTACAATAATTAATACCTCACATATGCATTGCTAGAATGAAAATATGAGAGTCCAAAATATGTACAACTACGCTATTGAGGGCTGTCTTCCTTACAAATACAAAATGCGTTCCGCTTATTTTTCGCAATAATGAGCATATTTATAGTTATATTTTCTTAAACAATAATATTTTTAAATAATAGTAGATACAAAATTACACAAACATCTTGAATGAGCTGTATAGCTAGTATTCAGGAAAAAATAAATATTTACAACTGATACACTTATTATATATGTTAACTACATACAAACTAGGTAAAATAAAATAATGTATATAATAAAACATTTAAAATTAAAACTAACACTAGGTAAATTAGAACTAAACTAAAATTAAGCTTACAGCATCAGACTATAAAAAACTGAAAGTGTTTTAATATACAGGATGAATAACAGTTCTTAAATAAAGAAGCGTATTTATTTATTTTTCAACTATAAAATGACTAGCTAAAGCTACCATTGCGCCTAGGGAGAAAAAAATCATATTTCCAGAACTATCATGCTGCTTGAAGCTTGATGGTACAAAATATGTACCACCTACTTTTTAAAACTTTAGACACTTATTTGAAAAAGTGTTTATTATTATTAATATGTACCAGCTTCTGATCAATAATTGTAGTTTTGAGAGGTTTATCTAAAACATTTGCAATTATTTCCCGCTAGTGCATTATTTTTGTCAAAAATTTAGCGCATAAAATAGTTATACACGTTAATATTATTCTGTCTACCGCATCTAATACTGAAAGTTACAGTAACAATATGTCATCATTATCAATTCAGAACATGCTTGTTTGCTTAACAGGGAGCTTACTAATGCTGTACAATAACGATCTACTGATTTCAGAGTGAAACAGATGCATGTAATCTCACTATAACACTGTTTTATTGCAAGATAAACTAAGCACCTGATCATCCTGATCTGTGTTTGAGAATTAAATCGGTTTAGGGCAACTGCATTCATGAAAGCGTTTTATAGCCAAAGAGGCGAATGTGCTGGAATTTATAATATAGTCATATACTCCTATATATCCAAGAGTATGGTAGAATGTTTTCCGCAGGAATGACAATTAATTAATATTGTGTCTCATTAATATTATTATTACTTTAAAACCGGGGTAGGCATTACGCCGATCGCGATCGACCGGTGGGTTTCCAAGACATTTTGGGGTGACTTCCTGAAGATTTTAGCAGTTAGTAATTATATACGGAAATAGTCAAAATTGACTGACTGTATGCAGACTAAGTCTTCTACTAACTATAACAACAGAAACTAATTTTAGATAGAAAATTTTTATTCTTTAATGCATTTTGAATTGTTTGATAATAAATGCATCATCTAATATTATTTTTGTGGCTATTATTTTTATGTTTGTCAGTGGTGTAACGTACACCCCCGCATCGCGAAGGGTGCATGGTTCTAGGGGGCCCCAAACCAGACTCTGCAGAGGGGCCCCAATGTTCTCCGTTACGCCACTAATGTTTGTATCTTGCGTTTTGCTTAAAAGGTAGATTTAAAAGTGTTAGTTTTTTCTTATTTTAGTTCTGTAGGTGAGTACATATTTCGTATTTATTATTTAGTTATAATAAATATTGTAGATCTTTTCCTTACCTCACCGCACCTATGAAACTGGGCAGTGGGGAACACGAGAAGTTTTCAAGGAGGGGGGCGAGGGTCGAAAGTCTAACATTCTCCTATCTTACCCCAATACGCAGCCAAACACACACACACACACACACACACATATATATATATATATATATATATATATATATATATATATATATATATATATATATATATATATATTATTTTTCAGATTATCGGGAACAAAAAAGACTAAATATAAACTACTGAATAAATAATCATCCTTAATTAATAAAAAATTATTAATAACAAGAACTTCATTAAAATTTACGTAGTATATGCGTGGGATTATAATAAATCTGGAAAAAATCAAGGGCTATGGGGGAGGGTGTGTACCGGTACTCCCCCAGCTCTTGTGTTTGCAACTGACACTGAGTAGACCACAACACATTGAAAAAACAAGACGTAGCACGTCTCCAGGAAAAGTCTGCCCTCCCCTGCTTTAAAAGCTTTGAAAAATATTTAAAAAAAAGGAAAATTATGCGAAGAGGATTAAACATTTTAAGCATCCTTTTTCAATTTGGAGGATGATATGTACATATATACATATTATTAATTCACTCTTTAAATTTTTTTCGATGAATTTTAATTCATGATAACCTTGAGAATGGACGTCTTAAGACTTCTTGAGACACTGCGCCCCTACACAAATGTCAGCCCCTCCTATGGCCCATAAAAGTTCACAGTACATAGTATACTCGTATAAAAATATAACCAAAAGCAAACAAATGTGTATGACTTACAATCATACAGACCGGTTTGACCAAATACCTCTTTCTGAATGACTAATGATGGTGTATGGAGGTAGGCCTAGGCCTGTATATGGACCATGGACATCACATGCACATAACCATTTGATATATCGTCCAAAAAATTCTCAGTTTCTCGAATAATACAACCAAAAATAACATTAGATGGTTGAAATTATTCGAACTATCTTATTAAGGCTGAGTCAAAATGAGTCGAGGTCCTGGGCCTGGTCCCAGTAGAGCCATGCCTCAAGACGTCCCTGATCTTGAGCTCTCCAAGAGACTTAACGTGATAATTAATTTTTAGCACATCCACCGAATGGAAAGTAACCACAACTTTATTTTTAAAAACTGCCATGTTAGCGAATTTTAAACAGGATGATGCAATCTTGTATCATGCGCGTATTCTGATCAATCACAAAAGTCCCTCCCGTGGAAATCATTTGACTGAAAGCTTCCAGTTGAAGAGATCCATAAAACGCTGAAGTCAACAGAGTGAACAAAGAATGCTTTTGTTAACTGTCTTAGATGTGCGTGTGTGTGTGTGTTTGTGTTGTACTCTTTCTGTAGCCACAGTGTGATCATCGATTAATTGCAAAAGCCTCCTCCATCGTTCAACATCTGCAACAAGTTAAATGATTCCAGGACAGACAAAATACACTCTCAGTACAAAAATTTCCTAGTTCAAGTGTAATTTACTATGTATTTATAATATAAGTAAAACAATAAGTATACCTATATATGACTTAAAGTAAAACAATGAGCAAGACAGTACAAGATGAGGTATAATATAGTCGCGAAATAAGATATTTGAAAACTAAGTTAGGTACTTAAAAGAACAGAATCTGAAATCCCCTTTTACTAGTTAACTTTGTTAGTAAAAGGCCTAGTAATTTTGAGCCACAGTCAATTATAGAGGACGACAAGGACGAGGATGTCTGACAAGCTGGCATCCCCTTTCCAAACTTTCATACCACTCCAGTGGGAGGACTTACAGCCTCGATACATTTACTATACTCTTCGAATTAATTGGGACAATAACTTTTTTCTTGTATGAGTTGGTATGTGATGATCAGTGTGTGTGATGTCTTGAACCTCCTAAAATCAGTTATATCTGCATAGAGATAATGTGATTGAACGATCTTGACTATAATTTACTCGTTTGATTGATTTTTGCGAATAAATTGTCCAGTTGTGAGCCTTTCAGTCTGGCAGCTGGTGGAATTCATTTTGTGTCCCTTGTAAGACGTATTACTTTTACTTGTTATGAGATTGATATTACTTTAAGGGGAAGCTTTCTAAAATAATCACTTTTAATGGACAAACTTATATGATTGTGAGAGATATAGCTACGGTATTGTGTGTGTGTGTGGACAACTCAAGTGTTTCAAGAATTTTTGGAACAATTCACGATTCTTGATCATCGTCTCCAAAAAGAAAAGGAAAATGCGGACTCACACGGAAAATTACTACAAGAACTGATAAAATTCTAATAAGATATAGAAAAATAAGTCCCAAGAAAGATAAGTAAAGACCTTAGAAGGATTGATTGGATTATGGTGTTGAAGTGAACCCCCTAAATTGTACAAAAAATGCTTCTGGAAGTTAGCCATAAGGCAACAAGGCACAGCAAAAAGCAATTTCCAGTTAGAAAAAGGTAAAAAAACGTTTAGCATTGGCCTAAAAATACTGATCCTGGACTCCTAATGGCTAGAAGAAGTTGACTTTCAGTGATGAAACGCATTTATTTGTGCAGGGATGCAAATGAGGTGTAGTTAGACGACGTGAAGATGAAACTCTGCTACCAGATCGTAACCAACATACTGTAAAACGTCCTTCTAAACAAATGTTTTGGGGTTTTTTCACAACAAATGACATTAGAAGCTTAGTTCATCTTAAAGCCAAGATGAATTCTATAAAGTACAAGTGAATCTTATGTTGTAGAATTATTGCATCCATGGAAACATTTGATGGAACATTTCAACATGACTTGGGTTCTTGTCGCGATTCGAAATTGGTCACGACTTTTGTGTGGGAAAATAAAATAAAAATGCTTAATTGGCTTTGTAATTCACAGGACCTAAATGCGCTTGGGAATGTTTGGCATGTTCTCAAGAATCCTTTAGCTAAGATGGGTTGCGCGACAACAGAACAAATGATAAAAAGTGCTATACACGTGTGGTTCCACGATCACGAAGTAAAGTACATGTCAGCTGCACTAGTGAAGTCAATACCAAGATGAGTTGAGAAGTCATTTCTGATGCAGGAGGATATATTTTTGTACTAATATGTAGGTTTTTCTGTCTTCTTAAGGTACGTAATGATTAAAAGCTAATATTTTAGAAAAAATCGTTTTCTTACCGTTTGTCCCAATTAATTCGAACAGTATAGTAACTTGCATCAGCATCAATCTACGGCGAGTCGTCAGTAGCACTAGGTTATGAACCTGAGACTTGACTACACCTGTGACCAGAGCCAACATGGCTACCAAACCGCATTAAAAACAAGTAATAATTCTTTTTTTCAAATCAATTCCTACTTAGGTTAACAAAGAAATTTTTATTTTAGTTAATTAAATTTATTTAATGAATTAATATTTGAAAAACTGTATCAACATCGTTTATGCACTTCAAGTTTAAAAAATATATTTGAACTTGCGTGGCGCCATCTGTTGCAACTAGTTGTAACTTCATCAGAAATAACGCAGAATAAATTTAAAATTAAGGAATAAAATTTAATTCATAAATTAATGTTTGAAAAAAAACTGTATTAAGACCGAGTATCATTCATTCACTACAAGTTTAAAAAATGTATTATATATATATATATATATATATATATATATATTTATATAAAATATATATATATATATATATATATATATATATATACAATTGCTAGAAAAAGTCTGCGTTCACGAAATATTTTAATTAGATCTTACTTAATTCATTTTAAGTACTCAGAATAACAAAAGTAAATTTTGTTTTCTTTCATAGATTTTAAAATACAGAGAGGTTTGTAACGATACTAACAAAAAATCAAGTAGAAAAAGTCTGTGTTCACTGTTTTAGTAGTAACTATAAAAATTATTTAAAAAGGGAATGATGAGCTTTTTAGTAGCTGGTTGGATAACCTGATCATCTAAGAACCTCCTGAAGTCACTTCAGCATTGAACTAACAAATCTTGCGGTTTTTTCAGCACTTATCTTTTCCCATTGGTCCTTAAGAGCACTTTCAGCATATCCTTGCTGGACGTTGTGTTGACGAATCCTGCATTCCAACAAATCTCATGGATGTTCTGAAGGATTCAGATCAGATGACTGCAGGGCCATGTGCAGTTGATTTGGAACATTATACAAGAGCCAAAGCTTCACAATCTCAGCTCTGTGCTAAGGATCGTTGTCGTGTTGAAAACGAAACGATTATCCTAAGCCGAGTTTGGTGGCGCTTTCCTTTAAGTTGTTTTTAGGGCATCAAAGTAATCATATTTGCTCATAATTGATTATATATACTCCAACTTGCCAACATCATTGCTTGCCATGCACCCTCACACCATGACTTCACAACTGCCGTGCTTTACCGTTGGTACTAAATGCTCTTTTTGAAGCGCTGTGTGTGTGTGTGTGTACAAGGTTTCCTCTAGAACTCAAGAGGCCTATTTATATGATCTTTTTTTCAAAAGCTATCCGATTAAGCCGGTTGATCATTCAAATATAAGGCTTTCTGCGATTCACTCGACTATGGTATTCGGCCTTTTTCAAGATTTTTCTTGCAGTATCCGCTCAAATATTTTTGTTAAACTACTCGTGAATGTGTGTTGCTATTTAAGTTGCAGACAAACACGGATTTTTTTTCACCATTGATGTCATACTTCGTTTTTCTCTGTTTGTGAGTTTAGATGGACGACTTAAAAGAGGTTTGCATGTGTAAACTCTTGTAGATATAAAATTATAAATAACATGATGGATAGATGAATACTGCCGTTCAACAGATCTGGCTATATACTGACGACTTTTTCCACCTTTCCACATTGATTTTACGCTCACTGATACTAATTTCCTTCCTTTTATTTTCCATGTCCTTGAATTGCTTCGTATCTCACAAAAACGTTACAAAATTTGCGTCACAATTTTCTTAAGCTATTTTAAACTAAACCTATAACGTCTGTTGATACAAATTTTAAAAATCAAGAATATTCAAATAGTCAAATACTTTTCTGCCTACTATTTGTGTGTTTTGCTACAAAATTCCCGTTATCCTAAGTAGTTTTAATTCAAAATTAACAAATTCTTGCATGCTCAATATTTAAATAATAATAAACAAATTCGTGAAATTTTTGTTAAAAAAATTATATTTCTATTAAATTTTACCTTTGCGATTGGTGAACGCTGGCTTTTTCTAGCAAATATATATATAGGGAGTGTGAAATAATAGACGGAATTCAAAACAGGGAAAAAATAAGAAAGCTAAGCTCTTCTCAGCTTGAGGATACCAAAATTACAAATTTTTATTAGGAAAGAGAAATAGTTATTTAAAATATTTCAATCCTCTCACAATGACAGATAACACAAAATTGTTTTTAAAATCATCATAAATGCACAATTCCTTTGATATTATATTGGAAAAATTACTTTGGATTTGAAATCTTATTTAACATAGAAATATATAAAAAAAGGATTTATTGAAAGATACGTTCATATATTAAACAAAGTCTCGTGATAATATGGGTTTCTAAGCCATTGACCTATTCTTCAACATCGAAACTTTTTAATAAAATTTTTTGTCTGATAATTACTTTTGAAAATAATAGATATCTCATTTACAGCAAAATAAAAAGAACTATCGAAAACAACTTTTTTTCTGATTCGAGACATTGCACAGTCAAGCGCGAGGACAGTATCTTAAAAATTCATGAAACTATTCTACCAAAAAAGAGGAACTTCTTTTCATCGAAGATCGTATCGGGAAGAAATAAGAGCGAAGAACAAACACACAATTTGAAGCTTCGTCGAAACCGATTCCCTTTTGTGTAAAACAGGCTCTTCACTCCACTTTTTGCAACTCATCTCCTTTGAACCCTTCTATCGTCTCCCAGGACGCTTAAAGCCAGATGGTGAAGAAAATAAAGTCGAAGCGGGTATTTCTGTCAGAAGTGAAGTGAAGAGAGCGAAAAATGCAGAAACAAGTGGGAACGAAAATATTGCCTCTTCAGAGAAGAACCTAAGCTTCTGTTATAGGAAAAGATATTTTATTTTATTCTAGTTCTTTTTTAGCTTGCCAGTCTTTCTATTTTGATTCTTACAGTGGAATACATTAAATCTGAAATGTCTTTTGGTCCCATATATTGGAATTTTCCTAATTGATTAAAAGAGAAAGAAGTTTTTGAAAACACATGTCAGTAAGCATGCTAGATACTGAATTTTCAATGAGATTCTAGATGTTTTTCAAATTGAAAAAAATCCTGACCTGTTGTTTTTTAAACAAAAACGTGATAACTTTATTTATGGCCAGGGACTGTGATTTTTAATCAGTCTTTAGCAGTGATGCACACAGGAATTTCTCAGGAGAGGTAGTCCAGGGTCAAGAGAAAGTCCACCATTTTCGTATCAAACACCAATACACCAAGCAAAATATTCTTTTGATTTTGTCGATCGTTGGGAACAAAGAACAGCAAAAAATAATTTGTTGAATAAATAATAAGCATTAATTATAAATGTTATGTGCTATATGCATAGGATTATAATCAATCTAAAAAATTAAGGTATATTAAGGGGCTGGACCGGGGGACTCTCCACCCTTGTGTGCAACTCTGGTCGTTAGTCATCAGTCTGCCAGTATGGATAAAACTTCTGATTTAGACACTATCAATTCACGGACAAATAGATTGTGCTAAGCCGCATGGGTCATTCAATTTTAAAAATTGTCAGAGAACTAATATTTTCAATAACTATAGTGTCAGCAGTATACCGAGAATAAACGGATGGTAGAGGTAAAAATTAGCCATCTGGCAAACTGCAAAGGGGAATCAGCCTCGAACAAGTGTGTTGTGAGATGGCTCAGTAGTGTTGTACTTATCCGCATAAGCCAATCATAAACTCAAGCTACCACACAGCTTAATGAGGGTCCCAGTCATACAATCAGGAAATGTACCGTGCAATGCTCACTTTACCCCATGGGGTTTGGAAGCCGTAGATCCACGAGAATACCATTGCTAACTTCCTGCCATAGGACTGAACGTCATGCCCAAGCTAGAGAACACAGAGAATGGACTTTAGATGATTGTAAATAAGCCTCGATTTCGACTACTTTGCGCCAATGAGTGGCTGAAAATATGGCGTCAGTCTTTGGAAGCCATGGATCGTGCATACTAAGTTAGAACTTGACGACTCAATTAAAATCTGAAGTGCTTTATCTTGGCAGTTTTGGGTATCTATGTTATATGTATCAACCTCCCTCGATGCGATTCGGTACGTAGAGTTGTTAAGCGATCTCCTCCATCCATTTAAGGTATACTGTTATCCACAAAGAAATAAAATATTTCAGCAAAACAACTGTACGTCTCATAGGTTACGGTTGCTTGCTGTTTGGTTTGATAAGCATTCCTCTGATATCTGCCATGAACCTAGAATACCAGACATAAATCCTATTGACCACCATTGGAATGTTTTAGAGAAAAGTGAAAGACCATCATACAACACCAGCTAGACCTATAAACAGCTCTAGCTGATGGTTTACAAACCATTCCAGTGGAACGTTTCCTGAAATTTGTTGAACATATGCCTCGTCGTTAGGAGCCATTATCAAGGCTGAACTCATTATTAATTTGCTACCCCTAATTCAGTGGCACTTCAGAGTAGTATACATCTTACAGTTAAAGTGTGAAATCCGTTATTTCATAGGATAACTAGGTATTACATGAAATAACTGGATAAATCAGTTAAAGTATAAAAAATTATTGAATTCGACAATTTAATTAGTTATTCTGTAGAATAACGATTACTTAATCGTTAAAGTATGAAATACAGCACTCGGAAGTTCCTTCAACCGATTCTAGCTACTTTTAGACAGTTTTGAACCGTTTATAACTGCTTTTTGTTGTGACGTGTGTGCGTGTACCCTTGATTCCATTGCGTTTAAAAGTAGAATTTAGGCGGTGTATTTATGTTAGCGTTTTACATTTCGGATTATTAATAAATACTTTTGCAACCTGTTTTCAAGCAATGACTTCTGCAGGAATGGGAGATCAACCTGTAAATAAGAAAGATTTAATTCAAGAGAGATTTAAATATTAATCGAATAAGCGTGGGATGAAGAAAACAGTGCTGCTCTTACTCGTGGAAAATTATTAACTTTGATAGCAGAAGTAAAAAATGCTAAAATGGCACAGAAAAAAGCACCACATGACTCATGGTTACACCAGCGTTTTGATACCCCTAAAGTTCAAGGAGTAGAAAAATTAATTGTGCCAGTAACAGACGCAAAACATATATTCTTTTTTAACACGCTTATATAAGTTTCACTTGTATGTAATGGAATCTTTGGACTCGATTTTTATCCACTTTAAAAGGTCAGATTAATTCGAAATTTTACATACTAGTCAAAGGCTGATGACAATACAATAATTTCAAAATATTGTTCCATTGTCTTGATCAGGATCGTCAAAAATAACGATTTTAAGGACTTCTAAATTTGATGACTAATTCATTATATCGTTTCCAGATTTGGCGACTAATTGCATATATCATTTCCAAATTTGGTGACTAATTCCATACTCCATTTCCAAATTTGGCGACTAATTCCAGATATGGTGACTAAGAGACCCTACACCTTAAAAAGTGCAACCCTAAAAATGAAAACGCTTGTTATTAATACAAATAATACAAACAGAAAAAGTGTTCTTTATGTGAGAAAGGGAAAAAAAAAGACTCGTGCATGTGACTAAAAATAATTTATGTTCTAACTGCGAAATATTTTTTTTTTATTTTTATACAGCAATGCGTTTAGAAGTGATGATACGAATTAACATTATAACAATACGTTTAAAAGGTGATAAATTTATGTTCTAACTGTTAAATATTTTTTTCTCTTGATAAAGCAATATATTTAGAACGATTATATGATACGAATTAACATTATAGCAATGCGCTTAAAAGGTGATAATACAATTGACATTTAATATTTCTTCTTAACACACTTTTATTAGTTAGACCTGCATCTATAGAGACAGAATCTTTGAAATAAAATGATATGGGACTCATTCGAGGCCCCTTAACAGAGAGAATAAATACCCTTAAGATCCATTAATTAATATCCATTGAAGAAGACTAATTCCAGCAGCCACAGAATTCTGGCTCCAAATTAAAGAATAAATGATAGTTTTAAAACTAACAAAAAACAGGCTTTTATTCCGCAGATCGACTAAAAAACGAAAAGTAAATTATAGTTTAAAAAAAACCTAAAGAATACGCTTTTATAGTGAATCGAACTAAAAAGTAAAAAAAAAAAAATTCTTAATATAAGTATCAAATGTTAACCGAGAAATTTAATGTCATTGTGGTAAAAGCGTGGAGTGCTTTATACTACGTTTTTACACTAACTAACCCTTTCGGAATAGAACTAGTAAGAAATTATAACAATTAATATAGAGCACCCCACGCTTTTATCCCAATGACATTAATTTTCTCGTTAATCATTTTATTCTTACATTAAGAATTATTTTTTTTTTACTTTTTAGTTCGATTCACTATAAAAGCGTGTTTTTTAGTTTTTTTAAAACTATAATTCTTTTCGTTCTGTTTAACTTATATAGCAATAAGAGCATTAATAAATTACATCATCTTTTTTTCATTATTATTTATCCGTTAATCGTTCGCAATAGGGATAAAATGTTTTCTCGAGAGGTTTTAGCTATCTATGATTAATTAATTTTTAAAATAACTTTGATATTGCTTATTTTCATTTTAACAATCTATCATTAGTTATTTCATAGAATAACTAGGTAAAGTGTGAAATTCTTTTATATTATATATATATATATATATATAACACTTTAAGATAATCATAACAAAAATTTTATAAACATATTATTTTTGTTTCGATCTCTTAACTGTTAAAATAGGCTTATATAATGGCATTGATTTATGTTGAATTACATCCTCTGACAGAAAAGTTCGGCGAATGAAGTCAGAACGGCTGATCTGGCAACACTGGTGAAACAAAACGCTGCACATGCATAGCGGCAGGTGTTGATCATCTGCCCTTATCTGTGTTCAGTTGAGCGGCGTTTGTGTTCCTTGTAAGACAAAGTGATTGTTTATTGCGTTGGTTTTTAACTAAGAATTGGAAAATATAAACGAACAAAAGATGAACTTGAAGCTTTGTTTTAAGCTTGGTAAGACACCGACAGAAACTTATTCCGTAATGGTACATGCTTATAAAGATCAAGCACTGCCCATGAAACGTTTGTACGAGTGTTTCACTCGTTTTCGAGAAGATCGGGAAAATGTTTCTGACAACCCCCGAAGGGAAAGACCGGTGACCTCCATCAGCGACGAAAACATTAAAAGAAAGTGAGTAAATTAATCACAAAAGATCGTCGATTAATTGTGCGCATGATGGCTGGCCGAGGAATGCTGCAAGGTACATTGAAATTTTAAACTGTTTCATGAAACGTCTTCGTAGCATGCGATCCCAGTACGTACAACAACGTGTGATCGCGCTTTCTATTAATTTTCCTCTTGGGTTCTTTGAAGCCGAAAAAGATAAATTCTTTCCAACCAAATCCAGAAGCGAAACGTGTCTATGCAAATCAGGAACTTTTTAAATAGCAGAAGTTTAGCATAAACGGTGTGGACTTTTGAGAAGTGATTATGCAAGTCTGAGTTTAAACTCGTAAGCCGAAGCAAGCGGATATTCCAGTGTTAGCTATACGTGAAAGTGCGTTCAAGCAAGGTGGATACCATTCCATGCGAGATAAGGTAATTACATTGAAGATTCGAGAGGGTTGCTGCTACCTAGGATATAGAGGTAGGACTGATCTACTAATTATTAGGAACTGTGTATGAACAGAGGTTAGGTGTAAGCGGTAAAGTAATTATAGTGGTACAGTGTGTTTTCTCACCTCAGATCCGCTAAGTTTAAATATAAATATTATCATTGTATAGTGTTTAAGTTAAGATCTTAATAAAGAGATATTAAGATTATGACAACACCTGGTTCTTTATTCACTCCCACACCCCTAGGTCAAGAAGATAACTTACAATTAAGGCATCACCCACGGACGTATGCTTTACAATCGTTCATGTTTTTTTGTTAATGACAATGCTCGCCCTTGCACAGCCAATATCGTCAAACAGATCCTGGCAAAAAAATGGGGTGGTGCAAATCAAACATCCACCGTTCTCGCCAGACTAAATTCTAAAGATTTCTTCCTGTTTCCACTACTCAAACTCGCTTTGAAAGGAAAGATAATTGACAATATTTCTGACGAAAAGTGACGAGACTTTTGAACTCCATCCTAAAAGGAAGACTTCTTACAAAGTTTCCAGCACATGTATAGCAAATCTCAGCGGTGCATAGCTATGGGAGGTGACTATTTTGAAGGATAGTAAGATAACTTTCCTTAAGGCTACACAGTACCCTAAAAATTTCATTTTTACCGAAAAATATTTTTTGCATATTGTGGTGGCCCATATCGTTGAGATGCTTGCCACGAAATTTCAGATCTGTTAGTAAATTAGTTTTTAAGATATTTGAAGTTTTATGAACTATGGTTTTGGTTTCGGTTTCCTTTTAAAGCATTTTTTCACACTTAAGTTGAATTAATTAAAAATATTTTTGAGCTTTTAGCTTGAAATGGTTATTAATTCCAATTTTTCATTACTAAAATCATTTCTGCTTGATTATGTTTTCAGTTTTTTGAGTTCTCATAATTAATTAATAAAGATTTATTTCATGGCCAATTTTTGCTTTAAAATTAGTTTATATAACGTAAATGCCTTATCATTAATTTTTTCTTGTAGAGAAAATGCCATGGCAAATGCGTTCTGGGTTTCTGTGAGAAATAATATTTCGAAGAGATGGAATACTACTGAAAATGATGTATCCAAAAATCAGTCCTCAGCTGATTCTGCAATTAGACTTCCGAATACAAGCCTTCTGAATCCAAATGCTGCAGATATAACTGAATATTTCCTTGATGTACCAAACTACATTATACTAAACATATTGTAGTACTATATTTTAGTATTTTAAAGTCGTACGACAAGAGCTAAAACTTCCTAAACTGCCCCAATTTAAAAGTGAAAAAAAATTAAATTTTATGAGCAAATCTGACTATTTTTAGCTTAAGTTAGTATCATTATTATTTTGTACATAAATGCTTCGTGTTTCAAAACTTTTGTGAAATATTAGGTTAAGATAAAGCTGAATAAACTGACGTCTTAACAAATGCTATCAATATTATGCAAAAATATATTTTGAATTAAAAATATAATTTTCTAAATCATATTTAATAAAAATAGTGTTTTAATGTAGAACTTCCATTGGAAAATAACATATTAAAAAATTAGAGTTTTACGGGCATTTTAAGTTTTTGTTTTATGACTTTACAATCTTTAAATGCGTTTTTCTCAGACTTTTAATTTTGAAGGTATAAGTGTTTTCTAATCCCTAAGGCTTCTTTCCTGTTCAAGATAGAGCCTTTAATTTTTTGTATATACTCCCAAATGTATGTTCTATAAAAGTTAGTATGGATTTAGGGCTGAGAACTCTAGTTATTTTTCTAAAAAATGCCATAGTTGATATTTTAAAAATTATCGTGTTTTGTCCAGGTTTTTCTAGAAAAATAATTATTAAAAATCAACAAGAGAATAGATTTTCAAATCCATACTAAATATTGTTTGTAATAATCTAAAAATCATAAATAACTCAAAATTGCTAAAAAAAAAAATTAAAAATTGAGTGTTTTATAAGTTTGAAAAAACTCCAAAAATTCCTAATTTTTTAAAATTTTAAAATAATGGCTAGTCAAACTGACTTTTTGCTTACAGAATCAGCTTAATAATATAATCTAAATATAAAACATCAATTATTTTTACTGTAACTGTCTCCAAAAAATTTTTTTGAAAAAGGGTACCGTGTAGTCTTAATATTTAATTTACGTTCATGTTACCGAACTTTATTGTCAGAGGTTGTATTTTCAAAAGTCATCCTGTGTGGGGGTATCTGTTAATTAAACAGATATCTTATCAATCCGGCAACCGTAGCATTCATAAGTGCCTTTGATTTTGTACGCAGTGAAAATGAGAAAGATTTTGAAACGTTTGTATCTAATACCAATGTTGTTAATTTTTCAAAAACATTTTTCTCATTCTTTTCAGATATTGTGATAAAAATGGAAAAAAATACGTTAATATATATTGTTTATATTTGTTAATAACCTATCTTTATTTTTCATCACACAACCTTTACAGTTTTGTAAGGAAAAAAAATTGTGAAAAGGCAACTTTACATTTTGAGAAAAAATATTGTTGTAAAGGAAAGAGAAATAAAAGTGCCGTGAGGCCGCGTGTATGTG
Organism: Trichonephila clavipes; assembly: GCA_019973935.1. NCBI lineage: Eukaryota > Metazoa > Arthropoda > Arachnida > Araneae > Nephilidae > Trichonephila > Trichonephila clavipes. The sequence continues at coordinate 649,511 of BMAU01019655.1, forward strand.
ATGTCCGTCTGCGAGCTGACAAATGTATTCAGAACTCTTTGTGCTCTCGGCGTTACCGGAACGCTTAATCTTTGCGTATGTTTCTGTGCCTATCTCAGTAGAATTAATACAACGGGTGTTCCTAAAAGAATATCGGAGTTTTAACGCTTTACAGTATTCATTACATCTAACATATTAGTATGACTCATACATCGAATGACAGAGCAACTGAAACAGTTTTGTTTGCTGGCATGTGTGCGCGAAACGTATGCTAATTTTTACCCCTTTCTTGCCGATCAACGCGCTAGTAGAAAAATAGTGACTAGTCAACAGAAAACACGTTTTGTGTTATTCAGTTTACAAGGACAGAATCTGCTATTACTGTGCAACGAGCGTTCCGTATTATGTTCGGTTGTCTACCTCCAAATGATAATATTATTCTTAGGTGGTATCATCAGTTTGAAACATTTGGCTGTCTTTGTAAAGGGAAAAATAAGGGACGACCAAGACTGTAACTGGTAACCAACTGTAACTGGTTCTGCCTATCTTGATGATCTATGGCTATTTCCTCAATTGGAAGAAAGAGAACCAATTTGGCAGCAAGATTGTGCACCGCCTCGCTGGCATCCCTCAGTACGCGATTGGCGTACAGACACAGGATGGAAGCAGATGTTGCAAGAATTTCCTCAGACACACTGAAAAAAGTTTGAGATGAACTCTCCTATCGACTTGATGTGTGCCGTGTGACGAATGAGGCTCACATTGAACATTTGTAAACTTATAGGTAAAGCTGTTTCAGTTATAATTTCATTCAGTGTATGAATTATACTTGTAACTTATATGTGATAAATACTATAAAGTGTTAAAATTCCGATATTCTTTCAGAAACTCCAAGTATAATTTTTGAAGGGCGTGTCTAGTCTTATTTGACCAAAGTTACCCAGCATCTGGTAGGCGGATCCCACAGCTTTGGAATTCTAAAACCTACGTTTGAAATGCTTCGAACAAATATTTTGTATACGTACAGTTAAAACAGGAATAGCCGATTCTCGGCACGCAAGCCATAGTAGGGCACGGCTGAGTTGTAAGACTGGCACGGCTGTGAGTTGCAAGACTGGCACGGCGGAATTGTAAGACTGGCACGGCGGAATTGTAAGACTGGCACGGCGGAGTTGTAAGACTGGCACGGCGGAGTTGTAAGACTGGCACGGCGGAGTTGCAAGACTCGCACGCGAAGACTAATTGAAAAATTAAAAAATATAGTATCAAACACTAATTCTTGTTCACTGTTTTATTGAAAACATCAAAACTTATTTTAAATACACTTAATTAAATTACAATATAAAATTATAACGTAAACAACACTTCATCATTGTTGTGTGCGTTGATTTTCCAAGGGAAAAACATTCGTGAGATTTTGGAATTTGAGGGAGATTGTTTTAAAATAACTGGTAGAAAACCATGAGCTGCCCAAGGCATGCCTGCTACTCAAGAATGAAGATAGGCTATGAGATTTAACTTTTCTTACAGATACCAGTGGCCTAACGTGCACCCTATTTTGGTGGGAGGGCCCAGGATTCTAGGAGACCCAAAGTCGATGTAGTATTATGATTTACCCAATCTTTGTAATATCTGGCTTGGGGCACCAAACCTGGCTTTGCTGGGAGGGGGATCTAACATTCTTCCACTGACCGATACTACAAGACATTTACATAGCTTCAGTTTAAGATAACAAGGAAAAGATTGTTCTTTTCCAATCCTGATTAATCGCGTTTCTCCTTTTGTGAACACACTTTTGCTTTTTTGTCTCGATTTTGGTGAAAAAAGAGAAACTGATGCGCACCTAAAACAACCCCATTTTTTTAGCATCTTTGAGAACCAATCCTAATGTAGATGACACAGTAAAAAAATCTAGAAGTTGAAAAAAATCACATTAAAAAAATACTGACTGATGTAATTAAATTGTTCTGGTTAGTCATGGTTGGAACTGAAAAAAATAACAATAAAACTTATACATTCGTACTTTTGTTGTATTTATTATATTACTTTTGAATTTCCACTACTTATATATAGACTTGCACAGTGGCGTAGCGTGGGGGTGCCAAGGGGGGTCATGGCCCCGGGCGGCTGCATACGAAAAGAGGCTGCGGCAAGCACCGGGATATTTCAATTCAATATTTCAAACTCCAAATCGCACCCGCGTGACGAAACTGACGGAAAAGAGTGAAAGCTTTAATACACGCACAAATTCAGGAAGTTTATTAGTCGCTATGCAATCGCATACATTTTTATGTTACTTAGGATTCTTGCAACCGGTATTGTGCCAAATGATGCTCAAAATTATTTGCAAACAGAGGGACTAAATATCCATCAATGTGCTAAAAAAATACGTGCTTTACAGACAGTATTAGAATAAAAAGGAGAGGAATTCGTGGATGACGCTTTAACATATGCTAAAAGATTATGTGAAAAGCTTGAAATTTCTTTTGAACCCCCAAGACGAATCAGGGGAAAGCATACATTATAGGCGGCGGAAGTTAAGATGCTCAGTTATCGTACTAAGATGATTTGAGGCGAACAATGTATTCTTCAATAGACTAAGTAACTGCTGAAATTCGAAAAAGATTCCAACTGTTTCAGAATCTAGCGCAAAAATATGCTTTTTTAAGGCCTGAAGTGATATATTGCGCAGGGAAAAACTTAACATAGATCAAGCACCTCAAAACATTAATAAAGAAGAATTCCAACTTGAGCGCGTAGTAGACTTGTAGCAAAAATTGCAACAGACCCAAGCTGTAAAAAAGAACTCATTAGGTCCGGCCTCTCTGGGTTTATTAATACATATTATTGAGACCAAACTTGAAGATGGCTTAGCAAACATTGTCATAATGTTGAGAATTTTTTAACATCTGCCATCAGTAATGCCAGTTGCGAGAGAAGCTTCTCTCTCTCTCTCTCTATATATATATATATAAGCTTAAATGAATAAAAAATTATCTCAGATCGACTATGTCCACGTTAAGGCTAATAAATTTATCTATTCTGACAATTGAACATGACATAAATATTGATTTTGACAAATGCATAAAAGATTTTATTATGAAAAAAGCACACGAAAAGTTCATTTTTTATCAATAAAAAAATTTTAAGCTGTTTCTTTTTTACTTTTATTAGCTGTCTTGAATAATGATTATTAAAAAAGGGGTGCCAAATTCCCGATCGGCCCGAGGTGGCGTAAGCCGACTACGCTACTGGACTTACATTAAATATGTCCTACTTTCGTTAAAATTCTATAATAAGCCTATATATATGTGTATATATATATATATATATATATATTAAGTAACAAATATAATGTATATATTAAGTAACGAAGTAACATTTTTTCACCTTTTCATTTGTTTGTTGGAAAAGTTTGAAGTGGCACGATTAGCTTTTTTTTTATCAGATAGTGGCACTCTTCCCAAGCATATTGTCCACCCTTGAGTTAAACATTTGTTACTATTAATAAACTTGGCATTATTATTAACCCGCAATCACTCTCGCGTGGTGTTTTGTACACCCCAGTAACAAAAAAAGCCTCTTAGCATTCCAAAAAGAATGAGCTGAAACACAATTTTTTCTGTAGCTGCACATTTTAGGTCATTGAACCTTCGGGCCTGATGCAATTACTCTCGCTCGGACGATTAGAACGTAATGACCTTCAAAAGTTTATCTGGGGTGCTGAGAACTCCCCGCGAGCAGTTGAGCATATGTATACAGTCTGCTCTGAATATTTGGAAAATGATTAAAATATTATTTTTCTACTTTCTACTATCCTTATCTTTAATTATAAAGTATGTTTATTACTAGTATATACGTTTTACTTGTGGTTTATGAAAAAATATAAAATTATGTATTTTAAAATGAAAATTTTGTAAGTTTAGTTTAAATTAATTTTAGTCTCATTTGTGGTAGAACCCCCCTCAGTATAGAGGGCGCTGCTTGTTAAAACATGCTTTGTTTACACCAGAGATCTTCTGTACGTGACCGAGTGCAGACACACTCCATATTCCATTAAACTTATTATTTAATCTTACACTTGTCTTCGATGATTTATTGAATTTAATTGAGTCTAATGATTGTGATGATATGAGCGTTGATTGATATAAAAGCATTCTATCACTGTTTAATTGATGAACTGAACCACCGATGATCGTAACATTGATCCCCCTTGTTCATTGTCAACCACTTGGGACCATGCCACCATATTTTGTTATTTTTAAGATCATTTAAAGGCAAAACCCGACTTATTAAATCAGCGGGATTATCCTTTCCTTTACAGTAGCGCCATTCCTTGGGATCACTTAGTTTTTGTATTTCTTTAATTCTATTCTTTACAAACACTTTATATTTATTAAAATCCCCCTTGATCCAGTAACATGTTATAGACGAATCAGTCCAATAAAAACGACTCACAGGCAGTATGAGTGCAGTTGCAATTTTGTCACTTAACCTTGCAGATAAAAGTGCGCCCATAAGCTCCAATCTAGGGATCGAAAGAGTTTTTAATGGAGCTACCCGACCTTTTGATGCTACAAAACTAGAAATAATATTTCCATCCTTCAGTTCTATGCGTAAATAAGCGACAGTTCCATATGCCTTTTTGGAAGCATCTGAAAAGCAATGCAACTGAATGGTGGTAGCATTTGAAGGCAAAAAGTTTTGAAAGTAATATCGAGGAATTTTTATTTCACTTAAATAATGAATCTCATTACACCATTTATCAGTACGTATTACTGCTCTATGTGGTAGATAAAAAATATTATACTTTAGATTTTCTTCTTCAAATGGGACGCGTTCTAGGATTTTCTCAGAAAGATAATTATTTACAACTAATTTGTAATCCTCAAATAAGGAACTGTCATTTTTAAAACGTGATCTTAACTTTAGAAATCTTTCCCGAGCAATTTCTTCATTATTTTCTAACAATGTTTTCATGTTAGGTTTCCAAGGGAATTTAACTTTATACCGCTTATTTTGGTACGAAATTCCCGCTTCAAATTCAGACATTATATCATTATCAATATTTTCCTCATCAGACACCTCTGCTTCTATTCCTAAATTCTCTAAATCCCAAAATTCACTAAGCTGTTTAGAAATATTGGATTCATTAACAATAACACTCATTGTTAAAATGTCCTCTCAGAATCTGTACTCTGCCCTTGTAAAGACCACCCGAATAATGTTTCTACTGTCACAAGAGTTTTGTTTAGACGCGTAATTCTACCTGTAACTACTTGATAATAATAGTCCGCACCAATAAGAATTGATATTTCTTTATCGTTAAATTCATAAGGATAGGCTAATTGTACATTTTTTAAATATCTAAATTTTTTATCAATATTTCTATCAGGAGTCGGTAAATTCGTGATAGAAATATGTTCTGTCTCTACCGCTTCTATTTCAATGCACAAATTTGGATCATCCCTGTTTTTCAATTTTATTTTAACTATATTTAAAGTTTTTGTTTCAGTTTCTTTTTTTAGCACCAAATGTGCAAATGGAAAGGTTTTCTTTTCTAAGAATTAGAAAGTTAAATTTCTCAGAAGTACTCTTTAAAACGAAACTTCTCTGTGAACCATTATCTAAAAATAATCTAACTATATTTAAAGTTTTTGTTTCAGTTTCTTTAGCACCAAATGTGCAAATGGAAAGGTTTTCTTTTCTAAGAATTGGAAAGTTAAATTTCTCAGAAGTACTCTTTAAAACGAAACTTCTCTGTGAACCATTATCTAAAAATAATCTAACTATATTTAAAGTTTTTGTTTCAGTTTCTTTAGCACCAAATGTGCAAATGGAAAGGTTTTCTTTTCTAAGAATTGGAAAGTTAAATTTCTCAGAAGTACTCTTTAAAACGAAACTTCTCAGTGAACCATTATCTAAAAATAATCTAACAACTTCTTGTTCATTTTTGACATCTATTAATGCGGCGCATGTTTGTAATAATACACTATTTACTTCTGTTTTAATTACTGCTGAAACTATATTATCAGTGTCCCTTTTCGGAGACAAATCGTCAGCATGTCGATTTCGAAAAGATATTGAGAAATGGTGGGACCCATTACAAATAGGACACGACTCCCTTTTTACACATTCCATTGCTCTATGACCGGGCGACAAACACAAATAACAACACCCTTTTTTTCTTAAAATTTCTTGCTTTTCGTTAGCACTAAAAGAACGGCAAGCGTCGAGTTCATGACCTTTGTTGCAGTATAAACATTTTCAGCGTCTAAGTTCTACTTTCTCCAAAAGGGTGGGAAATGAATGTGGTCGGAAATGTACTCTATTCGGGGGTGGCTTCATGCTTGTCCGGGGAAATAGGAGCCTTTATTTTTTGTTCTGTCTTGCGGTGGAGGAGAATAATGACATAGTTTATGATTGTTTATTTGAGACGCTCGTTCCCTACTACGGATTTCCAAGTGCAGGAACTGCAAAAGAGCGCTCAGGTCAAACCCTTCGTCCTTTGGAGAACGATTGAATTCCAAAACGAGTTCCGAGGGTATCTGTTTCAACAGGATGGGTGTTAATAAGTTTGAGTAGGATTCTCTCTCCTTTAAATCAATGTTACGATCATCGGTGGTTCAGTTCATCAATTAATCAGTGATAGAATGCTTTTATATCAATCAACGCTCATATCATCACAATCATTAGACTCAATTAAATTCAATAAATCATCGAAGACAAGTGTAAGATTAAATAATAAGTTTAATGGAATATGGAGTGTGTCTGCACTCGGTCACGTACAGAAGATCTCTGGTGTAAACAAAGCATGTTTTTACAAGCAGCGCCCTCTATACTGAGGGGTGTTCTACCATTACTCCCCACTTAAACTCCTGCGGAGTTTACATTAAGATAATTCAAATTCTAAGGGAATTCAAGTAAAATTCATGCAAAATGAAATAATACAAATAAAATTCATGCAATGTGAAATAATAAAAATAAAATCCTATAAATTCAATTCTCAAATCACATGCATCATCAATAATTCTGAAATAAAATTAGCAATTCTTAAATCACATGCATTATCAATAATTCTGAAATAAAATTAGCACATGAGTTATCAATAATACTGAAAAATCAAATTAGCAATTATGCAAATAGAATAATGTAAAGGTTAAAGTTCAAGAAATTGTAAAATGTTCAAATGTTCTTTTCTACAGTTTCATGATCAACGGGAATAGGTAAAGGCACTACCTTTGTGATGGCTCGTTTTAAAATACCTGTTGAGGTTTTCACATTAACTACTCTTGCAAGACCATCACTACCGGGAAATACTTCAAGAATACGCCCCATAGGCCAGTCCAAGGGCTTGGTGTTGGGATCCTTTAAAAGAACTAGCTGATTCTCCATCAAGTTAGGGTTCTGTACACTCCACTTAGCACGGGTCTGAAGATGGGTCAGATCTTCGGTGCTCCAACGGTTCCAAAATTTGTCTCTCAGGGATTGAATGAGTTTCCACCTGGAATGATAGGACAAAGAATCCGAAGCAGTATAAGGTTCAGGAAAGGATGAAATTGCACAGTTCGTCAAGAAATGCCCCGGGGTCAAAGGGTTAAGATCATTGGGGTCCGAAGAAAGTGGAGACAAGGGACGTGAATTCAGAACTGCTTCGATTTGTGCCATCAACGTAGTTAACTCTTCGAAGTTCATAATAGCTGATTTCGCTACCCTCAATAAAATGCGTTTCATGGATTTAATGTTTGCTTCCCACAATCCACCGAAATGGGGAGAAGCGGGTGGAATGAAGTTCCATTCGATTCTCTCTTCCGCGCTGAATAGCTGAATTCTGTTGGTCTTGCAAATTTCGTTCCATTCATTAAGAATGTTTCTTGCTCCCTTGAAGTTCGTTGCATTGTCACTCCAAATGACGGATGGCTTGGATCTCCTTGCTATAAATCGTCGGAGACATGCTAGGAAGGCTTCTGTGGTTAAGTCGGAAACAACTTCTAAATGAGTGGTTTTTGTACTGAAACAGATGAAAATGGCAATATACGATTTTAAAGTCACTCTTGATCTTTTTAAATTTGGTTTCGTGATTATAGGACCAGCGTAATCCAAACCAACTTTTTCGAAGGGTCTAGAAGGCACAATTCGGTCTCGTGGTAAATCTCCCATCATCTGGTTTATTGTCTGGGTTTTCGTGCGAAAACACGTAATACATTTATTTAATATTCTTCTTACACGGTTCTGACCCGATGGGATTCAATAAAACTATCTTATTAAATATAATGTGGTTTGCAAGCCAGAATGTAACGATTTCTTGTGATAGTATTCAATTATGAAATCAGTTAAATGATGAGCCTTTGCCAACATCATTTGATGTTTTTGGAATTCAGATAGGGTCGAATGTTTCAATCTACCTTCCACTCTCAATATTTCATCTTCGTCCAAAAAAACGTTTAAAGATGATATTTTGCTGCCCTTTGAAATCGGTTGTCCGTTTTTGAGACACTTTATTTCAGTTAGAAATCATTTAATTGTACTTGTTTTACTAAAACTTTCGTAACATGATCAAATTCAGAAGCACTTATACAGTCTATTTTCCTTAATACTGGGTTCACTTTACAGTTATAAATAAATCTTAAACATAGAGCGCTTATTCTAATTAATTTACTAAAAGAGGAATATCTAGAGATTAAATTATTATCAATTTGCCTCTTTTCAACCGCTGTATTTACACATTAATTGATTTCTTCAATTCTAATTTATCGTTCTTTATTTCGGTTTCAATTATAGGTTCTGAAAATAATGGCCATTCTGTTTGTTTCATTGTCAACCACTTGGGACCATGCCACCATATTTTGTTATTTTTAAGATCATTTAAAGGCAAACCCCGACTTATTAAATCAGCGGGATATATTATCCTTTCCTTTACAGTAGCGCCAATTTGTATGCAATAAATTTAATATTTTTATTTGTATAATACAAAAAACATCTTGTACTCTATAAATATATATCATAATTAACTTAAAATTTTTTTCATAGTTCATTTTCGTGTTAAAAGTTTGGGGTGTTCTCTACACCCCGCGAGTAACGACGGCAGCAAAAACAGGTGCGAGTGACCCCGGGGTAGGAATCCCAAAATATGTTACATCTTAATCTGAATATTGAAACACACACAGATTCCTTGAACAAAAAAGAAATCTATGCTTATAATCTTATAATAATAATAAAAAGTCGTATTGTTTTAAATTTTGCTGGTTAGCACACAAAAAACCGTTTAAATAATTCACTTTCAATACCATTTCAAAATATTCTAAGAATATTTTGAGCAATTAATCTTATTATAAGATGTAGCATTTTTTTATTTAATCTAAGACACTCCGTTGGCACAGTTTCAAAAGAAAAAGAAACCCAAATAATAAAGCAAGTGACTTTTCAGGAACGAAGCAGCTTTTGGAGTAGGAAAAAACCGGATATCGGTAAATACTCAACTCTTTCAAAATTTATAACACTTTTCAAAACAAGGAAGAAAGGAAAAAAAGAAGTGAAAAGAAGAATGAAGTTTTTTTGGGAGCCTGAATATAAATCGAAAGGGTTTCCCAGTAATCTTCATTTTTATATTTGCTTTTGGAAACCTTAATTTTCGTAACTATCCACTTTATCCTAAGCTGTGTGTGAACAGAATTTTAGAAGATATTTTTTTTCTTAAATATCTTTCTTTTGAAGTTTGATAACTGTTTTGATTAAATATTACCATAAGTTAATCTTTATCTGGCGATATTGATATTTATGTTTTGTTGCTTTTTTTACAAGCATGTATATTATTACACCTCGATTTTTTTTTCCTTTTTACTAAAACTGGTAAGTTCTTTAAATTTAATTAAAGATCCGTAATGGAGATAGAAGGAAAATACATTTCTGGAAATTGCACTAATCATATATTAGGAAAATGCTAAAACAAATTCTTCTAATTCTCTAAAAACATCGGTATTCAATCTAAGAAAAAGTTCTAAATTTTGACACATAAATTAAGAAAAAAATCTAAATATCGACATGCAAATTCAGAGAAAACTCTAAATATCGATTTGTTTGTATGCCTCAAACTAAAACAAATAATTGAGAATTAGAAAATCCGAAAAAAAAATTCTATAAGAAACATATTTTTAAAAGAGAAAGGAAAATGTTAGTAAGACGTCGAATGGCAAAGAGAGTCACTCTCGAATACTGCATATTATTGAAACTTTACGTCGGCATATATTTCGAAATCAAGAAATTAAAAATTGGACATTGAATGGAAACTAACGGCATATTTAATACTTGAAACGCGGGGAAAAAATCCTTACTTTTAACCGAAAACAAAATTTTCAATTTTCTTGTGATAGACGAAGTTATGTGTATATTTTTTTACGTTGTTTGATCATTTATTATAATTCAATTCATATATATATATATATATATATATATATATACAAACACACGCACACACACACACACACACGCACACACACACACACACACACACACACGCACACACACACACACACACACAAATATATATATATATATATATATATATATATATATATATATATAAAGAATGTTTTTTTTCCAGGTATACAAGTTTAAGTTGGCATTACTTTCCAAGATGGCGACCGATTTAACAGCTGTAAAGTGATTTGTTCTCAGTTTGGTTTGGCAATTCATCAAAACGATCATCAAGCAAGGCGTAGATTCGTCGAATGGGCCCAAAACGAGATTGCCGTTGTTCCTGATTTTCATAAGCGAATTTTGTTTAGCGATGAAGTGCACTTCTGGTTGAATGGCTACGTCAGCAAACAAAACTTCCGCATTTGGAGTGAAGCTAATCCAAAAGTGTATGTCGAAACACCGTTACATCCAGAAAAACTGACTGTTTGGTGCGCTTTATGGGCTGGTGGAATCATTGGTCCGTACTTCTTCAAAAACGATGAAGGCCACAACGTTACAGTCAGTGGTGATCGGTATAGAGCCATGATTACTAACTTTTTCATTCCTGAATTGAACAATCATGATGTCCAGGAGCTGTGGTTCCAACAAGACGGCGCAACATGTCACACAGCTCGTGCCACAATCGATTTATTGAAAGACACGTTTGGTGACAGCCTAATTTCACGTTTTGGACCTGTGAATTGGCCTCCAAGATCTTGTGATTTAACACTGCTAGACTATTTTCAGTGGGGCTATGTAAAGTCATTGGTGTATGCGGATAAGCCTCAAACGCTTGACCATTTGGAAGACAACATTCGCCGGGTTATTGCCGATATACGGCCACAAATGTTGGAAAAAGTCATCGAAAATTGGACGACCAGATTGGACTACATCGAAGCCAGCCGTGGCAGTCCTATGCCAGAAATCATATTTAAAATGTAATGCCACAAGATTATCTTTCGAATAAAAAAAAATTCATGTCAATCGAATAATACATCGTTGTTTTATTGCAATTTTAAGTTCTATACCTCTAAAAAAACACCCTTTACAAACACACACATATATATATACACAAACACATATACATACATATATATATATATGTTAGACATTTAAAAAAGTCGGATCCAAATTTTTATGATCTCCTTGTGTTGTTTTTCCAATCCCGTTCCATGATCTCAATGAAAGGAAACACACCGATTCGAACCCGATCTTTTTGAATTTCGTGATTTGTGGTTGGCAGCAACTGCCATGCAAATCGAGCGAGTATTTAAACTCGGCTCATGTTAGTTTTTCAGAAAAGGAAGGAGAAACGGAAATATAAGAAGTGTGTGAGTGGTTTAACTCTTAGAGGGAGAGAAAGGCTGGTTGGCAATGCAACTGCAGGTTGCATCACCATTTTAGTTTAGAAATTCATTTTACAATATTAGAAGACGGTTCGAATCGGATGTCTCTGGTAATGTTGCTTTTTGAACTTTTTTTTATCGCTCCAGTAACGAGCAAAGTGACTTTATGATTGATTATTAAAGGCCAATTTTAAGAAACTGTTTTTAGTCTTCATGCCTCCTCGACACATAAATTTCACTGCTAGCTTTGCAAAATTTAAATTAGTTTACCAATAAGTGTAACAATATATATATATATATATATATATATATATATAATCAATAAATATATACAAATAGATATAAAACTTAAATATAACTAGTCAAGACAGGAAATATTATGCACAGTAGTACAATAACAAACTCCTGGCCTTAGGAACCAAGATGGCAGGTTTAAACAAGTTTTAGGGCTAGCCAACCTTCACCTGTATTTTGCCTAAGCCACTGAGCCAAAGGAAAAGGAAAGAATAATATTAGGAGAAATTTAAATATCACAAATAAAATACTATACTATTAAAATATAACGATAAAATTATAGTCTACTAGTATTCACAGTTATAGATTTAAAGTCGATGCAAAAAGGTAGATTGTAAGACTTACTTCGTGAGTATAGCAACTAGTTATATTTCCCACCAAATACAACAGAGTGACTGATTGATTGATTGATTAATTGCATATTAACGTCGCACTGTTCAGCTACACGAGGGCTTTTGGCGACGGACCACGTAATTTTGAACCATGGTCAAGTGACGTGGACGACACCTGAGCTGGCACCCCCCCTCTCCTAACTACCACACCACACCACACCAACGGGAGGACGTTTCAGCTCTCGACAGATTTAACGTGCATCGCTGCCCTACACGGCGGGTCTTTAGTGGTACAGGGTTCGAACCGTGACAAAGCAAGCCATGGTCCGATACCTATACCACTCGGCTACCGCGGCCACACAGCAGAGTGATAACAGTACCACATAAAGTAATAAATTATGATACCGCGGGGTATGATTTCACATGTAAATACATATTATTTTAAGTTGGGTCCGGGAGCGAAAAAAGTAATAATTAAGGGGAAAAAATGTGCAGTAAAATCTTAAATAACACACATAGAAAATATCAAACCGAAGTAATCTTGATGTAGAAAGTTGCATAAAATCTAACAAAAATAACTTGAAGTGACTGAGTCACACCAATGTTTTTTTTTGGTTTTTTTTTTTACAATTATTTTTACTGTACATGATAAAAATCACGAGATTCCAGAGAATAATTTAACAAAGAGAAAATATACTTGCATACTTTCAAGGCCGATATAACCGATTTGAGAGGGTTGGGGAAATCTAGGATGATCACATACCAACTCCGACATGAAAAAAAAAATGCTTGCCCAATTAATTAGAACAGTATAGTACAAACTGAAATAGCTATAATTATTTATCGACAAATCTTTTGAGGAAAAAAAACTACAATTTATTCATTACATGTGTATTATTGTATTTGTATCATTTCTAATGAAAAGATAAATCGTGTGTGTGTTTTTGGAAAATATTTTATTCTTTCGGAAAAATTATATTAGTATTTTACATTAAGTTTAAATGCTTTAAAGATAGTGAGCAATTCTCAATAAGACATAAAAATAACAAGAATTAATTTGTTTCGAATGTATTGATATTTACGGTGAGTTATAAATTCACTGTCCATTTTCATTTTAAAACTAAATTTAGGCAATCTTTCTGTCATTTAATACTTTTTACAAAATGAAGAATGAGACATAATATTTTTGGCATGACTTTCATTTTAAGTGACACTTTCGCATCGAGTTTAAAGTAGTTTTCTTACTTTTAACGCGTTGGTAAACAATTGGCTATGACAGTTCGTAAGCAAGGGCAGACGCTAAGCTAATTAGAACGAAAAGTGCCATTTTTCTTCTCTAATTTTGACAGTTTGTGTAAACATACAATATTTTTATGTCTTTCTGTCACAATGTTACTCGTCGAAGAAATATTTTTGAAAGTATTGTTTAATATTTATGCAATCATCGAGAAGCGTAATTGTTAACGTTTATTTCCTAAGTTGTTATAATGCTGTTCCTTTTAGATTAGTCTAGAGAGAGAAAAAAAATGTAGATAAAACAATATTTAGAAGAGGAACTTAATGTGAAATACGGGAGAAAATCAGTTGGAGAATGTGACGACTTTTTTTATTTATACTACAAAATTTTGTAAACAAAGCTACTTTCATTTAGTTTTGTTTTTATTAACAAAATTTTGGGTAAAAGAGGACAAAAACTAGAAGAATGTTTTATTTTATTTTACAAATGCCAGGCCATTGACCATCAGGTCATAAACTAGAAGAATAAAATAAATGAAAAGCAACAAAATGAATTAGAATAGGAATATAATTAAAATTTTTAATTCAAATATTGATATTACTTTAAACTGAATCATTGTAAAGTAAGAACTTAATCTATATTTATTAAATGGATATAAAGAATATAAAGCAACAATGGAAGTTATGCAGAACTTTCTTTACTTTTGATTATTGCTTTGAATATTTTTTTTTGGTTTCACAGGAAACATTTTTTTTCCAAGTTAAATTTCTTTAAAGAGAAATATGACACAGAGAGCATAGCTACTTCTGAGACAATAAAAGAATTTAAAACTTTATTTTCCTTATTTATATAAAAAAAGAAGTTAAAACGTTCTATAATGTAAGCATAAGCGTGTTTCTTTAAAAACATTTTTTATCTAATTTTTAACTGTAAATATATTGGGTTTAAGGGAAAATTCTGTCGTTTTTTTCTAAAGAAAACACAAAAAGTCTTTTTTTCACTTTTTCTTTAAAGTTTAATCTAAAATATATTGTTTCTTGTTAGTTACAATTGTCTGCCAGTGCTCTGGCAGCTTATCTAACTCCCTGGGAAATAAATCCTCTGTTTTGGAGGCAAAGTATTCTTCCGTTGTCATTCCGACACTCTCATAATTTATATATTCATTTCCATTAAGAATGTTTTGCAGCGACCTGAAGAGATAATAGTCAGATGGTGCAATATCAGGAGTATATGCTGGTTGAGGTAAGGTTTTCCAATCCAACTCTGAAGTTTTGTATGCGGTGTTTTTGCCACATGTAGTCTCGAGTTGTCGTGATAAAGATTCAGACCCTTTCTGTTGGCCAAATATGGACGTTTATGCTGAATTTCTTTATTCAAAACATCAAGTTGTGAACAGTAATTACTGTTTTATTTTCTTTCAGCAACTCATAGTGCACCAACAACAACACATCATAACCTTCAACTGCACATCAGCTTTGGATGTGGAGGTGTCTCCCTTTTATAAACATATACCTTTTTTCTAACCACGTGTTTATACACTATCCCCTTTTCATCTCCAGTTACCAAGTGTTTCACACGTGGTTCCCATTTCTGACGAGCAAGACTTGAGGAACATATTGAAATTCTGTCTATTAAATATTTTTCGCTTAATTCGTGAGGCACCTAAACAGAGAGTATGGACACGAAACCAAATTTTTTAATGTAATCCAAAGCAGTAGTCTGATGAATCCTAGACTTGAAGCCCTCTTCTGGGGAAGTTAACATGGGGTTTGCCCTGATTATACTGCGTAACACTTCGTCACTGACATCTGATGGCTTTCCTGATCTGGGCTCATCATTCAAAGAAAATTCACCCAAACGAAATTTTACAAGAGATCTTTGGCATATTCGAGCTCTAACTGCTTCCTCCCCAAATATGTATCATAAGTTTATTTTTTAGCACCATCGTTTTATTCCTCTATTTTTGCCTCCATCGCTTTATTCCCCTTTTTTAACTCAAACGATATACAATGTCTTAAGTGCAATTTTTCTTCACTCACATGTTGACAGCTTTACAAGTTTAAAAAAACTGAATAAGATGTGAAAAAAATGTGTATGAATCATTTATAGTATACTAATCTAACTGTTTCAATCGGTTTCAATCGGATCCGAATTCTTACTAAGGATCGGCAGCGCATAAAAGCGTACGTGTTCAAAAACGAGACATAACTTTCCCTTATACCCAATACATAAGTTGGCACCTTCTTTAAAAAAAAAAAAAAAAAAAGACTGTGGTTCAGATTATATCATACGACATTTTACTTTTTTATTGCCTCACTTTTTGGATATCATGAAATGTCATTGTTAAAAAAGTATCTATATTAGGGGGTGTTGGAAAGCTAAAATCTTATTTTTTTTGACAATTTGAGATTTTTACATTTTCAAATTGCATAAATTTTAACCTTTCTAAAAATACCTTATTTTAACCTCTAGGGTAATTAGAAGCTCTTAAAACCTGTTTTTAAATGATTGTTGAAACTGGACCACGCCCATTTGAATGGCGAAAAATGTAAACAAAGTACTTCGTTTTTGCTTAAAAGTTGAACGTCTGATGTAAACCAAAGCATGTATCTTTCCTTTTAAATTGTTCCTTTTCTTCTATTTTTTATTTCCTAGCCGATTAGAAGTTTCACTGTATACATTAAAATTAATTTATCTCAAAATGTAAATTTTGATGTTCGACGTACTTTTTCTCAGAAACTACTGTTCACAGGTATGCAAATTTTTTGTGATATATTTATAATGATGTCTAATATATACGGAAATGATTTTTTTGTAAAAAACACAAAAACTTATTTTTTACAAATTTTTTATGTGAAAAATGAGTCAAATTTCACAATGTTTGATAAAATATTTCATAAATTATTAAAACATTCCAAATTAGTTAAAAGCTCATTTTAGTATAATGAGAAAGCTATACTTTAATTGTATAAAAATTTCAAGCATGTACATATAGCAGATTTTGAGAAAAGGTACATCGAAAATAGCCAATTTAACATTGTCAATATACAGAGAAAGAGAGGTTTCGAACTCCCCTTACGTTGTTTGGTTATTTTCCCATTATATTAAAGAAAAAGGTACAGTTATTTCTCATGTAAAAGCGCTGTAGCATTACGTTAATATTCTGAATTTTCTAACCATTGAAGATCAACACATACTATTCAATTCATCTTGAGTTAATTCCTTTTTCTCTTGATGAAAATGTATTCCATACTTCGTCTCCTATACTTCAATACTAAATAAGTTTTCATTTTACATGTTATAGGAAACAATTGATTATATTTAAATTATTATTTCATATTTTAAAAGCACTGTACTGTAACAAGATATGTAAGTTTCTCAACTCCTACTTTTCATTGCGAGTAGTGCTTACTCGCGCAGGCACCTAAGATACAATCTGTGCATGCGTTAGCTTTTCAACTATAGCGACCCCGCGCATTCTTTCGGACTTCATACTTCCTTGGCAGCACACGCATCCCTCCGAGAGCAGTTACCTCATACTTTCTCCCACAAGTTACAACGTTGAGAATTTTCTTGAAAATTAAAGTATTTCTCCTCTGAAAATTTGTTTCGAGTTTAGATTAAGCTCTTTTACATTTAGAGATGATATAATAGAATCTTTTTTTCTCTTCTAACTAGCTTCATTTCTCCATGAGAAGAAAATTAATTTGTTTATCGAGAGAAGAGAACTTCTCATCCTGGTCAACTTTTAAATTTAGACGCTGACGACACTGCTGTCATTTCATAACATAATAGATTTTCTATTGTGACTTCTCAACTCTAATATTAATTTTTACAGCTAGAGTTCTGGCTCTTAGAGACGAAAATAAAATTAACGTTTCCTGAAGAGCATGCCTATTT
This sequence comes from Trichonephila clavipes, assembly GCA_019973935.1. Classification (NCBI taxonomy): domain Eukaryota; kingdom Metazoa; phylum Arthropoda; class Arachnida; order Araneae; family Nephilidae; genus Trichonephila; species Trichonephila clavipes. The sequence goes on from BMAU01019655.1 coordinate 667,054, forward strand.
ACGAGATCTTATATCACGAATTCTGAAATTCCGTTTAGATCAAACCGTCCCCAGGGTTAAAGGTACCTAGGTTTAGTTCGAGACATAAAATTAACATTCGCCCCACATATAAAACACCCGTGTTATAAGAAACGTATGGCATTGGTTTACTTTACCGCCTTGTATATCGCTGTAGTAGATTTGAGATTAGGCGCAAGTTTCTGCTCTTTACTGTCATCATGGGACCAATCATGTATACCAGGGGTCGGTAACCTTTTAGCTGTGGCGTGCCAGGACAATCTACCAATATAATTCAGCGTGCCACGCAGTAGGAAATCTTTGAAATAGTTCGATTTCCGTGATAATTCATACAGAATTAGAGTATAGAGGTCAATAATATAGATTTACGGTTTCGTTATTTTTATTAATTTTGCATTATTTAAAGATATTTATTAACATAAAAATAAACATAAAATATAACTATTTCTTCAACAAAAAATAAAAATTTAAAAGTGTACGTATATTATTTATTTTTAAACATGTTTTTAAAATAAGAAATAGACAACTAAAATATAAGTATTTCCTTTCATTACAGTTAAATAAAAAGATAAATAAAATTTTTAATATGAATCAAGTGCTTGCACCGCTCTACTTTCATATCACAAAATCAGGAGTATAATGTGTGACTTTTAATTTGACACGATTCTGAACATTCAGTTGTTAGGCTGTGGTGACCCCCTGGGTCTCACCTTGAACACCAAGATTAATTTGAAGCAAAGAACCCCTAAGAGCCATTTTGAATAATAATAATATTTATTTATTATAATTTTCTCAAAAAATCTATGATAACATATAATAATATTATGTTACGTCGCTTAAAGGATTTGCTTTTATATTAAATTAAATTACTAAGAATGCAATTAATTAATAATTAAGCTCAAGCTCAAATAAGGTCTACCGAAATAGGAGATCCGAGAAATACACGTATTCGAATTCTTAACTTTCATTGACTTTAACTAAGTCGCTTAAACTGACGCTTATTTTAAGCGTACGTAAATTATATTTACCCCTGGCTTATATCAGCTTTCTGGTACGTCTCGCAGCACGACGTCTTCACGAATCTATAATCTCCTAGAATCTTCTAGTAATGCGTTTAAAGTTACTAGCTCAATAGCCTTCCATCATCTCTCTTGCTATCTCGCAACGCTCGACTTAAATACCTTATCTAATTTAAATATCCCGTACATCTTTTTGGAGTTGATTGGAAATAAACGCGAATTTATATTCCCCAAAAAGACGCATAAGAAGATTAGTGGAAAGGTTCCGTACAGATTCGTCACAAGGCAGCTTATTTGTGGACTTGAAATACTTTTCATATCAGGAAAGATTTGTTCACATAGATATGTAGAACCAAAAACAGAAAGCAGAGTGCATGCAAATAAATTTCTTCTTCAGGCAGTCAATTCTCTCCAGCAATACATTTAATAATTTACAAATTAGCTATTAATTTTTCTTTACAGTTATCTTTCAAATTTTTTCGTAATTCCGTAAATTTCCTTAATTCTGAAGATATTTGTTAAATATAAGGTCCACACACACACATTACAAATTTATCAACTTCCAACCACTCAAAAATTGACAAATTTGTAGAGTATTGAAAATTGCCATTGAGAAGTGTGTGTCTTTGAGAGCAAATACCTTAAAATAATAACTAACGCAGTCTGGTACGACCGAGTGGAAATCATGTACAGAGATCTCAAAGTTGATCCTACCCTTTCTAGATATTTTGAACATTTTAAATGTTAATCCAATTTTTATTTTTTATTTTGTGCTATAAATGCCTTTTACAATTAGCATAAAAACAATTGTTCCAAGTATGTCGTTCTTATATATATATCCATGAATCACATTAATACTTCTTATTTGCATAAGAAAACTTCAGAGAGACCAGTAGAAAATAAAATTTCAATTAAGGAAATTTATAAATTCTTGATAAAAGATACATAACCATTTAACTAAAGTGGTTAAATGAATCTTTTTTTTTAAATTTATTAACATATCCATTTGAGGAATGCAGCACATTTGAAACTTTAAATCTTTGTTTTTTCAAACTTTAAAAATGTTTCCCTTTTCTTACTTAGACAGCATTCACACCGAACTATACTTTTAGGATTAGGCCTAGTTTAAGGAATAAAAAAATTCTATGGTTCTCAAAGCATTATTATTTTTCTTTAGGAAGTCGAAAGCTCGTATTTTATGATTCGAATTTCTACGCTTTGCACATTCTTTGCCTGAATTTTATTCTGCAAGCATGCATTTGTTGTAATTTAAAGAAAACAAACAAATAAAAAAATTATTCTTCTTACGTATTCGGGGTTGAAAATATTTGACTTTATTTTCTTTAGACTTCATTTTTACGAGTTCCTTCTTTCACGGTACCATACCTTTTTGAATCATGAACCCCATCACGTAAAGATCTAGTTTTACTATCGAAGATAAAAACGAAAGAATAGGAAAGAATGCGGTTAACTATGCTGATAAGAAATACTATTTCAAAAAAAAAGACTTAGTAAGCATATATTCTGATATATTTTTGATTTATGTTTATTAAGAAAGCCAAGTACATGGCTGGCCATTAAAATTGCAACACCACGAAGGAACGGAATTACAAGGAAAAGATATTTGCTTGAAGACAAAATTATTAAATTTGCAAACGATTTGGGGCTGACAGGGGTGCGAGATTAGTAGAAGAAGCTACCTCCTTCCCTCTTCCTGACAGTTAGAACGGCCCTTACCTAGTTAGGCATGGAGTCGAATTGGGCTTGGATGACTGAAACGGGAAATCCATTCATTATTCTTCCAATCTATGGTACACTTTATCAATCTTGTTAGCTGGTGGGCCTGGCTTTCAGCAAACCATGACTAGATGTTTTAAATGGATGACAGAACTAGAGGCAACGCTGGCCAGGGCAGCAATTGAATACCGTGTTTATCGAGGGTGGTCGGAATACGACGTGCAATAAATGGTCTTGCATTATCTTGTTGGAAGACTGCGATTGGTAAGCCTTGATGATAGGGTACAACCACTGATCTTAATATGTCAAAAATGTACTGATCTGCGTTCAAATTACCATCAACTCGAACTAGAGATGCGCGTGCGATGTACCCAATGGGCCCAAAACCTCACACCAGGTGCAGAACCCCTATCGCGATATTGAATGCAAGTAGGTGATGACCTGTTCCCTTGGTGCCTCCAGACACTTATACAGTCATCAAAATATTGCACTCAAAACTGCGCCACTTCTGTATCTAGATTTGTCATTCGTCTCTCTCTACGCTATATTGTCAAGGGAATCCAAAATAATGGTCTCCGTGCTGACAGTCCCCGCAGCTGCAAACGTTGTCATACCGTACAAGCGGATGCTGGGAATGCTGCAAACATTCCCATTTACCGACTAATAGTCCATGATAGGGTTATACGGTTTTGCAGGGTCTACTTCTCAATATGTCTGCCTTCTCTAGCGTAAGTCACGGGAGGGCGTGGAGATCCTGCATGACGTTCAGTATGATTTTCAACAACTCATTGATTCCAGATTCGCAGGACAGGGGTCGGATTTTGACCAGTGCGACGGTCTGTATCACGGAATGATAATCTAAAGACAACGATCTTCCCTCTGTCAAATTCAGCACTTGCTGGTTTGCATATCTTCTTATTCGAGGCGTAATACCATATTCTGACTTTACAAAGCGCTTTCCGAATGAGAAATTCCCTACAAAACTTTTCTTTTATGCAGTGTTTCAGAAGTTGCTTTTCGCTCCTGCGTCGTCTAATTACTCTGAAATACTAATCATTTGCATATCCCATACTCTTCTTTTTTCGTGCCATTTTGACGATCGTCAAAGCGTTTCTTCCTGGTATTACAATTTTAATGACCTGCAGAGTACATGGAAATAGTTACTGATTTAGTCTTGTAGCTTAATTTTTGTGTTTTTGTTCGAGATATTATTAGCTGCGACGCGCGTGGTTCCTATACCTTAATGGTTATGATCTCAAGTTCGTTACCAGCTTATTTCTGCATTGTAGAGGGTTTTAGTTTTTTGATGCCATTAAAAACCTATCGTTTAAAAAGGCAGATGCACAAAATCTGTTAAGACTCAAAGTTCTCAGATTGACACGGTGTGGAAGTTTGTTGGCTAGAATGCAGCCCTCATCATGTCACCAGGGTTAAAAAATACTAGGTCTGTAGCCAATATGTAACCTTTGAGTTTCTCCACAATTCAGTGCTTTGACTTGATTTTGATTTACGTCACTCTGATAAGATGAAGGAAGGCTATAGTGACTTCGTAATTTTGCACCACGGTCAAGTGCCAATGACGACACATAAGCATTGCGCCCCCTTTCTTCTCCAAACTCAAATTCTATGTCAACGGAAGGACTTTGATCCTCGACAGATTTAACTTCAATCAGTCTCTCTACAAGGCGGGTCTTAAGCGGCATTAGGTTTCAAACCCATGACTTACAACATCGTACAAGAATTCGCGACCATGAACACTCAGTTACCGTGACCATGCAATACGATGCTAATAAATAGTCCAATAAAGGTCCTTATTGATTGTTTAGTTGAAAAGTTGCTTGGCTTTATGGGTGTGAGGCTCAAATTTGGATAACTAATACCAAACACTCGTTTGTTTTCTTATAACCAAGTGACTGAATGCTTCCTATTGCAAATGATTATTTCATATTGCACCTTTGAGGAAAACGTAAAATCAAGGAAATATTAAACATTCTTTTTTGTTGTTATTGTTAACAAAAAGAAGGATCAAAAACAGGGAAAGATCACTAGAACATCCTGGAGATTCGTCGCAAGTGTTGACCAAAGAAAGTAAACCCTATAAGACAGGGATAGACATTAAGTTAATCACGATTGACCGTAGGACCACCAAGATATTTTAGGGTGAATGCCTTTACTAAAACCTAAGACGCGCATTCTAAAATAATCATATTTACGGAACTTCGGAGCCAGCTAGAATGGATAATTTGCTTCTCAGAATTGATGCGATTGTGTGTTTACTTAAGCAGATGATTCGAGTGCATGATATTTGAGTAAATTCGAGTACATATGTGCATCTAGTACATGTAGATTTTAGTACATGAGTACTTTCATTGGAAGAGCACTATGAGGTTTAACACGTTCACTGCCACTTTAGGGGAAAGGCAATCACTACGAGATGTCAGCCATATAAATAAATTTTTCCCCGCACGCCGAATAAAGGGGAGAACAAATGTTGATGATCAGCGCTTCCGCTATAACATGGAATTGGCTATTGAGACTTCATTTGCCGCCTTGCACTTCCCCGGGCTTAGGATCACTAGAGGATGTCATGTACCTCGATGGCGTGGGAATCGACAGCGAACAAATTAAGTACATGCGTTGATTTCAAATTCGTTATCTTACGTATGTTCCCTGCTCTCTGCATCGAATACGTCCACATTCCCAGTCTAGCAGTCACTCTCATAGTTGCTTAAGTATTCAACTTGACACTTTTGTGTTTTTTGCACAAAAATGGTATCTATCATATTTAACAAGTAATATAAAAAAAATTAAGTCAATTCCTACTTAAATCAATAATTTTTTTAAATTTTATTTACTTTTTAATGAATAACTACAATTAATATAAATATGTATATTCATATGACAGAATCACAATATTAAGTGACAAAACACCTTTTAAATTAGCATTATAAACTTTTTAATCACGTTAAATTTGTAGTTACGTTTTTCAATAAAAGTTGAATATAATAGGAAATAATTTACCTTAAAACCAGTGTAAAAGGAATGGTGACGTCTAACTAGCATATAATTATTCAGGTTAAATCTTTATCACAAATTTAACAAAACGTGTTTTATCCGATGGTTCTGCTATCTGGAGGAATAGTATCGACTGGAATATATCTCTTTTAAACTATAATTGATTAAATTAAATTAAATTAATGAATTAATATTTTTAAAAAAATTCTATTAACATCAAGTGTCATCCTATACAAGTTTTAAAAATGTATTTGAACTTGAGTGGATAGATAAAAAGTGTTTTATTAACGATTGAAAATTTGAACAAGATATATAAATAAATATATATATAAGAAGAGTGTGAGCTAATAGTAGGAATTGAAAAAAGTGGGATGCAATGTCAAAAACAAGTGTTCAGAAAAGCAAACATACATTTTTAGTACAGAAGAGCCACACCTACATCACTGGGTGGACCGTAGCACTTTAAAAATACTAATAGTATCCCGTATTCTGGAAAACTCACACAGCCGACTCTTGGTATAGGTGAAAGGAAATATCAAAGTGGAATACTTCAAAAAGAGAACACCTACATTTACGAAAACAGAGTAAGCCCCCTGAAGAACTGATCTTGATTAAATTTTCACAATCCTCTCATAAGAATATATTCTTTTAGTTTTAAAAATCACACTTAACACTAACTCTTTTAGAGTTCTTTCCCAGATTTCATAAATTTTTAATAACTTATTTTTTTACTTTAAGAATTATTAAGTAGGATTTCCATTTTTGTTGCTTAGCGGATTAATTTAATTGAACAAAAGTCTTGAGAAAAATCTAAAAAACTTTGTTTATAAAGAGATAAATAATCAATGCTTTTTTCTTTGCCTTAAATATAATTAATTTTTTTTAAAAAAAATTGTTAACTTACCTTAAAAAAGTATTTTCATGTTTATTGTTAGTTAATTTGACACGTGGGAATAATGTTAGGGTAAAAGAAAAGTTTTTATAAAAATTGGATAATGGCAAAATAATTTTACAAAATGCGTAAAAGCATTTTTTCTTTCTTGGTTTCAAAACATTCTGACACCTCTTGAAAAATAACTTTTTTGCTTTCCTAAGTAATACGAAATTTATATTCTGTCTGACATTTCAGAGGATTACCTCGTCATTTTTAACTTATAAAATATGGATAAGGTTCTTCACACAACAATAAACGCAAATTTTTCGTTGAAATTACTTTTCTAATAAAGGGTGTTTTTTTGAGAGGTATAGAATTTTAAATTGCAATAAAACAACGATATATTATTCGATTGACATGAATTTTTTTTATTCGAAAGATAATCTTGTGGCATTACATTTTAAATATGATTTCTGGCATAGGACTGCCACGGCTGGTTCATATGTAGTCCAATCTGGACGTCCAATTTTCGATGACTTTTTCCAACATTTGTGGCCGTATATCGGCAATAACACGGCGAATGTTGTCTTCCAAATGGTCAAGCGTTTGTGGCTTATCCGCATAGACCAATGACTTTACACAGCCCCACAGAAAATAGTCTAGCGGTGTTAAATTACAAGATCTTGGAGGCCAATTCACAGGTCCAAAACGTGAATTTAGGCGGTCACCAAACGTGTCTTTCAATAAATTGATTGTGGCACGAGCTGTGTGACATGCTGCGCCGTCTTGTTGGAACCACAGCTTCTGGACATCATGATTGTTCAATTCAGGAATGAAAAAGTTAGTAATCATGGCTCTATACCGATCACCATTGACTGTAACGTTGTGGCCTTCATCATTTTTGAAGAAGTGGTCCGCCAGCCCATAAAGCGCACCAAACAGTCAGTTTTTCTGGATGTAACGGTGTTTCGACATACACTTGTGGATTAGCTTCCCTCCAAATGCGGCAGTTTTGTTTGTTGACGTAGCCATTCAACCAGAAGTGCGCTTCATCGCTAAACAAAATTCGCTTATGAAAATCAGCCATTATTTTCGAAATAAAATTGCACAATTTGAAAGCGTTGTTCAGGCGGGAGTCTATTCATGATGGATTGCCAAACCAAACTGAGAATAAATCCCCTGACAGCTTTTAAATCGGTCGCCATCTTGGAAAGTAATGCCAACTTAAACTTCTATACCTGGAAAAAAAACACTCTGTATTTACCTCTCCAGTTCACCCAAAGTACTTAAATATTATCCTTTATTATTGAGGTTTTAAAAATTTTTAAATAATGTGAGTTGTAAATTAATTAAATTTCCTAAGATAAATTCTTAACAAAAGAAAAATGAATAATAGATATATAAATCTTTATCTTACAAAATACAGTAACACCAAGAACTTACGCAATAGGTGGGACTGAATGATAACCGCGAAAGTTGGGGTATAATTTCGCTTATAAATGCATATAGATTATTTTTAGTTAGAGTCGGAGACGAAAGAAAGTAATAACGTAGAAAAAAAATGTTTAATAAAATCTTAGATAACCGAAATACATAATTGCAAAACAAAGTTATTTTAATGTAGAGTATTTCATAAAATCTAACTAGTAGCCTGCCGGCTCAATTTCCCGCGAAATTGCCTCGTAAGATGCTAATTTTTTTTATTCCTTGCTTTGTTGAAAATTTACGCTCTACTTTGGAGTATGTATTTTGTAAAATTTGTAACCCTTTTTTAATTAAACTGAAGCCATCTCTCAAATTCTGAACAGTCATTCGATCTTATAATTGATCTGGGTCTAAAGACTCAAGTTCTTCAATGTCTTGCTCTTGCTCACGTATTTCTATGAGCTCATCAACTGTCAGTTCCTGATTGGGGGAATCCAGCAGTTCTTAACGTCATCTCTATCCACTTCTAAATTTATTTGCCTGGCAAGATTGACAACTTCTTCAATCAAATTACCCATTTCATCAGACTCTGGCACTGATTCCACATCAGTTTCAGTGATAAAGATGGGGGGAGAAGAAAGACGAATCGTCGAAATTTGAAAACCACGTATCTCCGAATTTGCGTAAGTCGAGGTATTACTGAAATTGCAGATGCATCAGAGAATGAAATATCATTTTAAAAATAGTAGGAATAATTAGTAAAAAAGGTGCAACCCTTTCTTGCTTATACACCGTTTTTAGTACTTACATATTATCGCAACAATCGCCAACTCTATTAATAGATCGCCAAGTTGGCACCCCGATTTCCTATGTGTCGTACGCGCTGAATTGGTAATCATATGCTTCGTTTCATATAATGTCACCAATGGGTTGTGATAGTACGTAAGTACCTTTTTTTTCACTTTTCTTTGAGATTAATTGTAGCTTTTTACATCAGGAGAAAACTAGTTGTCCTATTGTAGTACAGTAAAGTCTCGAAAAAACTCGCCCACACCCTTACTGGTGAAAATAAATAAATAAATACCGTAAAATCCGGCGTATAACGCGTACTTTTAATACAAAAAATAAGATTGAAACTTAAGGATGACGCCGGGTTCAAAAACGATAACTTTAATAACAACAAAAAAGATGAGCATAAATAAAAAAAAATTAGACTTCTACGTGCATTAAAATATTGTTTATTTAAAAGAAATGATTAGTCTTATGAACTAAAAGAGTTGTAGTTCTAGACGTATACTATTTTTTCAAAAGTGTAGAATAATACCTCGAATACATGACTTCAAAAGCAATGTATACTAATATTTCAGATTTCTTCGTAAAAAAGGAGGTGCGCGTTATACGCCAAATATACCTAAAAATTAAAAAAAATCAGCTTGAAAGTATAGGTGCGCGTTATATATGTACACCAGTGCACGTTAAACACCGGATTCTACGGTAAATAATGATTAATAAATAAATAAATAACACGCGTTCACCCGTTCAAGACCGTATTGCTGCTATCACAGTTAATGGAAAAATGACAGAAAAAGATGAATACATCAATGTTGAGGACATCGTACAATCTCGTAAAATATCACATAGGGAGAGACTAAAGGCTTTCGAAACCACCCTTCAGTATTTGCAAACCATTAAACTCATACCATCTTCAAAGACTACCGTCACAAATTGGGATAGAAATTAGCAAATATCAGGAGCATATCTCTGTTGGTACCTTTCGCGATACAATCTTTCTGCTGCATGTGCATTTCCTTCTGCCAATGCGTAAATTAGGTGCATATCTACCTGCTAGGAATTCCATACTCCTCTGAAAGCGATGACAGCTCAAATGACGGCGATAATGCAGGTCTGTTTCCTCGAATGCTTTTGTGAACAACAACACCTAGCGCCGAACGAAGATATTACCGACCATGGGTTATTATGCAAATCTGAACCCTTGTGATGCCCCCTACCTCTTCTTAAAGTTTGTCCCAATAATCCTGAGACACCCTGTATATTTATCTATTGTATTATATGTCCAGCGGTAACTCACCAACCAACCAAAAAAAATTTCTGATGGTCGTCCGTAAAACAATTGATGAGATTTTATCTTTATTTTTACGAAGATTCTGTTTCACAAAACTAATGAGAAACAAAACGTATTATGGAATACGGTTTACACATTTTATGAAATATTTAGCTACTGTCTTTAGCGAAATTCCTTCCGAGTTATGCGACTTCTTAGCTACTTTTGCAGGGGTATCTAATGCCATTTGAAAATGAGAGTTAGATACCATGGTAAATTGGCGCCATAACACTTCAGTTTGCTGATATTTTTTTGCGATGGTGATTTGTTCTTGCTTTTCGTGAAGTTTCTTTTCAGCGATATGGAAATGTAAATAGAAGTAAATAAGTGACAGTATAGTTAGTGGTTAATCATATTAGTATTATCATGAAACTCACATTTGGTGGTCTATGAGCTTTCAAGGTTGGAGACCTCTGTTACATATAAAAGTCAAATTATACTCGTAACTTAGACTAAATCCATACAGATATATTCTCACAAAAGGTGTAGCGAGTAATTTATAGGTTTATTGAGGATGATTTGGGTAAACAAGATGGCTCATTAGTTTGCGGGGCCCCATATAAGGTAAATGCCCAGCAATTAAAAAGCGTTAAGAAAATTTTCTCACAAAATAGCAGCAAAGTAACAAATGAAAATGTATTCAAATTTAAATATATATACGAGGGTTGGGGCATAAGTCATGGCAACTATTTTTTTTCTTGTAGATATGTGAACGGATCACGAACGTATATGCGTCGTGTGGAAGTTCTGCAGGCATAGTGTGCATGCAGAACAACAGATGTCTCTGTGATATCTGGTAGTAGCACAGCGAGGGCTGTGAAATCAGTTGGTGAGTGTCGTGCGAGATGGAAGTAACCCGTGTTCAGCAGCTCGCTTACATCAAAATAGCCGTTCTCCGAGGGAGAAAGGCGAACGAATGTCACAGTGAATTTGTGGAAGCCCTTGAGAATAATGCCTTACCATACCGTACAGTAAAGCGGTGGGTAGGAATGTTTCAGCAAGGATGTGTGTCAACCAGTGATGGGCAACGTTCGAGACGACCGGTCAGTGAGCGAAAAAATTGGAGCATCCACAGTACTTCCCAACATTTCGCCCTGCGACTTTGATCTTATTCCCAAGATTAAGAAGCCAATACGTGGTAGGAGGTTTGTAACACGAGAGGACATTGCTAATGATGTGCACCAACTGGTGACCCGATTCACACATAATGCGGCAAATGCTGAGGTTGATGGTATTCTGTGTCTTCCATATCGTTGGCAGCGTGTGGTGACAGTAGCAGGGGACTACAATAAGGGTCTTTAGGCCAATTTTGTCATGTCAACTTTATGTGTACTGTGTTGTCATTCTTTAGCACCGTGAAGGCCATATTGCCCTGTATACCATCGTAATAAATTAGTGTGTTACAATATTTCAGTGTTATTTATTGTCCTCACATGTAGTTAATACCTTGCTCTTTCGTCTGCATATACCACATTTTCCAACGGGACACGTTTTCTTTGAAAGTGGTCTATGTCCATTTTATATTATATGGAGAGATACTCACCACTCTCAAAGTAATTATATTTGTAATTTCATTAACTACGTAAATTTATATTCACAAATGATGGGAATTTTGAAGGATCTTTTGGGGAACTGTTCACAGATATAATGCACATAGCAGATTGCATTCAATGTTATAATTAACTAACTTTTTGACAAAAATGGACTTACACAACTTTCAAAGAAAACGGCTCAAATAATCTTTAAGACATTAACATAGAAGATACTTAAACACACACACACATGAAATTTTCTTACTAAAATTTCAACAAATAGTTGTGTATATTTTTTGTTGTATTTTGTATTATGTTTTTAATATTAATTTTAAAAAAACAGAACAATAAGTTGAATAATTTTGCCCCATTCATAATTTTTTTTTTTTTTAAAAAACTTTGAGAAATTACTTTCAGACTGCAAAAATGATCTTTAGAATTTAGAATTTTTGAAAATTGTCCATGGTGTTATAAATGTTGAAAGTTTATTTTCCATTAAAATTAAATAAAAGTTATCCAATCACAGTTCAGCATTTTATGCGATTTAATAAATATTACTAAGTAATTTCTGCCACTTTTCTGCGTCCTTTGATTAAAAAACAAACTTCTGTATATAAATTTAAATCTCACTATAAAAGCTCTCAAATTTACTTACTCTTATCATGAAAGCTAATAGCTTTTAAGATCAACTTTTAAAGTCTAAATAACGCTATTAACTCTAAAAAAATCGAACTTAAAATTTATGATAATTCATTTACACTAAAGTGCAAACGATATTACGAGCTACGAACTTATGAAAAAAAAGTTCCAAACTTCAACTACAACTGCTATTTTTAGCAAACGATCTTATTAGAGGGAGCCAATGTACCACGACTGAAAATGAGCGAAACTAAAATTCATTAATTATTCCACTTTTACCCTTTGAGTTTCACGCTATTTTTGTTTTTTAATTTAAAATCTAGTTGCATTGAAGTGACAACGACATTAATCATAGTTAATTGCAAAAATTGCAATGGGGAAATGGCAGAAATTCAGTGTTTAAAGTTATTCAAAGAATTATTTTATCAAGCTTAGAATAGACAATTTTCGTAATTAAATATTATTTTGATGTATTTAAAGAAAACGTAAATATAATAAATTTTCCAAGTGTTTGTATTATAATGTCATATCTTTGCTCTAATCATAATAAATTAACTTGAAGATTGTTGGTGCATAATGGAATTAAAATGTGAATGCCACGATTAAAGTTGCTCTCAGAAATTCTTTTTAATGTCCATTTATACCTGGCAAAATAGTCAATATATTTTAGTGTGGTAATTTTGTTTTATAACAGTTAAAAATATTTTCGCAGAGATTTTCCTGAAATACGTGAAAAACTTCCAAAGTCTTTAGAAGAGATATGATGCCAATTATATTGGCACATGTGTAAAATCCCGACGACCATGGTTTATAGCATGATTTCCAGCCAAATTTATTCTTATCAAAATACACTATATAGTGCCCAAAATTAATGTTACAAACACAAATTTTTACTATTTCAAGAAAGCTACCACTGTTTTTTTAAAACTTATATTATATATAATGTGGAAAAAAGTAAGCATATCTTAATATTGGGAATTTTGATGAATAAAAAGAATTTTAATGTCGTTTTGAGTGAAAAACGTTAAAACCGTTTTTACAGTAGAGCTTTGAATTTGTTTTTGCACTTGTGTATTGCACTGTGATACGCACAAATTTGGGTTAATTTTTTTTAAATGATCTTCCACAATCATTTAGATCAGGAGTGTCCAACCCAAATAACCTTGCGGGCCACTTCGGAAAAACATTACAATTTCGTGGGCCGCACATAAAATTATGTACATTTATAGCAGATTAGGAAACAAAACAAAAAACATTTATTGGAGTGAAAATTTAATACAGAAGGAATTATTATTAATATTTTTATTATTTTTCATGTATAGAGACATAGATAATATTATAATGTTTGTATCATATTATAATGCAATGATCAAATAATGTTTTAAATATTACAGTGTGTGTGTGTGTTGCCATTTTCCTGAAAATTAAGGTGTTCCTTTTGAATTGATCTTTCGTTACTTATTGTTAAAATTTGATTGTGCTGCCATTCACAAACGATTAAGTATACATTGCCCTTTATCTTATTTTTTCTCGTCCTGAATATTTTTTTAAACTTTAAAATACATCTCTGACTGGCCTTTGCTTTTTTTGGCTCCAAACAGAAAATGAAGAAGAGAAATGGAAAGTCGCACACACAGAGAATAATGTACCATCCATAGTAAAGGATATGCATAATGCAATTCGGAAATTATTAAAAAAGTAATTTATTATAGTAAAATCAAATGTAACTGTTTGATAAAATATAAATCTATTTAATCTAAAGGACATTTTTATTATAAAAAAAGATTACTTTTAAAACAAGAGCAAATACATTGTAGATTTATGTATATATATATATATATATATGTGTGTGTATATATAAATTTCTCCTAAAATAAATTTCAAAATAAAAAAAAACTCTTTAAAAACCCGATGTTTAAAATTTTTTAAAAGAATCGGTGGGCCGCAATTTACGTACTGGCGGACCACATGCAGCCCGCGGACCGTGTGTTGGACACCCCTGGTTTAGATAAGTGGTCTTCAAACTGTGTTCCACGCAACTCTGGGGTTTCCACGAGTCACAATAAAAAAATCAAAGAGAAAATTTTAAATGTGTATGCAAACTAGATTAATATTCTCTGTGGTGTATTTATAACCACAAATATTCAAAGCTCATCCCAGTCAATAAAACTGAAAATTTTGTTTATGCATAACTGAATTTATAACTAACATAACTGATTTTTAACTTTATTACAATATAAAAGAGAAGAAAACCTTTTCATTTATATCTACTACCTACTAGATAAGGGGTCTGCAACCTTTTAGCTGTGGCGTGCCGAACCAATTTTTCAAAAGGATTCGGCGTGCCCCACAATAGGACGTTTTTGAAACAATTCGATTCCCGCGATAATGCATACAGAGTTAAAGAACAGACATCAATAATACAGATATTTACAGTTTTATTGCATATTAATTTTTTATCATTTAAAGATATTTCTTAACATAAAAATAAACAGAATAAAATATATCTATTTCGTCAACAAAAATAAAAAAAAACTTAAGTTGTTTATGTGCTATGTATTTTTAAACATATTTATTAAAATAAGTAATCGACAATATATAATATAAGTATTTCCTTTCATTAGAGTTAAATAAAAATAAAAAAAAAGACTTTAATGTTCTATCCTAGTGCTTGCCTCGCTCTACTTTCATATAGCAAAATCAAGGGTATATGTGTGAATTTCAATTTGACACGATTCTGACAATTCAGTTGTTAAACAATTTTTTTGAGAACTAAAATATTTTTAAAGTGAGGATAAATTTCTTACTTGGATAGGTCTGTAAATGTCCATAATTCTGAAGACGGTTTTTAAATAACGCTGATTATGAATTTTTAAACTTTCATCTTTTCCAAAACTTACAATTCTGTAGAGTTGTGCAGAGTTCCACTGAGAATTGTACTGCGTGCCACATGTGGCACGTGTGTCATAGGTCGCCAACCCTCTGTACCAGATTTTGAATGTTCACTTCTTTACTATCACGGGTTCCACGAAATAATTTTATACTCATTAGTGTAACGTTCTTCAGATTAATATTAAATTAAGATTTTTTTTATATAACAAGTGCAATATTTTTCTTTTAGATTCCTTTACATAAAGTACCAAAAACTTGTTCATATAATTTAAATATTTCTTCTAAGTGTAATGGGGCAGGGCTAGCTCTAGTAGTTTTGCCGCCCCGGACAAAAACGAAAATGATGCCCCTTTCCTCAAAACAAAAAAAAATATAATTAATATATATCTATATATATTGTCCTAAAATTACAAAATAATTCGAAATTAAGCTCATAATTACCTGCTATGATTCATCGGCGTAGCTAGTCCTGAGTGGGCCCTGTATCCAAATTCTTTGGGGGCTTATTTTTGGAGAAGGAGAGGAATACTAGAATACTATATATTTTACGATATTTTGCTTACACATTTTGGGGCATCTGAAACTTAGGGTCCGTATCATTGATACGGCGATAGCTATGCCCCTGTTATGATTCCAAACGAGTAAAATGTAAGAGTAGAAATAGCCCATTTAAGCAGGCTCATTACTTTGAAAAAGAGTCTACTCATGGTGCAGATCACAAGCGTTTTTATTTTAACTTATAGTATAACTACACTCGAGACTAAAATAAAACATCTCCTGCTGCTCTCTATCTACTAAAAACTCTTATTACCCTTGCCCCCTTTTGAAAAGCTAATACCGGACATTGAATGGCTGAAAGGAATGTTTCTTGAGACCCTACTCCGGGAAGGGGAGAAAGTTACCACTAAAAGATGTGTAAACATATCAAATTTCATGATTTAACATATACTCTCGCTGCAAATCCTTCAAGTTTCAACATAAAAGAAAACTGGTACATTAACATACATAGTACAAAATAAGGAAATAAAATATGTTAATTGAAATACCAAATTCACACCGAATAATATTTCAGAAAATATATAATTTTTTTCGTAACAAAAAAAATATTTTTCAAATTCGATCCAAATACCGCCCTTAAAATCTACCACCCTGGGCTGGCGTCCAGATTGTCCGGCTTAGAGCCGCTCCTGAATGGGGTTCTCCTAAAACACCGTATAGTTCGAAGCTTCCATGAGTCTAAAAAGCTTGAATACCACTGGTTTAGATGATGATTTGAGATGGAGAACCGTTGGGGATGAGGATGGAAACGTCTCAAGCACAGAAGTAACCCGAAACCCAAATGTTTCTTGAATGGTGATACCCAGACTGTGGAAACAATTTCAAAGAACGGGTACTGCTGTTAGAAGATCTGAACAAGAGCGACCAAAAGCTTCAACACGTGCAAATATAGAAATTTGACAATGAATACACATCGTCACAAAGACTTGACAGCTGAAGACCTTGCTCAGAACGTTACTACTGCTACTGGAAAGTCAATTTCTAGACCAACTGCTTACAGACGCTTAGCTGAGAATCCCGTTTATGCCCGACGGATGTATGTGTCCCTCTTAGGCATCACAGAAAAGAGCTCGTCTTTTATGGAGCCAAGAACACGTGTCTTGGGAAAGTCAAGAGTGAGGCCCTGTGTTTTTAACTGATGAGTCCGGGTTCAATATCAATAGCGATTCACATCAAGTTTTCATTTGGTGAGAGCTTGGGACTCGGTACCATTCTTCTAACATAAGAGAATTCGATCAATTTGGTGGGTTTGGAATTCTTGTTCCAGAAGGCATCGTGTTAGACGGTTGAACACCACTAAATATTTTTAATAAGGGTTCTGTTGCTACCCAGCGATATGAAGATGAAGTTCTTGAACTTCATGTGAGACTGTTCCGAGGAGCAAATGGTAAGGATTTTATTCTTAAGGATGATAATGCGAAGCCGAACAGAGCTAATTTTGTCAAAGACTTTCATGAGTAAAAGGGTATTTGCCGGATAAAATGGTGAGCAAAATCTCTTGACCTAAATCCTATTGAGCATGTTTGGGATGCTTTAGGAAAAGTCATTGATCGACGTCAATACCCCTAAACACGTGTCAGACGCTAAAATATGCGCATATAGTAGAGTGAGGATTGTTGCCACAAGGTGAAATTAAAAACCTAATTTGTGGTATAAGAGCTTGTGACGGGCTCACGCGTCTTTTCTTTAACGTGTCCTTTGGGTTCTTTGGGGCCAGAATTAATGGCAACTCTTTTCTAACCAAATCCAAGGAGTGAAGCGTGAAGGAAAGATGCAAATTAGGAAGCTTTTAAATATCTAGGTGGCAATTTGAGGAATGTAAATATAATCCGGGGTTCTAGCGTGAAGAGGTTTTGGAAAATATTAAGTGACAGCGTAAGAAATTATACGTGATAGACAGCCCTTAATTCAAGGTGTATACCATTGCACTCGAGTAATTACGCAACTGCATCTAGGATTATTGTGATCGCTACTTCAGACTACATCAAGGTAGGATTGACTATTTAATATTAGGATCTGTGATAGTATTGGAATTGAGTCTAGGTGAGTCAGTTATTGATAGTGGTCCGGGTTAAGTAATTTCGGTAGTATTTATGTATTGTGTGTTTTGCCACCATAGATTCTCTCACATATATTATTATCTAATTTGTTAAACGTTTAAGTTAGAAAGCCTAATAAAGTCATATTTAGATTATGACGGCCCCTAGTTCTTCCTTTATTCCTACACCTCTAGCTCACGCTGATAATCAAAGAGATGGTCACCCGAGGGGGCGACATTACAAGCTCATTCTGAAGCCTGTATAGCAGCAAGGGGTGGCCGCATTCTTTATTAGACATTCAGTTTTTTAAATATTACATAGTGTGTTTTGACAACTTTTGATTCAATTTTCACATTACAAGAAGTAACCCCCATTAAGAATTTGTTTGTTAGCATAATTGTTCTCAGAGTATGAGAACCGTCGCCAAAAGCCCTCGTGTAGCTGAACAGTGCGACGTTAATATTAACTCACTCACTCAGAGTATGAGGAATGTATGTACAAAAAAATGTATCACAAATAAAAAATAATGTGCAAAGATATTGCATTTTTTTGTGTTTGTAATCTTAACTTTGAACTGCAGTGTATAGTGTCGGAGTACATTACTGGCGGAAAATTGCATAATTTGGAAAAATATTTCTAATTTCCAGTGAAAGGTCAATTACTGTATGGATAGAAGTGAAAAATATATACAAATAATTAAATTTACATTCGTATTTGGTTACGTGATACTCAGTTTTTGATTGTAAAAGCTAGCAGTAGTTCACACCATATATGCTATCAGCGACGGATTGAAGTATAGGCACATAAAATACTCGTATATTTCGGAGATGTCATAACAAGCTATCTCGCTAGATATATTTTAGTCCCCATATTCACATACACATTTATACATATATATTATAAGAAATGTATATGCTTATATTATTGGTACAAATTAACTGTATTTATTATGTAATAACAAAAAGAAGCGATATATTTAAAAAGTTTGACACATTCTAAATTTGAGAGAAAAATTCTCCTCAAGTAGTCGCTAATGCAATGTCATTGAAGTCACAACAATATAATCATTCGATTACGCAAGCAGAAACAAATTGAATGCTGTCACTGCTCCTAATATAATTATCATGCATAATAAATAATAAACAATCAGCATACATAAATATGAAAAAATGCACGAAATTTGGAAATACTTACTCGTATATAACTGCCCTTTAGCAGGGATTAAAAACTTTTATTATTTGAAACTTCTCCAAATGCTTATTTCTACTCAACTCAAAAAAGTCCGCTCATTTCAGCCTATACACCCCCTCACTACGTCATTTTAAACCTTTGAAGCCCTGCCAGCCTCCCAAAAAATAAATATGCTCTTTTTTCCCATCACGATTTATGACTGAATCTAGAATCAGTTCCAGAGATTTGCGATGAGAGTGATGAGTATGAATCTTGAATTTTTGGAATTGGGATGATATTTTAAATTCAAAATAGTATTCATTTTACAAGCTTTTATTTAAGGTATCCGACTGAGTTCGGAGACAATTTTCTAAATTATAACTTAAATAATCATTTAGTTGTTATTTTTTAGTTAAGTATGCTGCAAAACTATAAAAAAAAGAAGAGGAATTTTTTGAAAGCTTATTTTTCAAAATATTGAGAAATTTCTACCAAAATATTACAAAAAATTGCTCTTTTGCAAACAACTCTAAAAATATATATATCACAAAAATAAATAAAATGTTTGCTGGAATACAATTCCTTAACGTTTAACTATGCTTTATATTAAAAAAGCTAAAATTCTACTGTAAAATTATGAAATACATGTGTTCGAGATGAAAACAAACCCAGAATCTTCTTAAAAAAACTTTTTTTTCATATAAAATTACATAAAAAAAAACCTTAATTGAAAAATTACCCTTAGATTTTAGCAGAAAGCATTCATTACAATACAAAGAACAAACTCAAAAATTTTTTATAAGAATATTTCATTTACTTTAAGAAAAACCACTCTTACCGTTAACCATTATGTTCAAAAATAACATTCTTCACAAAATGCAAAATAAGGTTTATATTTGCAATAAAATTTTTAATAATTTAGGAAGGTTTTAAAACTCTGAACCTCATACTTCAAACTTTTACAGTTTTGAAGTGCCTTTCTTTTTTTTACGAGAAAGTTTCTTATCTGGTTTAGAATGCCTCGTAAAATCAACAATTCTCGTTTTGTCGAGGTACCAAAAATATCCTTTCATTTCAGAACATAATTTCATTCCTAACTTTTCAAGTAGAGGTAATAGACTAACAAACCCAGAATTAAAAAGTATTATTGTGATATAATTCCTAAAAGGAGAGTTTGTTGCTCAACAAAGTTGTCTTTCGGGATTATACTCCACACAACATTGTTAAGACTTTCATTGCAGTTCTGGGCTTTCCCGTGAAGATATTTTCTTAGGAGATTTTGATCGCAAAGTTTCTTATAAGTCTTATTAATAGAATTAATGA
Source organism: Trichonephila clavipes (assembly GCA_019973935.1). NCBI lineage: Eukaryota > Metazoa > Arthropoda > Arachnida > Araneae > Nephilidae > Trichonephila > Trichonephila clavipes. The sequence goes on from BMAU01019655.1 coordinate 687,417, forward strand.
CTGAATTTGGAAGATCCGTTGATATTTCTATTGACGTTTCTCCAACAAATACTGCTCTCTGGAATCCCTTCCTTTTTGGCCTCATTGATCTTGTTTTTGGCATGACAACTTTAATTTAATTAAAAATAACTATAACTCTATATAAAAATACTAATGAAAAAGTTATAAAGAGATCTAGTTTGAACACAAGTGATAAAAAAATAGCAACTCGTGTAAATCAAAACCAACATTGCAATCAGTTAACTGTTGCCTATTTTAAAGCAAATTATATCTATTAAAACATTTATAAAGAGAAATAAAGTTTACTAAACACAAAAAGAATTCGTTAAAATATTTTAAATGAATAAAAATCTCATTTTGCCGGTGAAAATCAACCTAATACTCACGCTTCCGGTTTCGACTTGGGCTTAATACCTCAAACAAAAACAGCTATAACTTTTTTCTAACTATCTCAGAATCAAAAGTACGGTAGTTTTAGAAAGCTTATTAAATAGGCTACTGAAATAGACAATAAAATAACTTTAGATTTTTTTATGAAACTGGTGATCTTAAACCAGTCGGGGGTGGGGATGGGGCAATACGTTAACTTGCAATGTAATTTGTTCGGGTAGAATGTTGCAACTCAATTTTGAAGCTGTTGTCTTCAACCGATTGAGCTGAAATTTTGTATACACGTTTAGTTTGGATGATAATATGTGTTTTGACTATTTATGTATCGCAAACAGTTAAAAAGATATTAATTAAAAACTTTTTACCCCTGTTAGCTTTTTTTCTCTACCGAGTAGCTTATCGGATTGAGCTTAAAGAAGTTCAGATTTTTCGATCTTTTTTAAGAAACCATCTTATTCTTTTTATCAAACTGAGACAAAAAATAATTACATAATCAGAAAGATAATTTATTTCGCCACGATACGGTATAATTCTATTTAAAAAATAATGATGATTTCTAATTTTTACGATTTTTTCTAAAATGAGACAAAATTGATACGTTTTATAAAAATGATTTCTGAATCGTTCCGCATGAATTTTTTTTTCGTGTTAATGAATCTATATTCTGCACTAAGAAAGTTCTCGCATTTCTCTTTTAGAATCAGTCATTTAAAAGATAAAATGCCGAAAAATTTTTTCTCGATTTTTCAAAAAATACTCAAATTTTTAATAAAATATTTAAGAACTTCGTCATTTTTTAAGATAATCGTATGAAACTTTTTAAATTTTTTTTCTGTTTTTCGTTTTTAATATAGTATTATAATAAAAGCAAAAAAAAAAATGAATTTTAATATTTTGATTAATTTTTCTTTGTTCAATGTTGTTTTGATCTTACAGTGCCCCCCCCCCATTGCCCTCTTGTGGCGGCCCGAGTGAAGTATCTATCATATGTACTTGACCGGGCGGGAAGAAAGATTAAGTACCTCTGAGCTATCCTGTTCAAAATTAACCGGCAGATGACCTTGCAACAATGATGCGTTGAATGAGATGAACAGACTGAGAAACCTGTGCAGTAATAACTAAAAAATAAAAAATAAATTAAAAGTAAAAAAAAACTTTTTTTTAAAACAAGCTTTTATTTATTAGTGTACAATTTTGCTTCCGCCGTTTTTATCCAAAATTAGAGGCTTTATTGTAAGAAACTGATTATACATTTATGATTCGATAATTGCGTCCGATAACGATCGCCTGTGATTGTTTCAGTCGGTTTTAACAACTCATAATACACTACGCTGAACTGGTCCCACCAAATGCCATGCCAGTCTTCGACGTCAAAATCACCGTTCTTGAAGCGTTGAAACCACTCTCGGCACATTCTTTCACTAATAGCGGCCTCACCGTAGGTATTTGTGAGCATTCGATGAGTCTCAGCCGCATATTTCTTCATATTAAAGCAGAAAATTAAAACCTACCGCTAATGACGAGAATTTGGCTCGTAAGCTGACATGTTTAATCGAGAATAACTTTATGATGCAGACACAAATCGACAAATATTTCGATGGCGTTATGTTTACAAATACCTAAGCTTATTGTATGACATCTACGATCTATTTATTTCGACTACCACTTACCGCTACAGCTATCTATTGCAAAACGGTGGAAGCAAAGTTGTACACCTAATAAATGCTCTGAAAAGAATAAAATAAACTTTTCTTTTAAAACTTTTCAATTCCTACATACACACTATTAGCTAAAACTCTCTATATATTTCTTTAATTATCTTTGTGGAACTTTCAATCGTTAATAAAATACATCTCTTTCTCTTAAAGCACTCAATTGAACTGAAATTTGGCATACATGATCATTTTGGATGACAGTACAGTAATTTAATTATAATTAATAAAAAATAATTGATTAAAACTAATTATTCAAAGAATTACAAATACAGCCATGTTGGCATCATTTTTGGCGATTTAGCGACCATTTTGGCGACTTGTGTCAAAACTTGAAAATGTTTTTTTCTCACGTTTTAAAACATTCAGTTGAACTGAAATGGACTGAATTCATGTGACGTCACAGTCACATGATAACTGACCCACGTATTTTCGACCAATCAGTTCATAAATTAATGAGACGCCATAATTATATCATAAATATAATCACGCGTTTCCAACCAATTAGTTCATGTGCTTCACTGTTGCTAACTTTTGCTTTTTGCAGAAACTTTCTTTTAGAAAGTACATATTTGTCAACGATATAATAACGCAAATAGTTAAGCAAAATACATTTAATTTAAAAGTATTCGTATAGTGTGTTTTTTTAATTTTGAAAACTGTTTGAAGAATTTTAAGACGTAAACTCTTTACCCAATCATCAAATTTTAAATGTTATCTAAACTTTACAAGTTGAACAACTTTGTATGTCAATTTGTAATCAATTAGAAACACGTGATTGCCTTTATCATGTGACCATCATGAATTTAGTCCATTGGTTCAAGTGTAATGTAGGGGGCACTTGGCGCAGTCATTTTTTGGTGACTAAGAACGGTCGCCAAGGTAATTTTTTCGGCGAGCGGAATCGTAAGCCAAGCTACATATTTTTTCGGCAGATGTTCCAAGAAATTGAAAATTGTAATTTTGAAATAAAAATGAAGAGATATTAATGTGAAATAAAAAGAAATATTTTTAAGATATCATCACAGCATAAAATTAAAAAATTAAGTTTTTTAAGCAAAAAGTAATCGTAAAAGTAGAATATTAGTAGACTTACCTACGTTCAGTAGAGTTCTTCTAAAGGAGAGTGTATTTCTTTCACTGCCTCTAAAAAGGCAGTGAATAGGTCATTCGAATTGCTGGATCGCTTTAGCTTTCTCCACATGAACTCCGCAAGGTAAGAATCAAATTGATTCTCACACTGCGGGTTCCACGTATAGATTTTTTAATGGCGCTCCACGAAACCTGAATGGAGTTCGTGTTAGCGCCTGTTTCTGGATCTTTGAAGAATATTTTGTAATTGACTGAAAGATGAAGGAAACCTTCATCGTCCAGGCAATCGCAAGTTTTCCAGCAATCCGATTTCATGGCTGTACCCTCCTTTATGTTGCTCTTGATCGATGCGAGAAGAGTATCTTTCGACCTATCCTGAACCACATGGAAGAAACATTTATTCGTTAACCTTTCAATGCCTCTTAACACCCAGGTTCCATTCACTCGTTTGCCTCTGTTGAACTTCCTTTTACAAGAACATGCTCTCGTCTATTTCTGCAATCACATCCGGACCTCCAAGCATCGAGCTTTCATACACAAACAATTCCACGCATACTTCTCTACAAAAACTCATCCAATCCGTGACTGTTTTCTTTGCAACATTTATATCAAAAGCAATGAAGCCACGGTTGGCCTTTCGCACCCTCATATTCGTTTATTTAAGAGAATTTCAATTGTACTCAACTTACTCTCCTCAAACCAGCTATTCTTTCTAACAGAATCTCTTCTTGCGATGTCCATTCACCCCTCTTCCGGCTTTCCAAAATATACCCGTCACTTGAATTTCTCTTAATCAGAAGCATAGCTTTCTTGCAAACCGAAGATTTAGCACTGGCAGCGCGATCAATCCTTTTTTCATACATCACTCAATCACATTCAGTTTTCTCTTTTGTTCCAATTCATAAAAAAAAAAAAAAAAAAAAACACCGCAAATCATATCTTTCAGACATACTCTTCAGGATAAGTCGAAGGAAAAACAAAAAAGCAGGAAAATGTAACAGTTAAAATTGTTTTGAAAAGTTTTATATCCTACACACTCACACACACACACGTGGACGAAAATAACTTTGAAAATGAAAAAATAAATTAAAGTTCGAATAATTAATTTGAACATCGTCTGCTTTTGAGCTAATATTGACCGCTATTTTATTAATTAACCAATTGTAATTTTTTAAAAAGAACACGTGACCTTATCTGCATAAGACCACAAATCAAAAATCAAGGGTTACCAAATTAAACAGTGTGCCAGAATGAATTCGTTATCTCCCCGTGGCATTTTGATAAAAATCGCCAAATCCCCAAAAAAACTACACTTGAACCCTGAAAAGATCTATTACACTATTGTTTTGGATGACAATACAATGCTTTAATGATAATTAATAAAAATTAATTACGACTTAATGTTGTGATCCTGTCATATGTGCATATTTATATTAATTCTAACTGTTTAATAAAAAGTAGCTAAAATAAAATTTTCTTTGATCTAAGTTGGAATTGACTTAATTTTTTTTATATTACTTGAATGCTATCAACTTATAACTTTATTACACAATTTATAATATAAGAGCTTGTCACGAGATTTACCTGCGTAGATAAACAAGCAAATTAAATAACTTTATCTGATTGATTTTAATTTTTTAAATTTTCAAACTTAGTAAATACTAGTACTTAAATCTCGCGCCAAGTTTTTATATTATAAATTGTGTAATGACTTTATAAGTTGATAGCAAAAAAAGTTTTAAAAGATAAGTTTATTTTATTCTTTTCAGAGCATTTAAATAAAAGCTTGTTTTAAAAAAAAAGTTCTTTTTGAAGTGAAACTTCCTTATCGACGTATGGGAAAAAATTTCCGTCACGTTTTTCTGTTACGCGTCACGTTTTTCTGTGACACGCCATATTTACCTTGGTACTCTTACAGTCGATCCGTACGAAGTAGTACGTTTTACCCATTTTTAAAAATTGCATTCTATCCTTCCCTTTCATTTCAGACAAAATATAATTGCAGAATCGGAAAGACCATTTATTTCGCCATGATTCTGTATAATGTTTTTTACAAAATAATGCTATTTTCTATTTTTTATGATTTTTTTAAAAAGGTGTCAAAATTGATACATTTTTATGATAACGATTTCTAAATTGTTGCGCAAGAAGTGTTTTTCGTGTTAATGAATTGATATTCTACACTAAAAAAATTCATGCCTTTCTCTTTTATAATCAGTAATTTAAAAAATAAAATGTTTAAAACTTTTTTTTCACGATTTTTCAAACACTACTCAAAATTTTAATTAAACATTTAATAACGTAAATGTTTCCTAAAATAATCTCACAAAACTTTTTGTTCAAGTGTAGAATTATATTATCCTTATCCTGTACAAAGATTGAAAAAATTGATTAAAAATTATAGATTTTCAAAAACTTTTTGTGTTTTTCGTTTTTCAAACTTTTTAACGATAATCTAATAAAACAGTATTTCTGTTATATTTTTTGTTTAAAAATTACTCTTGTTTGTAATTGATGTGTGCAGTTTGAAAGCATTAACTTAAAAATTAAGCCTTTAAAAAATAAAAATTTAATAAAAAAACGCGATTTTACATGTGCGAAAATTCCCCCTAATTTTTAACGCATTTTGAAATTCCCAAGAGGATTTTTCGCGCATGCGCATTAGTGGCGACTTTCTCAAAAACGAAATAGAATGGGCTCAATACATTTAATGTCATAAAATTTACAAAATGGCAAAAACCTCGAATAATTCGTTATCGCAGTTATGATATGTCTCAAAATTTGTCAGATTACAAACGGGAATGGTAACTTTACATATTCCGTTTAGGAGTGAAGATGAAATCTTAGCTGAAATGAAGTTTATTGAAATTTATACTACTAATGAAAATTTGATTTTACAACGCAGACAAAAATTTCAATCTAACTTGGATATTCAAAAAACTATAGAGATTTTTGTGTCGCGAAGACGGAATTGATGATAATTTTGAACTTCAAGAAAATGTAATGGCTGAGCAAAATCTATTTCAGCATTTGTATGATAATCCAAATGCCAACGTTAACGATGATATTCGTTTAGCGACGTTACATAAACTGGGGATTATTGCAAAAAGAAAAGAAAATTTAATGGCTAACGAGGATTTTTATAATTTTATAAGAATGGCTAATGAGAAACAAAAAAGATTATTGCTTCATGTTATTTATCATCTTTTATCATCAGATAATGTTCCTTTTCAAATATTTTTTACAGGACCCACTGGATGCGGTAAAACATTCGTAATTAAACTTTTAATGGAAATTTATAATCGTTACACTGACAATGACGGATACTGTAATGCATATATAACTTGTGCTTCAACTGGTAAAGCTGCAGTGGCGATTGCAGGAACAACTGTTCATACAGCTTTAAAAATATCATTATCAAGGTTACTTCCTTTAAGTAACGAAACTGCTCAGCAATATAGAACATTGTTTAAATATGTTAAAGTTATTGTTATTGATGAGATAAACATGATCAGCGCTCAATTACTGATAAAAATTGATTCCAGATTAAAACAAATAACTGGTAAGTTTCAATCGAGCTTCGGAGGAATAGATATTATTTTCATCGGAGACTTACGTCAATTACCTCCAGTTCGCGCTACTCCTATCTACAAGCAACCTAAGCAAACTATTGTTAGTCCTGTATTATGACGGAATCTTAAATTTTATGAACTAGATCAAGTTATGCGTCAAGCAAATCAACAGTTCTCGTCAATACTTACAAAAATCGGGAATGGTGAACGTCTTGATGAAATTGAAATATCTCTCATTGAATCTCGTTTTTATTCTGTAGAAGAAGCTACAACTATGTGTCCTCAAGGTATTCGGTTATTTAATACAAATCACGCAGTCACTCAGTATAATAATCAAATATGGAACTCTTATACAGAAAAAATAATTTCAACTGCAAAAGATGTTTATAGTGGATGTACTTCCAAGGAACAAGAGACTTTTGTGCACCAAAAACTACATAAAATGTTCATAATTGATACAAATGGATTGCCTTACCAAACAACATTTGTAGTAAATATTTATTACAAGATTACTACAAACATTGATGTATCTGACGGAATAGCAAATGGTGCTGTTGGAAAGTTAGTTCATTTGGAAACCGATAACAATGGAGTAGTTACAATAGCATGGCTTGAGTTTCCAGAATTACCTCGAATTGGTGAAAAATTGAGACGTAAAGCAGCAGGTCACGCATCAGAAAATAATATCAGTCGAATGGCTGTATCAATATTGTACAAAGATCTACAATTCAACTCAATAATAACAAAACTATAGTTGTTAAGTGTTCTCATATACCGTTGGTTAGTGCTTGTGCTACTACCATTCATAAATCACAAGGCAGCACATTCCCGGAAATTGTTTATGAATATGAGAAACATCACAGCCAATCGTTGTTATATGTTGCTTTATCCCGTGTAACGAGTATTAAAGGATTGTGTATAACAACTCCAAATAATGATAAAACATTTTATCATGGTCGAAGAACGTCAACGTCCACCATCGATTTACAAGCTGAATTTAAACGATTGTCTCTGAATAAATTAGCAACTATAAATGAGCATTTGATTGAGTTCATGAACAACAGAAGAGGTTTGTCACTTTTTACTTTCAATTGTCAAAGCCTTAGAGCTCATATAGATGACCTGGATGATTCAATTGTGAAAAATTCAAATGTTTTAGTTCTATCTGAAATATGGCTGAACAATGAAAGTGAAATAAACATCACTAACTTCAAATGCATCGCAAAATGTAAACGGCCGAACACGAGAGCAGGAGGTGTAGGAATATATCATAATTCTAATGATGTTGTTAATATTGTAACTTCGTCTATAGATTTTTCTGTTTTTTCTTCTGACTTTCATGGGTCACTAGCATCAGCAGTTTGTGATTTATGTATGGCTCAATTTCAAATGGAAAATGGGATGAAAATTTTGATTGTTGCATTATACATATCTCCTAATCAGAAGTTGGATGATATTATTTTTTAATTTTCTTCACCATTCATTGTTGCCGTACACAAGAGGAGGTGACTCTTTACTCCGTAACAATAATGATGAAATACTGATGATTTTAAGTGGAGATTTTAATGTCAATTTTGCATCAGATAAATCTTTGAAGCTAGTTGAATTTTTAAAAGATAAATTGAATTTATCTATGAAAAACAGTCCTCAAACATCAACAACAAGATCCGGCACTACAATTGATGGAGTTTTTACTCGGTCACTAAATTCCGTGGCATGCAAGCCATATATTTCATATTTCAGTTACCATAAGTCATTAATTATAAAAATATATAATAACGATAACAATATGATAGTAATAATTCTATTACAATTAATGAAATGCTATAATAATCTTAGTAGCTATAAGGTGAAATAATTGTATTATTTGTATCCATGTCTATGATAATAAAAGCGTTTGCTTAAACTATATCTAATTTAGCTTTATTTAACCAATTTCTGAAAAGTGGTAAATAGTAGATCTTTTTTCGAAAAATGATATCATACACAAGTTTCACTTCTTACGTGTTTTTACTTTTAATTTATTTTCAATCACTCATAGAATTTCAAGAAATAATAGCAAAATACGATTACTTACTTTGTTATGGGACAGATTTATAAATATACTAGTTGGTATACCAGTTCTTCACACGGGTGAATTGAAAAATTAAACAATACAGATTGAAGGATAAAGAAGTTTTTAATGAGCTAATTTTACGTGAATTGCCAATTAAACAAACAAACAAAAAAAACCTTTTTGCATATCTCAGATAAACAAAAAATCCTATTTGTTAAATTTTAAGTCTGTAGGTCTAATAACAGATAAAAAGGGTATTTTTTACAAGCTTTTATTTAACTTGCAAGGTAAAATGTTCGGGTGGAGAATCTTGCAGCTCAATTTTGAAGAGCTGATGTCTTCAACCGATTGAGCTGAAATTTTGTATACACGTTAAGGTTGGATGACAATGCATGTTTTGTACATTTATATTCCGATCGATATCACACAATTAGTTAAAAATATATTAATTAAAATAATTTGTTCGGGTGGAATCTTGCAGCTCAATTTTGAAGTAGATGCCTTCAACCGATTGAAATGAAATTTTGTATACAAGTTCAGTTTGGATGACAATGCATGTTTTGTACATTTATATTCCGATATCACAATTAGTTAAAAATATATTAATTAAAATAATTTGTTCGGGTGGAATCTTGCAGCTCAATTTTGAAGCTGATGTCTTCAAACGAGTAAGCTGAAATTTTGTATACACGTTTAGTTTAGATGACAATGCATGTTTAGTACATATATATTTCAAGATCGCAATTAGTTAAAAATATATTAATTAAAAAACTCTTACCCATGTTAGAAGCTTACTTTACTTCTTTCCACAAGCCCTCGTGGCATAGAGTTTAGAGAAGCTTACTTCAAATGAATTACCCAGGGTTCGATTCCCGGGATCTCGCAGTCTTTAAATCACTTTAATTTTCATTCGAAAATTATTTCTTTTGAACAAATTTAAATTTCCGCGTTCTTTCCTATTTGTTTACAAGCTTTTTTTCACTTTCAATGTAAAATGTTCGGGTGGAATCTTGCTATTCAATTTTGAAGCTGATGTCTTTAACCGATTGAGCTGAAATTTTGTATACACGTTTAGTTTGGATGACAATGCATGTTTTGACGATTTATATTCCGATATCGAGCTAGTTACTGTAACGATCTTGTTTAGGTGTTAAGGCCAGCATGTTTGCGATAACACAGGTGTCGACCCAAAGCGTAGCTCAGATGGTAGAGCACTTGCTTAGCATGCGAGAGGTTCGGGGATCGATACCCCGAGCCTCCAATTGTTACTCTTTCATATAAAATATTTTTGAAATTCGTTTAATTTGGTACAACGAGATATATTTTACAATACTTCCACTCCGCATACGTACAAAGAATGTTATATTTTTACTGTTCTACAGGGAACACTAAGATAAAGAGAGATCTATAAAACTATTTACTTTGAAACAACATTCTAAGATATCTATTTACTCGATTCTAGTTTCTCCCGTAACACTTATAATTGGCCTAATTACTGTAACGATCTTGTTCAGGTGTTAAGGTGATCACATGTTTACAATGTAACACAGGTGTCGACCAGGAGCGTAGCTCAGATGGTAGAGCGCTCGCTCAGCAGGGATAGATACCTTGCGCCTCCAATTATAATTTTTTCGTTTCGTGTAAAATATTTGATTTTTGTAGTACGAGATATTTTATAATACTTCTACTCTATACACGTACAAAGTATGTTATATTTTACAAGCTTTTATTTAATTTGCAATGTAAATTCGATGTCTTCAACCGATTGAGCTGAAATTTTGTATACACGTTTATTTTGGTTTACAATGCATGTTTTGACCATTTATATTCCGATATCGCATTTAGTTAAAAAGGCTAGCTGCATGGCCCGGCATTGCACGGGCTTTCTCTACTCTTATAAATTTTCCCCTTTCTTCACAAAATCAGCACTTCTCTCTCTCTCTCTCTCTCTCTAATAATCTTTTTCAAACTGAATTCCACCCCACCCCCTCCTCCAATTCGGCCGATATTGCTCGGGCTTCTACCTAGTGTCTGACTTAAAATGTCCTGTTTCGAAATTTTTCCGCTTCTTTTCTTTGTCAGACAGGTTTACTCCCCCGCCATTTTACGAACATTTTTAAATGCATAACATATTGTCATGGAAATTCCTCTTCCCCTATCGCTATCAGAGCTCTCGAGAAAGTGAACACTCACGGATTCTTAAACAGCTTGACTGGTGCAGCACTCTAGTGGCACAATAAATTATTGCACAAAAAAAATTCGTAAAAAAATTGTTCGACATTTTATTTTTTAAATCACTAACTGTTAAAAGCAAAGTAGGAGTTTTTTAAAAATCAATTTCATATAAACGCCTCGATAGTGATTCATTTTAGAAAAAGTCATATGGATAGTATCGTTGTTTTGAAAAAAAAGAAAAGAAAAACATACTAGATCTTGACGAAATAAATCTTCTTTCCAATTACAAATTGCTGGCGAAGTTATTAAATGCGCGAATAAAATTTTGAGTATTTTTTAAAACAATCATAAAAACTAAACGATGGTGTTGTTTATAATCAAGAGGCAAAAGTTAACAATCCAGCGTTCTAAGCGTTCATTCCACAAAATCTTCGGAAAAAAAGAAATAAAAGACCTGTAAAATAAAAGAAGATATATTCAATTTCGCATAGCGTTATTTGTTAAAATTTAAATTTTTGGGGGGCTTCATTTTTAATTTAATGCCTTCGAACTTCATATATCGATTGCATACAACGGTAATTTTTAAATAAAAAATGTAATAAAACTAATGCTTTTACATTTCTTGCAAAAAGGAGATAAAAAACGAAAAACACAATTTTTTTAAGCTGTAATTTTTAAGCAATATTTTCAAACTTTTTGCATATTACGGATAATATCGTTCTACACACGGAAAAAAATGTCATGAGATTATTTTTATAAATAAAGAAATTATTAAGTATTTAAAGAAAATTTTGAGTATTTTTCAAAAATCGTAAAGAAAAATTGTCATTTTATTTTTAAATGACTGATTCTGAACGAGAAAAGCAAGAATTTTCTTAGTGTAGAATATCATTTCATTAAATTGAAAGAAAATTCAATCGGAGTGATTTAAAAATCATTTTCATAAAAACGTATCGATTTTGACTCATTTTAGAAAGTATCGTAAAAAAAAGAAAATATAATTTTTTTGTAAAATAATTTATAACGTATAGTAGCGAAGTAAATGATCTTTTCGATTCTGTAATTTTTTTTGTTTGAGTCTCATAAAAAATTAGATCGTGTCTTAAAAACGTCTGGGTTAAAAAAAAAAGTTCGGTAAATGGGAACTTCAGCACCTGGCTGGAAAAAAAGGCAATGATTATGCGTTTTAAGGTTTTTAATTATATATAATATCTTTTTAACTAACTGCACTATTGAAATATAAGTGTTCAAAACAGATTCCTCGGATCAGCTCCGATCTTTTGGTAACTTTGGCGAGTGTCTGCATCATGCGGTTCGTGAGAAGATACACCTAGACTTATAGTTGCATACGTTTGTTTACCTTCGAGTTTTAGTAGTGCAGATATTAAAGTATATTTTGCGGGCTGAATCTTGTAACTCAATTTTGAAGCTGTTGTCTTCAACCGATTGAGCTGAAATTTTGTATACATGTTTAGTTTAGATGACAATGCATGTTTTGATGATTTATATTCTGATATCGCAATTAGTTAAAAAGATATTAATTGAAAACCTTTTACACCTGTTCACTTTTTATTATGCCCGGCAGCTTATCGGATAGAGCTTAAAGAAGTTCCGATTCTCTCTCTCTTTCTTCGACCTTTCTTAAAAAAACCATCTTATTCTTTCTCTGAAACTGAGACAAAAAAATAATAGCCTAATTGGAAAGATCATTTATTTCGCTACAATACGGTATAATTTGTAAAGAAAAGTAATGATATTTCTATTTTTTACAATTTTTTCTAAAATGAGTCAAAATCGATGCGTTTTCAAGAAAATGATTTCTAAATCGTTCCGTATGATTTTTTGCGTGTTAATCAATCGATATTCTGGACTAAGAAAGTTCAGGCTTTTTTCTTTTAGAATCAGTCATTTAAAAAATAAAAGGCCAAAAACTTTTTTTCTACGATTTTTCAAAAAATACTCAAATTTTGAATAAAACATTTAAAAACTTCGTCATTTTTAAATATCGTCGCACGAAAATATTTTCTCGTTTGTAGAATATTACCAAATTTTGCACAAAAATTGAAAAAATTGGTTTAAAATTACGGATTTACAATAAAAATGTGTTTTTTTTTCGTTTTTAATGTAGTGTTATAGTAAAAGCAACAAAAAAAAAAAGAGAGAATGAGTTTTAATATTTTAATTAATTTTTCTTCGTCCAATGTTGTTTTGATCTAACAGTGTTCATCCTCCCCCTTCCCATTGTCCTTTTGTTGCGGCCCAAGTGACATATCTATCATATGTATGTAGCCTGGCGGAAAAAAAAAAATTTGAGTACCCCTTAGCTGGACTGTTCAAAATTAACCGGCAAACGATCTTTCAATGATGATGCGTTGAATGAGATTAACAGACTGAGAAACCTCTGTCTAGAGATAACTAAAAAGTAAAAAATAAATTAAAAGTAAAAAAACTTTTTAAAAACAAGCTTTTATTTAAATGCTCTAAAAGGAATAAAATAAACTTTTCTTTTAAAACTTTTTTTGCTATCAACTTATAAAGTTATGCAATTTATGATATAAAAGCTTGTCGCGAGATTTACCTGTGTACATAAACAAGCAAATTGATCTGATTGATTTTAATTTTTAAAATTTTCAGACTAAGTAAACATGAGTACTTAAATCTCGCGACAAGCTTTTATAGCATAAATTGTATAACGACTTTATAAGTTGATAGCAAAAAAAGTTTTAAGAGAAAAGTTTATTTTATTCCTTTTAGAGCATTTAACTAAAAGCTTGTTTTTAAAAAGTTTTTTTTTACTTTTAATTTATTTCATTATTTATAACGCTCCCGTAACTTCTTTGTGGGTCGAGTTTTGAAAAAACCTTCCTAAACTGATCTCTGCTCACCCAAAGTAACACATTGTTTCAAATTTTGTGTAATGAATGCTTAAAATAGTGTAGATAATTTATATCTGGATGTGTAATACGTTAATATTACTTTCTGTTGTATTTATTTTATGCTAAAATTGTAATAGTCACAAGCAATGCCATTATAATGGCGATTCAATAGAAACATAGCGAAATGTTGGCGATAGAGGAAAGGTGGCATCATTTTTGTCAACCCTGTTGGCAACTTGGCGATTGATTGAATGGTGTAGAAGTTGATAAGCTGTACCGCCACCTGGTGAGGGGATGCAACAAAGAGGATAGAACAAAACTCTTCTCCGCAAAAACCACATATACAAGCCAATTTTCATAGTGATCGATTGAACTGTGTTGGAGTGAAGCTAGGTCTTATATATACAAATATCCATTTTTATATATATAAACTAGCCATTACCCACCTGCTTCGCTGAAAAGTTCATGATGTACGAATATATACCAATTCGAATTTATTGACAAAGATTCTCATATAACTCTCACATCTGGATTTTAAAAGAATAGGACTTGAATTTCTAAAATTGAAGTAGAATTATTTTTTACGCTCCTATAACCCCTCGCCCAATGTAGATTTCCACAAACCCATTGCTCGTAGATCTCTAATTAACAAAATAAACATGCGTATCAATTTTAAAGTCTAAATCTAGTACTAGGAGAAAGGAAATTATTTTATCAATAAGCTCTGTGACTCTCTTTGAAAGGTTATTTCTCTGAGACTCGTTCTTAGCGGATTTCAATCGAACAAAACAAGAACAAAAAAGCATGCAAACCAAATTTTATTATTGTAGGTGTAATAGTTTGGAATTGGGAATTTTTTTTTTATCTATACGCCGGTAGGGAATTTTTTTTATCTATACGCCAATACTGCCAATACGCCAAATGCTTTGCCTTGATTTCTAAGCCGCACTCGATTTTCTGGACCCAAAGCACTGAAAAATAGCGTGGCTTAGATTCGAGTAGATGCGGTAAATACATTTATCGCTCTCATATCTTAACTTCCATCGACTGCAATAAACTATTTGATGAATTGAATATTAGTATTTTGCTTCAGAGAAAACAACTACTGCTTAGCATTGAAATTAATCGCTTAGGAAGACAAATATTCAAGTGGTAAAGTAATGTCATTGAATCAGTGCTTTTCAGAGTCTCAAAATTTGCGACCCAATATTCAATCATAATTTTCATCAACCCCCTCCATTCAATAACAATGTATTTAATTCAATAATACACTTTGACACTACAGTACAATTTTACCTCTTAAGTGCCATCGACGTATATAAACGTCTCACTCAGCCAAAGCGTGAATTGCCTTGGACACATATACGTCTTTTCGAAGTACAATACTTTCTGTGCACTGCTATTCATAAAATTATTCCGAAGACTTTGGGATGTAATAAAAGGACCTTTACAGGGTTTGCGAAGAATTTACTTATTTCATAGGATTTGCTTATTTATTCCTTTTCTCTTCCCCCCCCCTCAATACATCACATACGCGTGCCTACGTGGAAAAAGGGGGCGTTGGGGAATTAATTGCGTAATTGTGATTCAGTAGTTAAGGGAATAATTATAAACCGTACAAATTACCGAAATAAGCGTTAAGTTTTGTGTATTATTTTATATATGACAAGCCCATGGGATCATTGGTAATTATTAATGTTGTTCTTAATTTAATTTTGTTAAATGAACTAAAAATACATTGTGCAGTATTGATACTTTTATAAGTGTATTATATCAGTGTGTAAATGTGTATTTTATTTTTTATTACGTCAAAATGTATTTTGCTTGCTTACTTTCAGTAAATTAATAATTGTTAAAAATAATCTTTTGTTTTCGACTTTTCAATATGCTCGTGACCCTCTCGTAGAGTCATCACGCCCTCCAGGGGATGCGTCAAACAGTTTAAGAAACGCTGGTATAGTCTCAGGTGTGTTATGCAATTATTTTTTTATGCGTTTTATGTCCATTTAAAATGAATTTCCCTTATTTCAATTTTACTTGTATTTCTTACGGAGAATATCAAATTAATGCTACAAGTGATCAGAAAAAAGCATTATTAACTCTGAATTAGAAATATCTCACTGAAAATATTTTTTCTTCTATCATTCAAACATTTTTTACAAAATTTATATTCATTTTCAATAAATGAAACGAAAATATAAATGACGTCTAAAAACCATAACCGTCGTAAAATTTTGTCTTATTCCAAACAAAAAGAGCACAGGCAATTCATCGAATAATTTCCTGGAACTGCGGAAGCGAAAAGAAATATCTTTTTATGAACATCTATCGTATTATTCCTTTCCTCTTGTTATATTTTTTCCCGTTTCCCCCCCTTCTGTTTTTCTCTTATTTGCCTTCGCAGCTGATGAACCTACGTTGTATTCATCCGCCGTCTAGATAGAATATGAGAAGAAATGAGATTCCTAATCCAGTTTCCCCGGCGTATGTTATTGTTTGCTAAACAGGAAGGGAAACGCTAGGGGAAAAGTGTAAGCTTCTCTTTTTTTCGAATTTCTTTTTTTCCCGTGTAAGGATAAAAAAGGGAAAAAGCGAATTCGGTTGAATAAGTATTTTATTCAAATGTGGGCCTGTCTCATTTTTTCTTTCTTTTCTATCATCGAAAGAGGTGTTTAGAGATAAAAGAATATGTATTTTTTCCTGTTTTTTGTATCAGAAAATATTAAAGTTTGGTTGGGGAAAAAAATCACGGATGTGCTTCGTTGCGGTTTAATGGAATGTGAGTCAATATGGGTACATTTTATCCGATGAAAGAAGTTTAAAAAATTGGTTTTTCTTTTTATTTCGAGTGAAGTTTCGAGTAAAATACGTGGTCTTATTTTTTTTTCGTTTGCTTAAAAAGTCAACGCGTATAAGAACTTAAAAGGAATATTTTTTTTATCATGAATTTACTGTCAACAAATATGATGTATAGGATTATTGTGGTGGAATGAGAAAATCGAATGGTGTTCTCGAAATAAAAGATAAATCTTCCAAAAATAGAAATAAAAAAATTGTATGTGTGTGTGCGCGCGCAATAGGACATTAAAAGGAATATGCTCAAGCTTCTAGAAAAAATGATTGAATTTTGCCGTACAACTAAACAGCAAACATAGAGTTGTTTGGAAAGTTCGTTCGAATTTCGAAGGAAAATTTAAACACAGGTGATTTAAAATTTCTGTGTGCATTTATTAAATTATAAAGGTGTGTCATTCTGTTCCAGCAATCTTTCTCCATCTTCTCCGGCAACTTGAAACTTCCGACTTTTCAGTCCCTCAGTTTCTTCAGCGAAAAACTTTTCTAAGCGAATTTTTTCCATCTCGTCTAAAGAATTGAAGTTTTATTATTTTTTTTATTAAGGAAACTTTATAATATCAAAATATGTGGAAATCAGTGGGCGTGAGGTCTGGTGAATACGGTGGATGAGAATATTTGGTGATCAAAGTGTTGAAGAAGCATGGAGATAAGCAATAAAAAGGCATATGTGTACGTTCTGGCATTATTTTGTTTAACCCTTTATCTACCGCATTATGATTTACTGCAGTTTTTTTCATGCAATAATTTTTTTGGATCATTACATTGAAAATTAAGGGATATACATAAACAAAATACTCAACTTTGGGAAATTTAATCCGTTAGAGCTAATTAATTAATTAAAGAGGTTCAACTGTAAAATTAATTATGTACACGGTTCGCACACAACAAATAGTCAAATCGTTTTCTAAGGCCTTCGTTAACAAACAAAACAAAATAAGACACTTGAATTTTGACATTAACTATTTTTTCGGAACAAAAATGATAATCTTCGTAATGCACTGAAAACGCTATTTCTGCAAAATAACTATTCGCCTTCCCCGCTAAAATATATTCATCATAGAACCTGTGCTGCCATATATCTTGGAAGAGTGGATTTAAAAGAATATTCCTGCTAAGTATCGTTAGAGTATTCGTAAAAATGGTTATTCTATGTAACTTTAAAGTAAGTGGTACTTATAAGTACCGTCGGTAGATAAAGGGTTATATGTAATATGAAGGGCCAGTGAAAGAACATGCAACACTACGAGACGTGAAATATGATTGACGAGCCACCGTGCTGTAAGGTTTAACAAATGATAACCACAACGGTTCAGTTAGCAAATGAAATACCCTCTCTTAAATACATAACATCCAATTGTTGGGATGTGTGACAGTCAGGTGAGCATTTTACCGATATTCAGGACATCACCAGAGACGGTTTCGGGCGTCTTCTGGGATCACTTGAATGCAGCACTTACCGTTATCCGTCCATTAGATAACAGTTCGAATGCACTCGCCAACATGGCGTATGTAAAGGGTGTTTTTTTAGAGGTATAGAACTTTAAATTGCAATAAAACAACGATGTATTATTCGATTGACATGAATTTTTTTTATTCGAAAGATAATCTTATGGCATTACATTTTAAATATGATTTCTGGCATAGGACTGCCACGGCTGGCTCGGATGTAGTCCAATCTGGTCGTCCAATTTTTCGATGACTTTTTCCAACACTTGTGGCCGTATATCGGCAATAACACGGCGAATGTTGTCTTCCAAATGGTCAAGCGTTTGTGGCTTATCCGCATAGACCAATGATATTACATAGCCCCACAGGAAATAGTCTAGCGGTGTTAAATCACAAGATCTTGGAGGCCAATTCACAGGTCCAAAACGTGAAATTAGGCGGTCACCAAACGTGTCTTTCAATAAATCGATTGTGGCACGAGCTGTGTGACATGTTGCGCCGTCTTGTTGGAACCACAGCTCCTGGACATCATGATTGTTCAATTCAGGAATGAAAAAGTTAGTAATCATGGCTCTATACCGATCACCATTGACTGTAACGTTGTGGCCTTCATCGTTTTTGAAGAAGTACGGACCAATGATTCCACCAGCCCATAAAGCGCACCAAACAGTAAGTTTTTCTGGATGTAACGGTGCTTCGACATACACTTGTGGATTAGCTTCACTCCAAATGCGGCAGTTTTGTTTGTTGACGTAGCCATTCAACCAGAAGTGCGTTTCATCGCTAAACAAAATTCGCTTATGAAAATCGGGAACAACGGCAATCTCGTTTTGGGCCCTTTCGACGAATCTATGCCTTGCTTGATGATCGTTTGAATGAATTGCCAAACCAAACTGAGAATAAATCACTTGACAGCTGTTAAATCGGTCGCCATCTTGGAAAGTAATGCCAACTTAAACTTATATACCTGGAAAAAAAACACTCTTTAGTATGTCACTGGCTTCAAACGATATAAATTATTCGTGTGAATTCTGAATCTCAGGACCCACAATAAAAATGTTTAAAAGCTGGTAAAATTACACATAATAATGAGAAAACAAAGAATGTTATGTGGTCAGAAAGCAGGAAAAACCTCTCATTCAAAGCGGTTCGACAAAACGATCGTTTGAAGTGAAATATAGATAACACTTGGAATGGGAAAAATCCATTCAGAATGTTATTTGTTTGTAAATGAAAATACCCCCTTAGTCTGTATATTGATTGACTATAATAAACGTAGCGCTAAGAAGCAGCACGTTGGCTTGGCAGTTTGAATTTTTTTCAGAAGTGGTCCAGTGAAAGAGAGAATATTAGATTTTATCTATCCCAGTTCTCTTTTATTTCTGTAACAACCAAAAGACCAAATGTGCATTCAGTGAGCTTCCCGTTCCGAGAAAGATCTGGCCCATAAGCGCCAGTATTCTGTCACCCTCCAAGTCTATAGTTAATTATTTTATTACGAGTATCAGGAGTTCTTAACGCTGGTCCCATGGGGGAAAGGGGAGGGGGCGTTAAGGAAGAATTTCGACACATCGTACAAAAGTGATGAACATCACAATCAAAATTTATGACATGCTTAAGGACGAATCAAAAGAATGGGGTAGAATGACCCTCAAATAAAAAAAGACGCCCTTTCGAAGAAAACTGAGGAAATTTTGCGTCATTTGACTTCCGAACAAATTTGTTTTAGCTTTTTTGCGCTTACAAGACAAAAATCGGAACAACAAAAAAGGTAACTATATTTTCACTTTCAAATTCTCTTAATCTCCAGGTATTTTAATCATTGCGTAAGACAAAGTGAACAAAAATATTTTGTTGCATTTGTGCTATTACTATTTTATTTATTTATTTTTCGTTTTACATACATAAATATAAATAACTGTCATCACAGTTTCTTAGAATACTTTCATGTTGATTAACATATTTAAGTGTATGTTTTCGTAGCTTGAATGTACCGTAATCTTAACATTTTCAATTGGCATTGTTATTCAAATGAAAGAATATATTATTTACCTCTCGTATAAAAATAATTTCGTTAGTCACTTATAAAAAATGGTAGTAGTTCATTTAAAATATAAAACACTAATGAGCCTTTGAGTACATTCATTAATTATTTACCATACTTGAAAAGATCCTAACAATAGCTCGAAATTGAAATAAAATGTAGTTATATTTATTTTGATGATTTTGTTTGTAATCATAACGTATTACGATAATTTTGTTTAGTAATAAATGAACCAATCTATAATTTCTAAATATTTAATCTAAATTGCTTCAAACTGTGAAAAGAATTTTCAAAGAAATAAAGTATGTTAAGTTTACTTAAAGATACACACACATTTTTTTTTCTCTTTTTATTGAGGTAACATGTGAAATAAACACATAATTTTTTAATATACTCTAAGACTGCTAAGAGAACCATTATTTTGTAAGATTGAATTTGAAAAGCACAAATTCTTTTTTCTTTTTGCATTTATTGCTTTTTAAGAGTGATTTGCACGATATCTTCTGAATTAAGATCTTTTACTCAGAGAATTTAAAAGAATATTTATTGCAACCTAATAATTAATTATGTGTATAATTAGTTATAAAAATACATAAAAATCATATAATTTCTTTAAAATATTGTACAGCCTTCTGTATGCTTCTAATAAAGATAATCAAAATTCATCTATAA
Organism: Trichonephila clavipes; assembly: GCA_019973935.1. Classification (NCBI taxonomy): domain Eukaryota; kingdom Metazoa; phylum Arthropoda; class Arachnida; order Araneae; family Nephilidae; genus Trichonephila; species Trichonephila clavipes. The sequence goes on from BMAU01019655.1 coordinate 708,308, forward strand.
CAATCTATAGCAATATTTAAAACCTTTAAAAAAGGTAATAATAAGAATGTCAGAACTATATATGTGGCAGAAATTTCTTATTAAAAGCATTTAATGAAAGGTTTATTTTTACAGAAGAATAATAAATGTTTAAAAATATAAGTAATATTTTTAGTTGCTCCTAGCAGTATAAAACTATTTAATTAAAGGTATAGCAAAATGCATTACAGAAATAAAAATATGATAAACACAATTTATAAAGTAGATAAGTGATTTCAAACAAAACAGAAATGTGAAAAATTATTCAATAAGTAGTAATGTTGTATAATCTTGAGTATTTTTAATGTAATTAAAATATAAATTTAATTAAAAATTTTAGATTTCTTTTGGGATATGTGGCCTTTCTCAAAAAGTTTTGACTCTTATCTTAGAAATTTCTAGTTATTCTAGAAATGTTTTATTGTTCTGTTTAATCTCAAAGAATTAAGATATTTGAAAAAACAAACAAACAAGTATAATAATAGTATTGATGTTTTATTAACTTATATTTAGAAACTTTAAAGGAAACTTTACAAATTCAGAGTATTATGATTGTGTTTCTAGTTTTTTTAAAAAACACCTTAGAATTTTTGAAAACTTACTTTTGGTGGAGATATTTTAATAATTTTGACTATAAGTAATTTTTGGAAGCTAAGCTACGTTTTGTTCTAGAAATGAAACTATGATTTCTATAAGGAATAAAAGAATTAAACAAAATATGTTTGTATTACGTCAGAAATTTCATAATTCAATCAGAGAATTTGAAAAAAAGATGAAATGTAATTTTTTGAGAGTTTGGAAAAAAAATTAAAAAGCTTAAGATTATTATTTTAATTTTCTAAATATTTCATGGAAAAAATTTACAGTTTGCAATAATAAAATGAAAACTTTAAAAAGTATGAAAATCTAAATTCGATTAAAAAGAAATTAAATTATTTTTAATTCAAAATTTATAACTTTATTTTCAAGTAATCACTGAAATTCCTTCCACACTGCTACAGAGAAATAAATTATATGACTCGGAATCGGAACTCGTCCCTCAGGCAGACCCGATGCTTTGTGCAAGCATCGAAGTTGCAAAAGAAATATGGTCTCGACTTTCCCTAATGTAAAGATACTCTTAAAAATATTTTTAACTATACCGATATAGAATGCATAAGGTCAGAGATTTTTCTCAGTTTTAACCCGGCACTTACCACGCAGAATATGTCATACCCACCGTCTACCTTTTTTCAACGCTCTTTCTAAACCTTTTTTGGAAAATGTATAGTTTCTCGTGTAGCTGACTTTAAGGTCATATCCTTTAAGAAGCCTTAGCTTGTAGGTGAGTTTTAAATATATATTTTTGGATATCGCCTCTTCGGGTATGTCATACCCTGCGCGTGAATCGCCATTGCAGTTCTGTGTGAATGCATGATCCCGTTTTAAATCTTCCTTATGCTATGGCGTATTATTGTAATTATGATGAAGAAATGTGATATTTAAGTAATTTAAAAGATACAGTATATTTAACAGATATAGTATAACAGCATTTTCGGATGAAGAAATTCTGTTCGTGATTATGAGGAAGAATCAAATGATGAAGAGTATAACAGCAAATATGATTCCTCCACTGAAATCGATCCAGATTTAGAAGATGGAGACACAGTTGGAAATAAATGTTTTATATGTATAGACACACATAAAAATTTGGGAAGAACGTGACTTTAAAGGAGACAACTGGTACACACCTTATCCACTTTCAGATGAACTTTTGAAAAGAGAAAACAACCTATTGATTGAACAATAAGAGAAAATAAGAAAGAAATTCCACAATAAGATATAGACGGTATATATAAACAGCTCTTCAATGAAATAACTTCACTGGTAAAAAACAGCGGACTGAGATATTAGAAATTAATAGTGAAAAATAATCTTATTCCCTGTTTTCTCAATTTCGCTTTAGCATTAAAAATATTTTTAACCTTACCTGTTTCTGTAGCTTCGATTGAAAGAAACTTCAGTAAATTAAAAATCATTAAAAATTACTTGAGAAATAATGTGACACATGAAAGGCTTTCAGATTTGGCCATAATCTCAATTGAATCCGAAATATCAGAAAAAATTGAGTTAATCGAAACTATTAACAAATTTTCTTTTCTGAAAGCCAGAAAAGTTATTTTATAGTTACAGTAAAATCCGGTGTACAACGTGTGCCCCTACACACATTCGCCATATAACACGCACACCCTCTTTTATGAAGAAACCCGAAATGCATGTGCACAGTGATCTTATGTTTTGAAGTCCTTTATTCGAGTATTATTCCAAGCTTTAGTAAAAAAATAGTGTACTTTCAGAATTACAACTCTTTAAAAAAAAAGTTCATAAGGAATGTTATTTCTTTCACAGAAATAGTATTTCGATATATGTAAAAGTCTGATCTTGTTCTCTATGCTCATCTTTTTGTATTTTTAAAGCTCTCATTTTTATACCCGGCGTATAAAACGCACCCGTGAATTTCGGTCTTATTTTTTGAGTTAAAAGTGCGCGTTATACACCGGATTTTAAGGTAAAGTTCATTACTTAGTCTTAGTAGAGGGACTGATTTGTATACTTTTCGTTTCACGAGATTTATGCCTTATTATTTATTTTTATTAGATTGTATTTTTTGTGTAAATTCTGTTGTTTTGCCTTTATAATTATTAAATGTTTATTTTTAGTTTAAAGGTTATGTTTTTGTCTGCTTATTGTTTTGTTAAAGTACTTTGTCGTTATTATAACTCATTACCTGGCCAAAAAATGAAGTTCTTATTAATGTGTTTTACTTTTTGTTCTTATATAAGTAGATGTTTTTAACGTCAACATTGAGCATTAGTCAAAATATGAAAAGTTCTCTAGGGGGTGGCACATTAGGTGTTTGCACGAGGGCAGCCGATACCCTAGGATCGGCCCTGTCCAAAGGTTCTTCGTCAATCACAAGATTGAATTGCTTCCCTGGCCGGCTCGCTCTCCGGATCTTTCGCTGATAGAAAACATGTAGTACATGGTTGCTCAACGTTTGACCCAGATTACACCCCCAGCTGCCACACCAGATCAACTTTGGCAACGTGTGGAAGCTGCTTGGTCTGCTGTACCCCAAGAACACATCCAAAGTCTCTTTGAATCAATAACGAGGCGTGTGACAGTGGTGATCTCCAACAATGGCGGCTACTGATTCTGGCAGGAACCACACTTCACAGAAGTCTAAATTTAATCATTTGATACTTGGTCAACATGTTATCTACAAAATAAATTTTGTTGTGCTCTCTCTTGTCTTTCTTGGTGTTGTATTTACGGTGGCCAACAATGTATATCAAATTTTTTGCAACAAAAAAAAATATCCATATACTTTTAAAATTCCATCCAAATGCTACCCTAAGAATTTTCTGATCCGGGCAGGTGTCCGGTTTGACCAGTCCTAGAGCCGCCCCTGGATCGATTTTCCCTAGGGAAAAATGTATTACTAAGAATGCACTAAGTGCTGTGAGTGCCGATCTGATACTACCTCTTTCCTCACTTTCTACTATCGTTCTCGATTGTAGGTTATTTTCTCCTCTCTACGGCCATGGCTCACCTACTCCTGCCAAAGTTATCGATCGGTACAAATGTTAAGCGATCCTACGGTTTGACCACTCTACTTTCTTTAGCCCAATTCCAACCCTTCTCTCAAACTGTTATGTTATATCTGTTGATACTTTTCGTGAATTCATCTGTGAAGTTTTGCTACATTGGCCGAAACCTCAAATGTATGGAAGTTATGCCTTAACATTGGAATACCCTTTGCCGTATACATCATTCAGTTACTTCTTTACAATGTGCTGGAGTTCAATTTAATTAGTCATTGGCTGCCAAGAGTTAATTATCTGCACGTGCACATTCTATCACAAGGTATATGCAACCGTTCCATTCGAATAACTTCTTCTTTGTGCATCGTTTTTTTATGTTGTAGAGCTCTCATTGTGTATATTAGGTAAGGGCTCCAAACTCTCATCTTTTTATTTCACAGCAGTTACACTGCCTCTTTCAAAGACATGGAGGTGTGTGTGGACATATTTAACGTGATGCCTACCCAGACCATCAAGCCTTCGGTTCCCTTGTGGTCAATTTCTCCAATGTCCGAGAAATTGACAATTGGCTCTCTCCACGTTAAAGTACCACGAAAATCGCTGGTTAGTCTGAACCAGGATTCATCAGTGAAGAGAGCTGTTGCTCATTAATAAAAGCACCAATCTGTATGATCGTTGCAGCATTTTTAGTGAACTCTCCTGTTCGTAGAACTGAGCCGGACACAAACAGGTCTTCTTGCAAAAAACCCTCTCTCATATAGTCTTCTGGAAGTAGTCACCCTTGAAACTCGGGTTTCTTTGACCACATACAACTCACGAGAGAGCTGAGTAGCTGTACTTCCTAAAATGGACAAATGGTGATTTTCTATGTGCATTGTGGTTCTTGGACGACTTCGCTCAGGCTTTCCGCGATGGATCCGGTATATGCTGAAATGTTCAAATAAGTTGAAGATAACACTGCGCGTTAAATTGAATACCTCTACAATTCTGGATTTGAGACTGATCTTCTTCTAGCTTACCTACTATTCACTATCTCATTCTATCACCTAAACATTGGTGGTTACTAACATTTACTCATTATGTTTTAACTTAATCGATTGCTGCAAAAATCTCTAAAGGTCTCTATCACACGCACACGCTTGGGGCAATTTTTACTCAAGTTGCCATTGCAACGGTCCCGAACAACTTTTTCCCACTGAGCTGAAAAAGTTGTTCCAAATAAAAGTTGCTTAAAATTCTAGCCAATGGGGTACTTTGGCACCCTACGTCATAAACAAGATGGCGGCTTCAGTTTCGTTAAATGTATCAGATATGGCGTATACTATTTTAACGGCGTACAATATTTTAAACAGAATAATACTCCATTTCTATTTACGTTCATCAACAAAGCGCGAGCGAAAATGAAAGAAATAATATTGGATGTTCGTTTTCCGAAGCAGAAAAATCGGCGAGTAATTTTTCATTGTGGAGGTAGAGCCCGGTTGACGTCAGAGCATGTCGTTTTGTTTATGGCAACCTTTCACCCTCAGTTGGGTGAAAAATTGTCCTAAACTGTTGCTCCAAATATGCGCATGTGAAAGGGCCTTAAGAAATTCGGCGAGGTGTGCGAACGAATTGCGGATTTTGGGAGGCGCGCTAATAAATCCTGTTCCGAAACCAGCTTCGGCCCCACACACGTGCACGCTTACGTATTCGACGTACAAGATTTGCATTTTCGTTTCGAAGCAGTATCATATAAAACTTTACAAAATATGGAAATTCTCTTAATTTTGAACACAAGTGTATATTATGTCTCCGTTGTCAGGTTATGATTTTAGTTCCTTCAACCACTGTTTTTCACCTGTACTGTTATTTTATCCGATTGTTTTGTATGGAGTGGAAGCTAAAGAAATACAAAAGTACTTCTCACTGATTCCAAACTCTTTAGCCTCTAAAACACATGCCACGAGAGCCAAATAAAGAACAAAAAGGATCAAGATTAACAAGGGGTGCTTACAGCCTTATAATTTTAGACTGTTTGACCAATCCCCCATTTCCCATTTTCAGTCATACATTAAAATAATATATAAATCGATTGGTTTAAAAAGATTAACAATTTGCGACTTCATTCTGATTATACTCTGATATTGATATATTATACGCGTGATAGGATCCTAAATTCACCAGTGTGAGGACTCAACATAAAAGTCCTTGCTACGAAGATTTTAAAATATCGACAACAACCAGATACTTTCCCAGTGCTCGTACAATCTTTTGGAACAATGCAGAAAATCATCTCTTTTGCAACCACCCGTAAAGCCTCCTGCGATATTGCTCTTATCTCAGCAGACGACACAAAACGGTGTCCTCGACGATTTTTCTTTCATGAGGTTAATAAACATAAACCACATGTAGCCAAGTCCGGCGAATTGGTAAGACGTCGACACATTTTAGTATTCGTTTTGAAGAGAAACTCCGACCGTTGGGTAGCGATGTGCACATGCGTATCGTCACGTAGAAGTTACCAATGTTCACTCTGCCACATTCGAAGCCCTTTTAGGGATTTCCTCAAAGAACTTAAAATGTCCAGATAACATTCCTTGTTCACTGTTCTTCCATCACAAGAGTACATTTTGAATAAACTATTTCTTCAGAATAAAAAAGAAAAAAAAATCCCGTTCAATGACTTTACTGGGGTTTCTACACAAATGTAGGCCTCACATACGACACTTAAAAATAGACAGCACATAAGCATACGTTGTCAAATGTGCATGACTTACAATCACACAAACCGGACACAACCGATTGCCGCCTTTTAACTTGATGAGTAATGATGGACGTATAGTGGTAGGCCTAGACCTATGCATAGACGACGGTCATCACATGTAACCAGTTGACATATCGTCCGAAATTCCCAGTTTTTCGGAGAATACAACCGAAAAAAAAAACATTTGACCGTTGAAATTATTTGAATTCATTACCTTATTAAGGCTGAGTCGAAAACAAGACGTAGTCCCCATTGTGGCCGAGGCCCTGGGCCCAGTTGGTCCAAGCCTTAAGACGTCCCTGGACTTTCCCTTTATTGCGATCTTGCCGGAATTTATTCGATTGCGGTGAAGAAGGAGACTTTCATGTTGAAATAGCATGCGTTTAGGTTAAATGGTACAAAATTTCATCATCTGTCATGATTTTGTCAAAAGAACCTGGATCCTTATAGTCTTTGTCGATATTCTCATCTGTTCTTTCTTTTGCTCGGAAGTCAAAAGACGAGAAACAATATACTGAGAGACACTCAATTTATTTTAAAATCATATATAAAATCCTCCGTTAAAACATAAGCTTGCTGCTATTCGTCGTTTAGTGCCTTAACGATGTTCTCAAGAGTTTAGCCACTGATCTTTGCGCACACATTCAAAATTAAAATTTTCCTCAGTCAAAGCGGCAAGTCTGTCAGAACGTTCACCATCAGTCATGGATTCTCGGCCTTCTTTAAAACGCCGATACTATTCAATCATGACATCGGAGAATCGCCATTCACCTTCGTAAACATTTCTAAAGTCTCTGAAGGTGATTTTGCACACTAAACTTACCGGATGGTTTTGGAGCCAATGTTGTTTTCAGTTATATATCTGCATTTTGTGTGAACTCTTTCCTACAAATGCTAAATCTAAGCAACATAAAATACAACAGCACCACATTGTCACCTATTGGCAACATTCAAAATCATACAACTTTTTTGAGTATTTTTCCTAATTCATTATTAATCCCTTAACGAAATTCAATGCTATATTAAGACGTGGTGATTTAGAGTACCATCAGTTTATTTACAAATATACCTTTTCCCTAATAAATTATACAGAATAAATCAATTGTAATGTAATAGTCCTCGATCATTTGTGTGTTTATGTTTCCTTCAATGTATGCTAAGAGAAAATTAGATATATGTTTTATTTACGGTGCACTTCAAAGCAACATGAAGGCTATTGGCAACGAACTTCATGATCCTGAACCACGGTTAAATGACAAGGCCAACACCTGAGATTTGGCACTTCTTTCTCCCAATTTCCACACTCCACCAAAGTGAGGTTTTGAATCTCTCACCATGGCACAAAAGTATGAGGTTTTTAGTCAACAGTCTTCTTGTTGCTTCAAAGTCATATGCTAATAAACAATCATAGATTTGATATACACGATCTCTTTTACACGGCGAATATTTAGAGGATTAGGAATCCAATGCGACTCGATAGAAACAAGCGACTTTGACCCATAACAATTGATCATATTTCCTTTAAACATTCTAAAACAAAATGAAAATGGAATTTAAATAATGGAAGCTCAAATTTTTAATAAATTCTTTTAATTTCGGTTTCACAATTAAATAAAAGCATTACCAAAAAGTTTATAAAATGTAACCAATTTGTGACAAATTATCAATAATTGTAAATTATTACAGGCATGGGAAATTACACTCACATAAAGCTAATTCATAAATATTATAAATAAAAAAAAAAATTATAGAACTAAACTTTATTTATATATTTTCTAACAAAGCACTAATGCTATAAAATGATACACAAAAACACGACTAAATTAAGACTAGATACGGCATTACTTTCAAAATTTTAATCCATTTTAAAAGCTGTTATATAGTATTTAAACAAAAAAAGGAACATTCGACATTATTTTAAACAATAACAATGAAGTTGTATATAAATATACTGTTGGAATATTTTAAAAAAATAGAAGCATTTAAAAGCAATTAGTATAAGTAGTTGGAATGCTTACAAACTGACATACCTCTATATATTATCAAGTCATAAAATATACACAAAATCATTGTTTAATAAATTATAGCACAGTAACACAATACAATAGAAAAAGAGCAAATAACTTTTTATAATAACTATCACCTTTACCAAAAAAGAAAAGAAATAAAGAAAAAATTTTAAAACTAGGTGTTAAATGCTACATAGTATATGTTATGGCTATTATGTACTTTCTATAAAGCTTTAATATAGCAGTCATACAACTGGCATTAAAACTACACTCTTAGTGAATATGATGACTTATATGCTTCATTATTACTCCAAGAACATAAGTGCACTTATTTAAACCAGGCATCTTAATTAAATATACATTTAAAATTAGATAAAAACTTTTCAAGAAAATAATAATTGACACTAAATATGCACGAACTTCATTGTAGGAAAATAAGACCTTCACAGTGAATTCTTGTTAATTAATACAAGTACTAATATACAGTTTTAAAGTCAGAACATCATTAAAATAAGTTTTGTTTGATAATATTATTGCTTTGTCTCTCAGCCCATTTAAAAGAAAGGAACTGCACAAATAATAAGCAATCAAAGCGAATTTTTTTACTCTTGAATTAATTGCATTACTACATTACATAAAACTAAAACACTGAATTTTTACAACTTTATCAAACAATATTTGACTTTTACTATTTCTTTCAAATTAAAAAAAAATGTAATATAATGATAAAAAAAAATTCAGTTTCCATTCACATTAAGGCTGTCTTCACAAATGTACGAGCCAAAACTAAAAATGGAGTATTCTCAAACAGGCAAATGATTAAATTTTAATGAAAATTTGCAACATTGTAGTTCATATTTTTATTTATAATTTGGTATTTAAATTTCAAAACATTCTATAAGATATTAATTTTTCATTTTAACACATAAAGGCATATCTCATTTAACATTACAGGATATGAGAAAAAATGCAAAACATTTTATAACAGAAAAAATAGATCAACAGTAAGATAAAATATACTACTCTTTATAAGATAGCAAAAATAGTTTATAATATTAATATTGAAGTACTCACATATATGAAAAAAAAATGTTCCAAATTTGGATCCTATTCTTTGATGACAACCTTAAGGATAAATTCTTCAATAATATTGATTTTAATAATATGGAGCTCATAAATAAAAATAAACAAATATTAACTCCAGCTTTATTTATAAATAACCTATTTTGCTTTGATCTTTATGAAAAAGTCAGAAAAAATTTGGTGAATATACCCAAAACTTATTTTCGATTTACTTGGTTCTCAAATGTTTTTCTAAGCTATAATTTTTCAATTCCTACTATTACATCGCACTCTCTATATATTTACTTATTTATTTATTTGTTTCTCTTAGTGGAATTTTCATTCGTTAATAAAATACATTTTAAAGCACTCAATTGAGCTGAAATTTTATATACATGATTATATTGGACGACAATACAATAATTTAATTATAATTAATAAAAATTAATTGATTAAAATTAATTATTTAAAGAATTATGAATACAGACCCGTTAGTATAATTTTTGGCGACTTGTGTCAAAACTTGAAAAGGTTTTTTCCTCACGTTTTAAAAAGCATTCAGTTGTACTGAAATTTTATATACGATTGTTTTGGATGACAATATGACACTTTAATGATAATGAATACAAATTAATTACCACTTAATGTTGTGATTCTGTCATATGTATATACATATTTATATTAATTGTAACTAATTAATAAAAAGTAGATAAAATAAAAATTTTCTTTGTTTCTTTCTAAGTATGAATTGACTTAATTTTTTTTTCATATTGCTTGTTCATTTATATCTCAGCAATAGTAGGCATAAGTTACCCCATTATGCATATGTAAATTACTATTTTGGAACTATTACCAGAATAGTAATAGTAAAATTTTTTTAAAACTATAAAACAAGCTGGACGTAAGTTGAGAATTAACCATATGTTAATTAACAAGAATTTACTGCAATGGTTCTCAATATATACATGTACACAAATAAGAATTTCTTCCACAAACATTAGAACACAATAGCCATAGGGAAGGCACTGAGGCAATAGATAATAGAAGGAGAAACAAAGGCCCCATATGGTAGAAACAATGTCCATAACATTACACATACACAAACATTCATGATGACAATTTTACCAGTCCAGAGAAATGTGCAAGATATATAAAGTACAATACTTCTGTGTTTTGTAACGAAGAAAAAAAATTAGTATTGTTAATTAGTTATGTACAATTGACAATTTTTTTTTATACATTTTAAATATTATAATGGAAAAGCCAATATAAATTTAAAGTATATGGCAATATACAATGCTACTCAGATTATTTTAATAGAAAATATCTATATAATAATGTAACTGATTACTAAGTTGAGAGTTAAACAAAGTTATATAAGATACTTAAAAATAATGGTCAATAATTTAAGGAACTCTCTTCATTAACATTTTTAAGTTTTTCTTTAACATGATTTGATTACAATACCAAGAGAAAAATTATACTTTCCCTCTTTTAACAGCACTTAAGAAAAATAAACAGAAACATAAAAAATAGCATAAATAACATTTGTTAACTTAGACATGATTCATCATTTGCCAGCTTAACAAATTCAAATGAATATCAATCATTTGTTTAATATAGTCAAATAACAGAACTTAAATCTTTTTTCAGTACGATAAAATAAAACCAATATAACCAGAAAATTATTTGTAAGAAAAACATCAAATTTAAATAGATCTTGAAGCATCTAACCCTTAGACTGCCACTTTTTTTAAACAAGACTTTTCCTACAAAATCATTAAGATTGGGTCAGTTGAAGTCAGTCATATAGTTAATCATAATTAATAAGACAACAATCAATGAATTTTAGAGCTGGCAACATTCCATTGATGTTTATATTCAATTACATTAGACATACATATCACATTGGTAGTCTAAGGGTTAAAATTCTAAATGCAATAATTCATTATATCTTTTAACTTATATGTTTTGCATTTTTCAAAAACAGGCATCAACTTATTATGAGAATTTACATTTAACCCCTTAACTGCTGCAGGCATATATATGTGCCTCACTCAACCACTGTTTTAACTGTCCCTGGCACATATAAACACCTTTTCAAATTACAAACCTTTGCATTAAGCTGCTATCTGCAATACTATTCTGTAGGCTTAAGAATGCAGTACAACTATTTTGATAGTGTTTGCGAAGGATTTATTTATGATATTTCTTTTCACCAATACACCACATAACAACTTGCCCCTTTTTAAAAAATCGGTGGCACTAGAGGGCAAAGTGTGTAAATTTTCCTCATTAGTCAAGGGGTTAAATAAGTTTCTCATTCAAGCAGACTACAATTAAAAGATGGGAATAATATTTTTATAAATTTTATCCTGCAATTATTGAATACTTTAATATCTGTACATCTTGTTTTTTCAAGATGTAGAGCAAGAAAGTCATTTGATATTTCATCAAAATGTTATCAGATTTAAAGATTTATATATTTGTTAAAAAAATCATTTATGAAAAATTACTGAAGAATTCAAAAATACGAATTGAGCTTCTAAGAGTTCACATTACAAAGAAAGTACTCATATTTTTTTAATTTTATATTAAAGAAAATTTATTTGTTCCCTTAAATCTTAATTAAAATATTTAAAAATTTAGTAATAAGTATGTACTGTTTTCTTTTCATAACAAATATGCATATTTATATTTACAAATAACTGCTCCATTCTAAATAATGTTCTCGTATTTTTTATTAATCCTTTAATAATTTTTTTCAAGATTTCCAAATGTAACAAATTTAAATAGGAATGCATTCCCTGATAAACTGATATGTTTAACCAGAAACATGAACTTGGAAAAAATTTTAGATTCAAATATTAAATTAAATTATTGATTCTTGGCAGTTTTGATATAAACTAATTTTATAATTTACAGAAAAAGTCCTTTGAATTTATTATAACAATAGACATAAATTACCTAATTTAAATCAATATTTATAACAACTTGTAGGAAAATAAATTTTTTTATTCAGTATTTTTTTGAGGTTTCGATGGCTTTTTTGGACAGATTGAAATTATGTTAAAGCTTTTAATCAGTACATGAAATAACTATAAGTACATAGATCAGAGGTTCCCAAACTTTTTTGTCCCATAGACACCAGTCAAGTTTTTCGGCTTTCGGTAGACCCCTGCTTACAAAATATTAAATTTTGCAAACTTATCTATTTAAATGTTTTTTGACAGCTGGTAAAAGATTTGAATTTCTAACTGTAGTGAAGTATAGAGTTGAAAACTTAAGAAACACATGTCAATTAAATTAGGATTCAATTATTAGATAAAATAACTGAGCAACAAACAAATTCTTTTAATGGCAGAGATGAATCTGATGCATTAATAACAGATTTTTGAAATATGGCATCAACCTTGCCAGAGGTTTAGCCATAAACTTCTTTTTTCTTTCTTTATTCTCAAAGCACTTTCAAACCAAGTTTCAAAATCTGGACAAAGGCCATTTCGATGTTGAATGTGGGTTAAAACATCAATTCCCTGGAGATAATTGAGAAAATTCGCGACTTCTAATATTATACTCCTTTAGCTTCATTCTGACAAGAAACTCTGAAATGATGGTCCTTGTTTCAATATACAATTTATGCAGTCACCTTATAGATACAAACTAACCTCATTAAATTTAGTAAATAAATCTGCTAAATAGGTAAAATCTGGTTCCCATTCCATTAAATTTTTTCTAAAATTAATCCACTATCTGGTTTAATGAGAGTCACTGCCGCAGACTCCCATTTACACCTCACAAACCTCTAATTACACCTCTTGGACCCCCAAACTATTTTTTTGCTCACGTAGACCCTTTACAGGTTATCATAGATCCCTGGGGGTCGATATAGACCACTTTGGGAACCACTGATATAGATAATTAAATAAATATATGATAAAACTCAAAGTCATAAGTACATTAGCTGGATGCAAATTTGAATACATACTACCTCAACAGATTACTTTAACATAAAAAAATTACATATATTTTTTAAAATAAATAAATCAAGTACCTCAAAATTCAATAAATGTGTCTACTCTACTATATGAAATTGAATGAATCCTCTACTACACAGCATCTTGGAAGCCACTTGGTAGGTTAAATCATAGTTGTGAAAATTTTTACAAAAATAGCTAAATAAGTATGAACATTCTCACATTTTATGATGATAAAAATAGCTGACTTTTAAAAATAAATGAATAAACATTCTTTCTTCTGATATGTTTGAGTAAATATTTTGTTAATTCATAATAATTAAAAGAAAAGTTAAGAGTAGTAATTTAGAACAAATACAATACAGTTGAGCAACCATGACAATGGAAATTTCTCAATTAAATTCTAGCAGAACAAGGAATATTTAATTAAAAAATTATACTCAAATTACATTAATTCAAAGTAAATGTTCATATAAAAAGACTGTTTTCATGAGCGCACTTAATTAAATATTCCCATAATTTCTTATTTCATTAACAAATTGGGAAAAAAAGAAAGATTTATCAAAGAGCAAAAATAATTTTCATCAATATCATTTTTAAATTGATGTAGATCAAAATTACTAGGAAAAATATTTTGTAACACATGTATTTTAAAAAAAGCAATGGTATCTAAATCCTAAATTATCCAAGAATGAAAAATAGTTATATTATTGACTTTATTGCATTTTAAACTGAAATATTTTTAAATATATAAGTTTTAGAACTTTTCTTAAATAATACAAATCTTAATAAATGCAGCAAAAATATGATAAATTCTAATTATTTGTAATCTCTGATTTTTAATGAATTATATATACATTCAAAATATACGATTTTAACATAGTCTAATCTTATATGATGCTTCTTAAGTGACTATACTGATCTATATCATACATTGTATAACATACGAATAAATGAACAGAAAAAGCTATCAGATCTATAAAAAGAAAATAGATTCATATACTAACAATCATTTAGACTAGATAGATATACAAGTGATGAAAATGACATGATTTGTGCCATCAACAGAGGTTGCATGAATTCATCAACACCAACAGACACAACAATGTATAAAAATAGCTAAAATCTTTTTATATATATATAAATGGTTTTAATAATTATACAACATTATTAATAAGATAGAATTAAGTCTTTCTAACAGAAAAATAAACAACAACCAATATTAAAGCAATAATTAATATTTCAATAAATAAAAAAAAAATATACAAGAGATATACATTAATATCAAAATTAATGAAAAATAAAATAATTTTTCAAAATCAACTAATAAATATGTCACTAAAATAATATATTTAAACTAGTTTCTACGGTATAAAAAGTTTTACAGTTTTTCAAGCAAAAGTCTATATTTAATTTTTAATCAGTTCTTTCCAAATTCTTCAGTACTAGTTACGAAATCAAAATATTTTCAAGAACATGCACGTCTTAAAAAGCAGTTATAACAGCAAAATAGTTTTCTGATGTTATTGTAGAGCACAGTAATTCCAAGAAATTTAAATACAGCACATTATATTAGTAACTCTAAATATAAAATATAAGCTAGCATACTTTTATCATCTTCTTTTGAATCAGAATTTAAAAAAGAAATTTGTTCAATAGCTCTTTGGGTTCACATGTAGTATATTCTGTGCCTCATTTAATACATTTAAGCATCAACATAACACAATTTTTTTCTTCAGAAAATTTGCTTACTTCATACATGAAAAAAAAATTAAATAAATAATCAGATCTTATATTTTAACAAACATGCAAACAATTCTATTTTTCAGCCTTAAAATAAATAGATCTTAATTCATACAATAACAACCCTTGCTTTCATTTAATTCTTTTTTATAATGTTGTATTCTTTCAATCTTAAGAGCTTATTTAACCACTGGTTTAAAATGAATTGTTACTACACATGAATGTAACTAGTACCAAATGTTTTAGAGATACTGAAAAAATTTATTCAAATCTAAGGCATCCAAAATGTGAAGTAAAGGCATACATATTTATATATATTTGTTTCTCTTTACATTTACATAGCATATAACTTGTACCCTAAATTAGTTATTCAATAGCAAGAAATTCACAAACCTTATAACAAAGATGCTACCTTATGCCTGAAAATGTGTTCATCAAGTAGCACATTACCATGTTCGATGTAGATAGTAAAATAACCTGTATTAGTAGTCGAAGCAAAATGTTTCAAATAGCTTCGTTAACATATAAAAGTACACGAAGAGAACGTTTCACGAACACATCAGGTGGAACACATTTACAATAACTTTGCTTAAAATCTCAAATTTTTTAAACTTTTAATTTACAAAAACAAATTACAACAAAAAATATCACAACAAAAGCAATTTTGATCAAGATTCATTCACACAGATCATTTTCAACATGAACACAATACATTGATCTGATTTATTTTGTACTTAACATGTTGCACCACAAAGAGAGATTCAGTTTTATTCCGGTTATGGCACTCAATAGACAAAATCTTGCTAAGTACATGTGCCATTGAGCAAAACTATACACACAGAAACTTCTCCAAAACGAATGTACATGAAAAGGGAGTTTATTATGTTTTTTTTTTCTAAAACAGTGGTTCTCAACTTTTTTCTTGTTTCATTACACTTGTAGCAATTTCAAAATTTGATGTCACACAAACAATAAAATAAGTAAAAGAATTTTACTTTTTTCAAATACACAACATAAAATAGTTTATGATAATAATTTTCAAAGGTAAATAAAATAATATGTGTGACAAAGACAACAAAGAGTTTAGTGAGTAATTAACTACAAATTAACTATAAGAATATAAGCAAAATTCAGGCTTGATAATTTTTGATAATTTTGTTTATATTTGGTCTTAAAGATGATAAGGCCTCTCTCATTTCATCATCTATAATTAAAAGTCTCATTTTTTTTTCACATTTGTTGATGTTGAAAATTCGAACTCAAACAAATAAGATGTAAGAAAATTCTATGCCACTAATTTTAATCAAAAATGAATTAAATGATTCTTCTGAATGTTTTGAAATTAAATCCTGATTATTACAGAGAGAAATTAATTTTTCTTCATTCAAAGTTAATTCACATACATTGTATCCATTATCACAAATGAATTATGAACCCAATCAAATTTTTTAATATCCATCTATCCATGGAATAATAAGTTAATTATACCATGAATAAATATCATAAAATGGCCGAATGATTCGGTTCTGGGTTATCCCCCCCCCAGAATATAACAATTTAAAAAAAAAATTAGCAGCACACAAAAGTGCCAAAAATCACAGGTCTAAAAGCATGGAATAGATGCATTAAAAAAATCTTTTGATGAGAGAATAAGTTGATTTTAAAGCTGATTAATGCAATTCTTAAAACAAGAAACTTACAATAGTCTTGTTTTAAATATCTAAAAAAATTATAAACAAATGTTTTCCTGATGTTGCTTTTTGTTTATTAGCTTTAGAACAGAAAATATAACAA
Organism: Trichonephila clavipes; assembly: GCA_019973935.1. Lineage (NCBI taxonomy): Eukaryota > Metazoa > Arthropoda > Arachnida > Araneae > Nephilidae > Trichonephila > Trichonephila clavipes. Next base: position 725,241 of record BMAU01019655.1, read on the forward strand.
TAAATTTATAAAAACTTTACTTTGATTAACTTGCATCTGAAGTGAACATTAAAGCAATCAATTTAAAGTCTCTGCAAATGCAAAACACAAATTTGTCCCTTTTTATGTGCATATTATAAGGAAAATTTTTTTAAGTAAATAGATTGCTTTAAACCATGTATTCCTTGGAAAAACAAAAGGCATTCTTTTTTCATATCATTCAGGAAGTTATTAACAAAAATATTTGAAAAACAGTGATGCCAAATGGATTAATTATAACTTTCATCAATTTCTTTTATAAATTATAATGTGCTATTCATGATATCTTTCATATAAAAAAACCTTTATTATTTTTAGACAAATACTTAAATTGGTCCCAATATAACTTCAAGAAAAATTTGTGCTCTGATTAACTTAAAAAAAATACTGAAGATATTTAATTTTTAAATAATTTGAATTTTAATGAAAATTTATGTCATTGGCATATACAAGCAGGCTGACCAACAAATTTTTAATTTTTATCATAGAGTGAGCCTTTTTGTCTACACCATGTTTTAAACTGTAACCCTCTCCCATAAGAGTGGTATATGTATGCCATTGAATTTAATGATAATTATTTTTGTGAATAATTATTAATTAGGTTTTTCTCTAACTGAAAATGCATAATTTGAACAATAAAGGAAGCAAACATCTAGCAAATGCATGGCTATTGTTTTTCCATGAATAGCAGTTTTTCATATTTGAGTCAATGGCAAGACAGACACGATATATTTTGAAAATCACAACAATATTAAAGTGGTACCACTACAAAAAGCACACAAAAACAAATGGGCATACAAATAGATAGTTAAATTATGCATATAGAAAATTAGATTATTCTTCAAAGAAAAAGCCAAAGATGAATTAAGTGTATATAAAATATTCTATAGCAGATTTAAACCTTCCTTCAAAATATAAAAATGAGACATGTGATGCATTACCATCTCACAAAGTGGGCCATACAATTAATATTCATTCTTACAAACATTAACCAGTCACTGGTGCAACATTGTTCTCTAGAAGATATGCTACCATAAGGCAAAACATGCCTTGATAATACCTGCAGTTTTATGATCTAAGAATGAATACAACATCCTAGCAATCCCTGACTGTCAAGTGGTACGTAAAAAAGCAGGATCCACTGAGGCAACTTTTGCAGTTAAAAATGCATGCATGCAGTACAGAAGAGCAGAGAGGACTTGGCATTCAACTTCCTAAAAGAGAAAAAAAAGTTTTAAGAATAAAAAGAAAAATATTCATCCCTTTCTGAACACTCAAATCTTCCCAAATAGACTAACTCATTGGAAAAAAATATTTACCTATCTTTATAGTTTATAATAATGTTCTATTCACAAATAATGATAAAAAGGAATATCATAGAATCTCTGTACTGTGGGGCAAAATAGTAAATTTCTTAAGGAATTTGATGATTTCTTTTTCATCAACCAATAAATTCTAAAGTTTCTTCCAATGATTGATTAACAGTCAATAAAACAAAATGCACCAGAGGAAAAAACACTGATCAGCAAGATAAACAATAAATAGAAAATGCAAATGCATGTGCATGCACGAGTTCAGTATTATCATATATTCAATACGTGGGAAGAAACACCTTTATCTTTGCTTAACCAAAAGGAATGTAAATAATAAGTTATCAAGATAAGCAAAATTCTTACTTTGGGAAACAAAATTCATGCAGTAGTTTCTTCAAACAAAAATGCATTTAACATATTTTTAATGTTACATAAAAAAATATAAATGTACCAAAATATAACTTAGTTCACAGTTAAAGAAAAACAAAAATAAATATGTCCATTCAAAAATTAATAAAAAAACAACATTAAGTCTTATAAAACTATACAATTTCATTATATTTTTTTGATACTTACGTAACTTTAGAAAAGTTTTAACTAAATTAAATCCTACAACATAAAGAAAAATACAAATTTATGTTACATGAATATTTAAATTATTTATAGCTAAATTACTGAACAATTCACCGTAACCCATTTTTAAAGTTTTTCACCATAATGAAAATAAAATGGATTTAGGAAGACAATCACAATTTTGAGTTAATTTAACAGAAATTATAAAAGTAAAGTTTTCAATTTTGTACTTAATACCCATGTCATATATATATATATATATATATATATAAATATATATATATATATGTTATGCTGCCCATCCGGTATAGCGATTAGTGCCGCTGACTGCTGTGCCTTAGGACCTGGGTTCAAATCCTGTATGTTTTTTAAATGAATAGAGCTTTTGCGGCATGGGGGTATTCTAAATAGCTGTTGAGCCACGAGTATTCTCGTGAGGTTGGTGGAAGGGGAGAGAGGTGGAACCAAGCCAAATCGTACTGCCACAGTACAAAGCTACAGCTAATGGCAGGCATACATCTAACCCTTTGCCACAATGAATTTTGTGGGCCTTGATCTGACACCGTCAGACAGGTGGCATTAGTAACAACAACACATATAGTTAAAGTAATATTATCAATGCTAATATTTATTCTAAATGAAGATTCTCTAAATTGGCTCAGTATGTAGAGTAACTGATATAAAAATTAGTCCAAACTTATATTGCCTAAACTCTAAAACAGAGTACTAAAATGGGGAATAAATCAAACAATATGTATACATTTTTACTTTATTGTTAAAAAGAACTTTAAACTTCCAATAACTTTGAATTCTATAAAAGTAAATTAAGAGTGTTATTGAACATAAAAAATTTTTAAGCAAATGAAAGGTATTTTAGTTGTCTGTTATTTTGTCAGAAAGTTCTGACTTAAATAAAATAATTATAACTCCAAAGCTTTCAGTAGCTTAAAAATATTCAGTAAGAGTAAACAATTTAATTCATACATTACTGAACTGCCTTCAGTCTTACAAATGAAATTTAAAAAAAAAAAAGCAAAACATTTCAACAATATTATACAGTTGTTAACAGTTACAATGAGAACTAATGACAAGAAGTGGAATTCAAATGTAATGAATATCAAATGACATTTTTTTTCTTCGAAAATCTGAGCCTTTCTTTCAGGGATGACAGTTTTTGTTGTTCAAGGATCCTGAAAAAATCCCTTCTCATTTCAAGATATCCTAAATTCTAATAAATGCTAAAATAGTACAGTCTAATATGCCTATCTTTTCCTTTGAAATAGTTGGAACAATAAAATATGTAAAGTTTTCAAAAGATAAATGCTTACCTCTGATTCAACTTCTTTCTTTTCAGGATCTTGAAAATTTAAAGTTAACTTACTCTTACCATCATCTGAAGAGCCTTTTAGTTGAGAGAACTTGTACCTCCAAGCATAGCACTAAAATAAACCAAAATTATTTTGAAACAATTATCTAAAATTGTTTTAATTTTTACAATTTATAGCTATATTCACAGTTAAAAGCCTTAATATTTAATGCTCATTATGTAAACTTTAAATAAATTATTGACAGAATTAACTTTCCAAACATGATAAATTACCTTTGATTCAATATCATACAAGGCAAAACCCATATTCCAATCTAAAGTTAAGCCACCAGTTTTACCCTTGTATAGAACAGAAAAAGTTTTACTCTATAAAAAGAGAAAATAATTGAATCAAGTTATTTATCAAAGTTCAATAATGCTTAATAGTACATACATTAATAAAATTTTTACAAAATTATATACAAAAACATTGACAGAAAAGAATTTACCTAATTAAAACACCATTGAACTAATTATTAAGTAAACTATTACTAGAAGGTTTTAATTTACTAGTTGGATATATATATATATATATATATATATATATATATATATATATATATATATATATAATTATTTTTAATCTTTCAATAAAATTATTATTTGGCAGACTAATAAATAACAAAAAAGGAGGGGGAGGGGGCAGACTAATACTGTAAGTTATATTCATCTTGATGGGAACATGGTTTTATTTACTTAATTTTTTTTATCAGACTGTTTCCTGCTAAATAGGGAAATGAAAATTGACTAAAAATTATATGGAGACATCACAAGAAAACAATCAAAGAAAAATGCTTTCTTCCATTTGACAAAATATGGTTTTATATGATCATGTTTGGGATTTATGCAAAAACGGAAACAAAATGATATGTAAAAGAGAAAATTTCATTTTAATTTACAAACAAGAAATATTTTAAAGCAAACAAATATACATAAAATGAATTTCTCAGTTTCCACAACTACTTCCAATTTTATCATAAAAGTTCAAAAGATAAGATACTCATGTTACAATACTGCTTATACAAACAAAAGCAATTGTTTTACTATCTGAAAGATACATCCTAGCAGCTAAGACAAGGATTCCAAAACTAATTATTTTTTAGTATATTCTTTCAAACAAGCTTTTTGAAAGAACTTACATATTTTGGGGGAAAATTAATTTATTTTCATCAATACATTGTATACATTTTTAATATTTTCATTATATAATGTTATATATATTTGACACACATGTGGCTTCAGTTAAAGCATTAAAAATTTATAAATATTTATTTTGATGTTTAAATATTTTCTATATTTGTATTGCTAATCACTATTAAGATACACTATTTTATTAAATGGGTCCATTATAAATGATACCATTAGAGGATTTTGAAATTAATGTAAGAAGCAATAAGAGTCTTAATTGAACACTTTATATATAACTGATTCAAAACTCATAAATGCAACCTTATTGCTGATGTATAAAATACAAGTTAGTGATGCTTCATTAGATTACATATAACTAGATTTTTAGATTTTGCCTTTTATCTTGTTTTTAAATCTCTGCTTTTTGTGCAGATAATTTAACAGATCTCAGATACCGTATCAATGACAACTAAAACATCACAGATATCCAGGTTTCATGATATTCAGCAGAAATTAATTTTAAAATGTGAAATTTGGTTTTCATTTATTAATATTTTGGGTTATACTCACAATTCAGAAAAATTCTTGAAATTTCTTAATAGAATTTGGAATATAAAGTTGAATTAAAAATAATGTTAAGGGGGGGAGTAAAAAAAAATTTTCAAGACAAAATTCAATAATTTTAATAACAAAAATTTGACAACAATTGTAATCTAATGAAGTCCTATCAAAAATAGTAAGGTAAAAACAGAACTTCATATGCATATACTAATAAAATACTATTGGAAAATACTAAATCCTAAATATATAAACCAAAATTCTAAAAATATAAATTGTGTAATACCCCTAATCTAGTAACTGCGTTATAAGTGGCTCGATGCCAACCATTTTCTATCCTAAGTAATTCATTTTTAGTTTCAGCACACATGTAATGAGTATCAGATATTCCAGTGTGAAGCATGAAACAATGCTGCCGCTCATCTAGGAGCTCAGTATCCTACAAGAAAAATAATAGCAACAATTTTACAAATTGAAAATCTTATTTGAAAGACAAGTTTGATTTTAAACACAACTTTGCAATCATATTTATAGTTGAAAACAGTTTTATACAACTATTAAGATTTACACTTGAAATAATACAAATACATTTATAAGAGTTATAATATTTAAACCTGAAACATTAACATTACTGAAAATTAAAAATGTCATTAACCCCTTAAGTGCCACAGGCGTGTATACACGTCTTGCTTAGCTAGTGCATTTAGTGCCCTGGACATTTATACTCATTTTTCCTAAGGATGACTTTTTGCATTATGCTTCTCTGTTTAAAACTGGTCCTATGGCTTTGGAACACAATAAAACTTCAATGATAACATTTGCAAAGAATTTACGTATTTTATCAAAGAGGTGGGAATGAATCTGAAAAGGTATATTCTAGGAACGGTGAAATTCATAGCTAAGCAGTTTTTCTTGTTTTTTCGTTTGAGTGTGCTCTTTTCTATTGTTCATTTGCTCTCATTTTTGCTTACTGTGTGTATAATAGTGTGTTCTACATGAATCTCGCTAACAATGCACTGACTGTGATACTGTTAATGTGTGCAGACCTATATCAGAATATATCACACAACAGATTAGTTATAATTTTTTAAAAATTATAATGCAACTCTAGGCATTAAATTTTGATCTTCATTTTCATATTTTATGCTTTTCTTTTCTTTTTAAAATTGAAATTAAAGAATTTTTAGGTTGGAAAACACACACTTCTTTTTCCCAATGAACCACATAACAATGTGCGTGTGGAAGGTTAACTTTGTAGCTTTCTTTCAGCAGCTAAGAGGTTAATTTGCAAGTGCCTTTTTTAATATAGAGATTTTCAGCAATTAACATTAAGATTAACAATGAATATGTACATTAAAGTATCTAAAAATAATACATAAAAATGTTATCAGTATACTCTGAAATATATAACCCTGCATACAAATGTTAAGGTTTTGTTTAACTTAAGGAAAATATTTATAAAATTTCTGTTTGTAAGATAACCATAATTCAAAAAGTTCAAATATTCTGATTTATAGTAAAAAAAAAACATATTGTACATCTTAAAGTCATAATTTTAAACAATTATAACTGGCTAAGCTTTCGTAATGAAAAGAAAAAAATACTGCCTACTTGTAATATTTCTTAAATATACATAATTTTTTGTTTGATTATCATATCTGATATACTGTATTTTCCTGTATATAACCCGCAGACTATGTGTTAAAAAAGTTTCAAATTTTGTTGAGCCTATTATACACTGCTGCGGATAATGTGATGAAAAACATTCTCCATCAGAAAAGCTTATAATAAAGTTTTGAAAGAAATACCGTTTGTGTTTCATAAAATAAATAACAGATGGTGCTGAAAGCTTTTGCGACTCGGCTGACGTATTTTAGCTACAATGAGTTTTGTTCAGTTACATTCAAGAACAAATTTGGTTTCTCAGAAAGATATTACAGTTGCTAGTCGCTAGAGTTATTTCGTATTCTGTCTTGACCTAAGCTGTTTTGCCCTGAAAACATTAAAGTTCACGTATTGACATGTTGGAAGCGGAAGATGTGTAAAAATTGCATGGTTGAAATAAAAGTTATCAAGAAACTGCAAGATTGTTTAATGTTGATGAATCAAACATTTAATTGCAGAGAGAAAAAAAGACTAATTTTGAACAATGCAACCTAACACTTTTTAATTATTTACTCGATGAAGCTCATCTTAGTGAGAATGTCGAAAATCCCTGAAGTCCACACCCGCAACTAATACATGCAGGACTGACAAAGAAATTCAAGCTTTTAAACGTCGGAAACATCAGATATTTTAATCGAAAGTTCAGAAATTTTGGGAACAATAAATGTCTGATTTTAGAAAAGAATTTCAAACAAAAAAAATTTTCTGTACAATTTATTACTTATAATTTTAATCATATTGTGTATTTATTTTTTAAAATTTTTCTGACACTTCATTATAGGCAGTATATATTTTGAATTATTCTCCCTAAAAATTGCTGCACATTATATGGCCCTGCGGATTATATACAGGAAAATACAGTAATTTTTATAAATACATAAAAAAAATATTACATTTTTAAAACTAAATTTAATCAGGAATTTCGCAAAATTAATGGATGTTTACAAAAATAAACCTTTATAAAATACAACTCAACTCCACACAGAAATTAGAAATAAAAAAAAGAAGAGAAATACAAGACATTTTAATAATGAAAATGAAAGAAGTAGCATATAAATATTTCATATAATTACCTTTAAAATTTTCAACATTGCTTGATAAACTTTGAACACATTTGGACAACTAGAAAGTGACTGTACATTGCTCTGTGAAGAAAATAATCCAATCAAATGCTTCTAAATATATACAATGTGAAAAATAGTTGACATACTCTTAACTATCCATTTAACAGAGAAATTAACTCATTTCTTGATACTGTGTATTTGCTTTTGTTCCCATTTTGTTTTTTTTAGCTTGGGTACATAGTGTATATGGTTATTTCAATTCAGTCACTTAAATTTTATGCTTAACAAGTAATATAAAAAAATATTAAGTCAATTCCTACTTAAGTCAACAAGGAAATTTTTTTATTTTAGATACCTTTTATTAAATAGTTACAATCAATATAAATATGTATACATATACGACAGAAACACAATATTAAGTGACAAAATAGAAATGGATTTTCTTTGCAATTTTCCATTTTCCTTTATATAAACACTGCTGGACGATTTTTTGTTTGTTATTATTTATTCATTAATTAAATTTAATTATTCTAATAAAATAGTATAGTAAAAAAGAAATCACATTCTCAGGAATTAGGCCATCCCAGGTGGGATTCAAGCCACGACCTTTACATTAGTAGTTTAATGCGCTATCCATTGGGCTACAGGGAAACACTTTTCCTTTCTATATATGCTGTTGGACTATTATTTTTGTTTGTTACTATTTATTCATTTTTTAATTTAATTAATGATTAATATTTGAAAAAACTGTATTAACATCAAGTGTCATCCACTACAAGTTTAAAAAAATGTTTTTGAACTTGAATGGATGAGCAGAAAGTATTTTATTAATGATTGGAAAATTTGAACAAAAGATAACTACATAAATATATATAGGGAGAAAGTGAACTAATAACAGGAATTGAAAATTGTTTTTACTCTAACCAAACAAATGAAAAACAGATAATCAGCATAATAATATCAGAAGAAAAATTAAACATGCTACATTAAAAGTACATAATAGTTCATGTTTAAACATGCAATGATGTATATGCAAGAATTTCTAAAAATTTTCCCCAGCTCATCATTTAAAAGAACATTTTACTCCTGTGATAACAATTTAAGAGAATATTTACTGTATATAATTTTAAACTGCTCAACTTACAGGTGGTGTGTCAAATATATACAATTCTGCTCCTTTCAGAGCTAGGAAGCGGGGTTGCCATTTGTACCAAGGCTGAGGGGCTGAAGTTCCTTCACTAATCCAACCCATGTATAAAATCTACAAAAGTAAAAAAATGTTTAGTAAAAGGTGAATTAAATCTATCATTTTAAAAATTTTAATTTATTATCTATGCATACAACCAAATTGATTAATTTTGGTCATACGAAATAGTTCTACTAATAAAATACACACCTGATCAGGTTGAGGTAAGGACTCATTGAAAGTCTTTATCTAAAGAAAATATGATGTATAATTTAATATCTGCAAAAAATATACAGAAGAGCTTTAAATGTTTTAGTCTCAATTTTATAAATTAGCCTTTCTGTAAAGAATCCACACATATCTAAATTACTAAATTTTAAACAGAAGTGTTCTGAGAAATAAAGTCGGCTAACACAAAAGTGCACCAATAATTCTTTTAAAAGAATAAGAATTATTGTGAATATTTAATGTAATTCGAAGGGATAAATACGTAAGAGCTGATTACCCACTTACATGAAGTATATAAAAATTATGTACATATATTATACCAAATGCACAAATTAAATTTTTTTTAAGAATTATTTTTAAAAGAAGAATTTTCTTAAAAAAATGTCAAGTGATCTTTATACACACACACACATATATGTAACTATTCATTACAATAAATGAGAAAAATATATTTGGTCATTTTCTAACAGTAATGTGATGAAAAAGTCTAATTTGTAATAGCCCACACAGCATTTATGTATATTATCATGATATAAAAATGAAATATTAGTTTCAATATAACTATATTATATGATGAAAAGTTTCCAGATTATGGGATATCCAACACAGAGACCTCATACTACAATAAGTGAACCAAATTTTTATTTTTCAAAGTAAGAAAATTTCATAGATAAAAAAGTATCCTTTTAATGTTAATTGCTTAAAAAGATTTGTAATATTATAATGGAAAATTTTATTTCAGTTCAGTGAGTCCAATTTAAATAAAATCCCTCAAAAATAATTTATATATTTAGTTATCATGCATCCACTATCAAACTTTCATTAATTATAAAACAAGGTGAATAAGATATATTCCCAATTACTTCTCTTAGTAATATATGCAGCAATGTATAAATTGACCACAAATATTTTAATTTTACTGTAAGGCAGAGACTTGAACACTATTGTAAATAACGCTTGTGACCAAAGTATATTATTATTTTTGGATTGGTATATCTTCAGGTATCATTGTATAAAGAACATTTGTATATTTCCTAGGCTTCTCTCATATAGTAGTACTTCACTATCTTTTACAAAATAAAGTACAAAGAATCATTATAGTGTTTGTGCCTTTAAATTTATCTCCATCATACAATTACATGATTTGTAATAAGATAATTATTTCGTTTCAAATCAATCTATTACTTTGACTACATTCATATTTTCTTTTAATCCTACATATTTAAATTTGCAGTAATGAATATGGAATGTATCTTTCTGATAACATCAACCCGAATTTGTTTTACAATTTCTGAATTATCAAATACAGAATTCACTTTTCTTGCAGAAAATATCACTTTGATCACATATTATAAAATTGCTGCACTGTTACAAAAATTCATTGAAACAATTCTAAAATAAACTGAAAAAAAAAGCATTCTTAGAATACATAAAACTGTACTAATGTGACATACAATGCTTCTTAAAATTTTACAAAAAATTTCCACAAATCTACAATAGAATGTGTAGAGAATATGTAGATAGAAAATTGTAGAAATTTCTTCAATTTATATTTGGATACAAATTTTTTAATGTTTATTGAAATATATAGAAAAAAATCCATACTTGTTGTGCTGTCAGCTGCAAGATGTTGTTAGATATATGTTTTATCCACTCTGATAGCATGTTTGCATCATCACAGTGCACAACAGCTGAAGGCTTACCTTCCTGACTTCGTATTTCAAAGGCATTGGGTCTGAGGAAAAAAATTGTATTTTTCTTTTAAATTTCTTAAATTATGTAAAAAAAAATTAATACATCTAAGAAAGGAATTAAAGCAAAATGTTAACTTTTTTAGTTATAAAATTAAAACAAGTACAATTCTTGAAATTCCTTCAATTATTTTTATTTTTCCTGAACTGCTCAAGTCTTCATTAATTATGGAGTAAGTATTTGTTAATGTCACATTCTGAAGAAACGTATGGGCTGTTAGAGATGGATCTTGTAATTTTGTAGCATGAATGACACCTAGGACAGTATCCCACTTTTCTAACTTCCACATCACACCAAAATGAGGATTTTAAGTCATGGCACTTTTAACGTGCAACAGCTCCTCTACACAGTAAATCTTCAGTGTATTAGGACTTCCCGACACTATCCATGACCACTAGGCTACTAATTCCAGATAAAAGACTCTCTTAGGACTGTTAAGAAAACATAGCATCAAATTTAAATTGTATACATTAATAAACAAGAATGAATCTTTTAAGTATTCTTAGAAGCCTAAGGATGATCAAATCAAATACATTTTAGATACTAAAAATTATTATAAAATACAAAGGCAAATTCATACATTAAATATTAATTCAAGGACAAGTTTACATTACTGCATATATGAAGGAAGATCAAATGTAAATGAGACCTTTTTTTACAGAAGCAGACTATTTTTATGTATTTTACTATAGCAACCATTTTGTGCATGTGATCATCACATTCCTCATTTATTAATTTATTTAGTTGTTATTCTGATGTATAAATATAAAGTTCATTGCATTTGCACAGTTAATAACTATTAAATTTTTATCAAATGGGAAATATCAATCTATTGAATATAGACACAGATTGACTGTCCAGTTCAACAATGACACTTTATTAAGATATGAAGTATGCAAATTATGATTTAGTTTATAATTGATTCATTCTTGTTAACACAAATGCAAGTTTATTTTAAATTATAACAGCCAAAAGTTTTAAATTATTGTATACACTATACAACAATCTATAATTAAGCTATATAAATTGATGCTTAACGGCAAATAAAAAATAAGAATTTTAGTAAAAACTTTCTACTTCAATCTGAGCAATCATACACATAAAGTATAACACCCAATTTAAATGACTTAATAAATAGAATCTTGAATGTTAAGATCAGTGATCTTCAGGCTGTGTTCCATAGAACCTGGAAATTCCACGAAGCATACCCAGGGAATTCGCAAGTCATAACAAAAAGTTGAAAAGAAAATTATAAAATTGTACACAAAATGAATTCATGTTCTCTATGAAGTTTGTATAACCACAAGTATCTAAAACACAATCAATCATTAAAACTGAAAATTTTATTTATACATATTAGCTTTATTTTATAATAGTTTTAAAATTTTTATTATAGAATAATAAAAAATATTTAAATTTTTTTTATATATATACTACCTACTAAATTATGAATATTCTGCTGTTTAATAATCCTGGTTCCATGAAATAATTTTATACTCTTAAATTTAACAGATTTTAAACATCTGTTATACAGGCGAGGGAACAACTAAAATTAACATAGCAACAGGTTTGATGTTAAAATCTAAATTGAAGCAAAAACAGCTCCTAAATTTTAGACAGCAAATTCATACAAAATACACAGGATTTTTATATATAACACTTTTATAACTAACTATAAACACTTTAATGCCATTCAGAGCAATGCATTTAAGTGAAAAATATTCCTCAATATGAGTGGTAACAAAAACAAAATATAAAAACTAATTAAATGCAGAATATGAAATGTGCCTGCAGATAATTTTAAGTGACCTAGACTTCGATAATTTGTGTTAAAAAAGTTGCAAGCACATATCCCAATTACTAAATAAAATGCATAGGTATGTGACACTTGAATCAGAAGTTGATATTATATATAATAAGTAAATTATATTAAAATTACATTTAAATCTTTTAATAACAAATACAACTTTTTTTTGTCTTTATATAAAGTACCTGTAACATGTTGATCTACTTTAATTATTTTTTGATGTATTCTTTTAAGTGTGCATGTGTGGAATGGGTTCCCGAAAACATTTTATATTTTTAAGGGTTCTGTGAGTTGAAAAAGTTTGAAGATCACTGGTTTAGATCAACGGTCTAACTGGTTTAGACGGGAATTATAAATTTAAAAGAAAAATAGAAACTATAAATTTAAAAGAAAAATAGAAACTATGTCCATGTGAAAATAAAACTGTAAATACCAACCTTAACTTGTCAGTATCTAGCATGTATCTAGTTAAATAGGCCATTAACAAATGAATTGTCATCACATCAACCCATCTTCTTTCCATTCTTGAAGCTCCTTGAGGGGTTTTGGGACTTTTTTGACCCTATGAAAAAATATCAGTACTTTAAAAATTAATTCAGAAGAGTGTATAATCGTAACTGAGTATCAATTCATATAAAGTAAATTTTAAAAATTAAGATTACATAGAAAAAGACACATAAGGTAAATTATTAAGAAATATTGGAATTAACAAAAGCAAAAATGAAAGATTCAGTTTAAGTGACTATTCTGAGACAAAAAAAAAAAAAAAAAAGAAAGAAAGAATTTTTTTTAAAATCACATGTTCTTTTTTGTGGCAACATACTAATTGAATATAAATTTTTCTATACACAGAAAAAAAGCAGAATTTATGGAGGCAAAGTTAGAATGTGATAAAGGGTAAAATGATTATTGTTAAGGGTTGAAATAAAATGAACATAAACAAATGCCATTTATTTGGAGTAGACAATTGAATTTAAAGTAACATTTTGATAGTGTGCTTGATTTTAAAGTACTTATTTAATAAGAGCATTAATTCTCTGTTAAAACAAATAATTAATAAATCACACATTATTCTGTAACTGAATGAAAATTGCCTTGAGTTTTATCTTTTTAAAGATGTATTTCAAAAATACTAAAAAATATTTAAAATAAAACACTACGCAAATAAATACAATAATAAATGAAAAATATGTTTTTATAGAAAAATATAGACTAAAATATAAAATTACAGTTTATTTAAACTAGCCATATCCCCCTCCCCATGAATAGTGAAACATTGGATAGGTTTATCTAGAGAGCAAAATTATCACAGTCTATATTTTTATTTCTTGCAAAGAGAGAATTCCCTCTGTGAAATGAGAAGTGTAACACATATGTTATAATGTCTCATGTTTTTTTTTAATTTGAGTTCATTACTATTTGGATGCCAGTTCTATACAACAGCTGTACAGTGATTATAAATGAAGCTTTTCTGTGAAGGTAAGAGAGTCATCAACTACAATTAAAATTTGGAAAGAATTGGACAATTCATTGAAAATATTTTGGAACTGATTTGTGTAACATAACAAATAGAAATCATCTGAAAATATTCTACACAAATTCAGATCTTTCATTCATGAAATGTTATCTAGTAATATATTAGTTGATAAAGTTTTAAAACTTATACTCAATATTCATCTAAATAAGGAAAACAAAAGAAATAAAAATATTTTATAGTCATACAAATTACTACTACAAAACATATTTTTCATTAGAATAAACTTGTATCTTTATTAAACTTGTTCTCAATGTTGAACTAAACATTGAGAAAAAAATAAACTTTCCATTTTTGATTAATAGCAATTCTAAGTAGGTAATGTTAAATTTTTAGGACTTCTGAAAATTACATAAAAACTAATTTGCTTTTGACTGTTTACAACATCATAAGTTAAATAATATTAAAATAGGCTTTTTTAAAATTACCTATTAGATTTAACATAATTATTAAAGAACAAATCAGTACTTGAAAGTAAGAAATGTTTTAGAAGTTTCTACAATCTCATACAAATGTTACATTCAACATAAATGTATTTTTCTTTTACTTAATATAATTATTACATCTTGCAAAAAATAGCTATTACCACTTTCCAATCTTCATCTTCATCTTTTAATTTATAAGTTGGGTCTTCTCCTGAAACTGGTCTTTCTTTTGGTCGTTGAACTACAATATAAAGGTTAAATACTCTCAAATTCAATAAACTATAAATTTTACTTCTTTTTGTAATGAGCTATGTGCACTTATAAATATAAATAAACTTAAATCAAAATACAAAATAATTACTAATATATTCTTGCGATAAAACAAATTCTTTGCATTCAAATTTTATGCTCAACTTAGTTAAGGTAACCAAAATTTGTAAATCTTTAATATTAATTATGAATTTTTTGAGCAAAAATAGTGAATAAGATATTGTTAAGGTGGTAAATGAATTCATAATAAAGTCACTTGCATATCACAATACGCATATGATTCGCAGCTTAAGAAACACACATACCATAATTTTATAGATGTAACAAAAATTCATCAAGAATAATGCAACATTTTATAACAAGCCTATATTTTCGTTCTAATAAATAAATAAAACTAAGTAAAACTATTCGAATAAAGAATAAATTACACTTAATAAATTCAGATAGAAAAATATTTTTTTAAAAAAACAACACTACTAATGAAGCAGAAATTAATCAATCTAACAACAAAAGTTCTTAGAAGTTAACAATTAAAGAACAAATGTTAACTTTTAATAGTAAAATAATAATCAACACTAATAACAAAATGAAAAGAAAGTTAATACTTCCTTATGTAGTTTAAAACATCCTGCCAATTTAACTGTTAAGACTTTGAAGAAAGAAATATTAAACAATTTATATTGCTCTGAATGAATTATCTGAATAAAACTTAGATTTAATTCTATTCGTAATAAGAGTAAATAAGAATACTTACAAGTTTTTGCTAAAAATGGAAGAGCAGCTCTACAGTGCTTCACTCGTAATGTAACTTCATCTCCAGCAGTTCTTAAAACATTCACTGCATCATCATGATTCACATGTTCAAGATTAATATCATTAACCTATAAGAAATTTAAACATACTTGTATACAATTAACATAAGCATAGTTAAAATAAGAATTAAAGATTAACTGTGTTTTTTAAAATGTTATATATCTATTGATCAAAGAAATTTATAAACAAAGTATACCCCCAGTAGTAGGTCAAAACAAAAATACCCATTTTAATATGTCATACTTTAAATGTCTAATACACACACACACACAGCCCCACTTCTTTTCACAACAGTCTATCATATAGTGAGATCATGAAGAGGAAGAAATCAGTTGATCCTTTGAGAGGGCCAAATTTGCAAATAGGCCCAACCCTCTAATAAAAATATGCATTATTTCTCAAGTGTCATTGTTTTGTCCTATATTTGTTAAATAATACATAAATACATATTTGCTGCAAATTTTAGATATGAAAAACTTTAATTTTCACATAGCTAATAAGAGAAAGAATATTTTACTTACCATCAGAATTGCATCCCCAACAAAAAGATCTCCAGTTTGATCAGCTATAAATTTCAAAAATTCAATTTTCACGAAAAATCCATGAAACTTTTATGTTACTTCATACAAAAATAATTAGCTTAATACAACAGTTAATTTTTTTAAAAATGCTTTTAATAAATGAGTCATCCAATTTCCAGAAACAGTAAATTTTTGCAACTGTGCTAAAAGCGCATAAAAATGAAGCATGACACATACATAAAATCTGCAATTCTTTAGTTTAGTATTCTCATTTTTGCTCACAAAATGAGAAGGGAAAAATATTTTAAAAAATAACAGCTTTTCGGATTATAACATAACAGTGCATTTAAACCACATTATAAGTATATTTCTTCTTCGATGATATAATTATAATACCTTAAAAATAAGTTACATGTACAAGATGTGTACAACAACAATTAAATTAAATGCATATATATATATATAATTTAATATGATCTCCAATTTAATCTAATGTATTTTTTTATTCTAATTCTCAAGTAAAAAAATATTACATGAAAAAATACCAGAAAACAATTTTAAATGCTTTAAAATTAATTAAGTTCAAATAAAATCATTCATACCAGCCTGGTCCTTAAATATTCTTGAAATAAGAATTGGCAGCTTATTTTCAGCACCACCCTAGAAATATAAAGAATATAATGTACTAAAATACTTTTTAAACAGACTTATTTTTCCATGTTATGAACAAGTATCACAGAAAAAAAATTAGTTAATCTGTTAAATAAAAAGTTACATTCAAAGAAATTAAAGTAATTTAACTGATACATCTGCTCATGCACCTCAGCGCCAAAGGTCATGAAAACTGAGATGGGCAAAGAAGGCATTGGTCCTCCAAAAGGCTGTTGCACCACTGAGTTTAGTTTGTTTAGTTTATCTATAATTTATAGTTAAAACATCTGTTTCATGGAAAATTATACCCCCCCCTTTTTACAATAAATGTAGGCAATTTTACAGAAAATGAAACCATGCAAAAATTTAGCATAGGAAATCTAAACTAGAGTAATATTTGTTTCATTTTGTTACTGAAGGGCACAACATGAATCTTGTAATTCATAAAACCATCAATTGGAAGTAAAAAACAATCAAACACAAAATAAAATTGAAATTACATTAGGTTTGACACTTTAAGTAATATGATGCTGTTACTTTAGAAACATAATCACAAAATAAAACTAATTACAGAATAATTTTAGTGATTAGGAAAAAAAAAAAAAAAAAAGAAACAAGTCTTACAGTAGTCACATATGATGTGTAACATCTGACATGTTATCATGATAAATATGCAATATTAATTTTTTTCCTGAAAAAATATGAATTGGGTATGATTGGAAATAATTTTTTATTGAATAATTTATATAATAATTTATCTTTAATGAAAATTGTATTTAATTAACAAAAAGAGTAAAATGCAATATTTTATCAAAAATAATTATTCTTGTTCAATTTGGGGAAGAGCGGAGACAATAGACTTATGATAACTAAAATATGACACATATACTTGTGATTTCAAAATATTTCATCATTGGGTGGATGACCTGAGTACCCAGCTCTTTCAAGCTACAACCTCATATTAGTAGGTATTTGAGTGACTGTACATGATTGACTTTTGCCCTTTGCTAAATTTAAATGCTTTAAAAATAAAATTAAAATACTGGGGATTTGGGGAAAATAAAAATTTAAAATATTAAAATGCATTAAAATTGAGAAAAGAAGCTTCAAAGTCGGCACAAAGCACCGAAAATAAAGTTAAAATTTCGAACTTGGGTGGGCGGGACTAAACCGACCAATGGGAATGCAGCTAGGATCATGAAAAAGTAGTTGAAAATAAAACAGAAAACAGCTTTTTTAAAAGCTATTAAAAATATCTTATCGAGAATAAAAATAGTAGAGGAACATTTAAATAAAAAGAGATCAGTCGGAATAATTTTCCGAGGAAAATTAAATAGGAAAAAAAAAAAGAAATGGAAGAATCTGGGGATCGAATCCAATGCAAAGCATTGTGAGTGAATGACTCTGACCACTAGACCATGGGGAACTCGTGGAAAGAGGTGAAATAAGCATTTAAGATGGAGGAAATGAGATTTGAGAGGAGAAAAATAATTACATGAAGAGGGGGTCTGAGGGAATATTTCTAGGTCTGTTGAAAATTAGATCAGGGATATATTCTTCAATATCCAAGATCGAGAGATTACTAGAATGATCAATTTTTGAAAGAAGTTTGTTGCAATCTTTTTAATGAACTGTCTTATTGACAGCTAATTAAATTAACTATCTAATTGACTTGTCTAATTTTACTTGTGGCCCTGAGGTCAATTTCAAAGTATTTAAAAACAGTTGAAAAACAGTGTTAGTAACAGTACCACTGTTAGCAGTCAAAACATTTAGATTTGTGTTCATTTCGAGCTCATCATTCATAAAAGCTATGAGTGGCTCAGCTTTTGGCAAACTGAAGTTAAAGTTAAAATCACTACTCAAAATCAGGGGAAGTGAGTGATAATTTTTTTAAAAGAGCAGAACCACCTTCGTTACATGGTAAAAGTACAAAATGCAGGAAACCTTTAATATTTTTAATCCATTTGATTCAAAGAAATGTATACGACCACCAAAATCACTGTTTGTCCATTTTCAAATAAGCATTCTGCTGCAATTATGTCCCCCAATATCATGACTAACGAATTTAGAGTCAAGCGCTTGAGTGCTTGATGGCTGCTAGAGTTGGACCCCCAAGCGAAGGTAGCAAAACAACACAACCACACACGCTTATGTCACTTCCTGTTACACACATCCATCCCTTTTCACGAAATCACTCCCAACAATAATCCAGTAACCGAGAGGAAAGATGTTACACATAAAAAAATCAAATTAAAAATAAACACCAAACCATATTAATGTTTATTAATTATTTTTGAATGACAAACGCTTTTCCTCCTTTTTTTAAAAAGTAAAGATAAAAAATAAATAAATATCAGTTTCTTGCTTCAGATAAGGAAATGAACAATAAAAAGACCAAATTATTAAACAGAAAATAAACCAAATATAATTTTTAGAACCCAAAAATTAATTGTTAAGCAAAAATTTAAAATATGCTTTACAGAAACCAAAGTTTTAGTAATATTCGAAACATATATTCTGTATAAAAATTAAATTAGTGAACTTAAATTACATAATTTATACTTATTATTATGTAATATAAATTAACTCTCGAAAGCAAACAGTTCTGAAACATCAATAATTGCAATTTTAAGGAATAACAAAAATGATTTCCTGTGTTAAATATTTTACATTTCTTAACCTTTACAGGATAAATGGTTAACATTTGAATTTAAAGTCCAAAAAAAGAAAGGCTTGATTCAAAAATTTACCACAGAGTCCCTTTCCCTCTTCACTACTTCCTGAAAAGTCAATTGGTGGTCAAAACCCATAAATACAAAATACTTGATCAAATCAATTTTCAGATGGGATGCACACACACAATTTCCCCAATCTCCCTCATATTTTTAATTGTTAAGATCCTTACTGACCATCTGGTTAAAGGCACATTATCTTGTAACCATTATCAGACAATACTAGTCAATCATTGATGAAAGGGGAATGACAGTATAGCCAAAACTTACATCCTGAAGAATAGTTTCTTTCCAAAATTAGCTATCTTTACAAGGCTTATAAAAGTTATATTATAAAATGATTTAAGTAACAGCTTACTAGATATAAAATATATTTCTCTCCAATACTGATTAAATTTCACCAAAGCAAATGAGCTGTCTTTTCAATTATGTATAAGTTTGATATTACCAACAGCTATCAATGCTCAAACCATAAAACATAGATGATGATTATAATGATTAAAAAAAAAGATAGATAAAACTTAGAATGAAAGCAGAAAAGAAAAGTAAATTATTACTATACATTAATAAGCACATGTACTTTTAAAAATTATGAATTAGATAAGTTTAATTTAAAATAAGCATAAAAATTTAAAAAAGCACCATATACATGCATTATTTCCTACAATGTAATAAAATTAGAATTTAATTTATTTCCTTCAATATGCAATTAAAATTATTTGTAAGATTAATTTCTTTTTACCTTGATACTCAAACCTAAGCCACCAACTTCTTGCCTAACAACTTTAACAATCCTTTCCTGAAATGTAAAATAAATATATTTTAGCTAAACCTATGAGAAAAGTAATCATTAAATTTTTCATAGCTCATACAATTGCCTTGATATATTAAATATTACAGGGGTGTAACTTTAAATTTTGATAGCACAAGTAACAATTTTAAAGCTAATTGAAGCAAGGATTAAGTTTATAGCTTGAACTATATGATAAAAGAAAAAAACAAAATTTCTTTCATTTTTAGCACTAATGGAAAACCCAGATACAAACAATATAATAAATAGTATAGTCAGTTTTTTAATACTTGAAGCACTGTTGATATTAATTTGAGATTTTTCTCAACTCTCACAAGGGATGACTTAATACTTTTTGAGGCATGTATCTTCAAGCTAACAGAGTTACTCAAAGCACTCTAATGCTTCTTTGAAATGCACATGCATCCTAGCAGCACTGGCTTGCTACAGAGCTTTTGGAGGGAAAATAACCCTGATAAAGCTACAGTGCAAAATTAAGCATGACACCACTTTCCATAGCAGTATTCACTAAGATTTGTTCAATTGAAACCAGAGTGGAAGCAGAAGATTTACACAGGAGTTCTAAGAACAAAGATAGTGATGCCATAGAAGGCATCACTATCTGTTTTCAGAAGTCTGACAAAATTATTTACCTGTAATTAACATGCAAATCATTTTCTGACAAAACGATTTGCCTGTTAATTGTGAAACAAGACATTCACCTAACAAATAATACTAAATATTTTTGCAGACAGCAATAACAATACATACACATCATTTTGTGGCGATCTTAGGATTCAATGAACCTTAGTAAACTATTCACTTACACTACAGTTACATGCCAGCTCGCAATATTGTAACCATTACAAATAGAACAACACTTTTGCTCATCCCTACAATGGGACAAATCCTGATTTGGTCTAGTGTTTGATGGTACATGTAGAAATGGTGAAATACATTCAAACATGAACAGTTGCTGAAGCAAAATGTCTGCTTGGAGATGACAGCAACTTGTATGTTACTTTTTAATTATATTCTATGCCTGTGCGACACTATGCGATTCAAAACCTTATGGTGATGATTTGAGGAACAAGAATTAGAATCACTTGTGTTCAAAGAGACAAGTCATGCAATTTTTTCTGTGAAATGATGTGATTCTCAGATTCAATATGAGAGATCACAGAACAGAATACTGGGCCACAAACAAATTTGCTCCATCTTCTGAAACCTGGTATAAGCAGATTGAAAATTATTATTTGAATTATAATCCTGAGCAAGAGAAAAATGTTGAATAGTTGTTGCTGTATATAATGAAAATACTGATTCATACAATAGATGGAAAACAAGCTGGATAAATTTGGCATCAAATTCTAGTTAGCAACTTATGCAAAACTCGTATATAATTTGAATAGTTATCCTTACTTGGGCAAGAATAAAAAAGCAGCAAATTGATAAAAAAAACTTGAGGAAAGTGTAAAGGCCTGTTTTTTTTATTTTTTTATTTAAACAATGTCCTTAACATTGCTGAACTGAATTCTTAGACAATTTTTGAGGAATCCTCAGATACCTCAATTTCATATCAGAATTTATTTATGTAATTGTGGAAGGATCACAAATTGGTGCTTTGTACATCAGATACCACTAAATTGCTGGAGTACATAATCTAAAATGAAAGAAATGAGCCTTTCAATGCTTACAGGAATATAAAACTTTTGGAAGCTGTGAGCAATGCTTAAAACGAATTTACAGTAAATGTGTTGCTGTCACTGTCAAGCTGCCATATTCTTGTATTTGTGATAATGTTTAGCCAACTTGGAAATAAGTTGTGTGTAAATTCGTATTAATTTTCGTTTGTTTTCTTATTATTTGTATTCCTGCTAAAGAATAATGTGTAATAGAATATATAGCAAAAAACTCCCAAAAAACAAAAAAAATGAACTTTAAAAACTAAATAAATAAACAATAAAAATTGATTAAATTCTTTAAAAACATATACTGTTATTTCAACATGATTTGTCAATGAAATCAATATATAAAGCTCGAATTTCTCATGAGAGTTAAACTGACCAACAATAGTAGTTTCCAGTAAATTCAAAATCTGGCTGTTCTAGTATCAATATAACAGTCAAAGTTTTAACAGAAGAAAAAAGATACTTCAATAAGTATTTAAAAACAGAAACTTAAGAGATTCTCCATCAAAACATAACTCAATTCTCATAATAACACAGATATTCAAGCCTTTAAATTAATCATGCACAAAATAAAAAATATGACAGTTTGCAAGGATGAATTAGTGCAATGATTTAAGTACAAAGAAGGTACCCCAGGGAAGATACACATTAACATTATGGGAGGTGCAGAAGTTGAACAAAAATGTCATTTTAACAATATATATGTAAACAAAATATATACATATGTAAAAGAAATTAATAATATAACATTAAATTTTATTCACCATAAAATCCGGCCTATAACATGCACTTTTGGCACATAAAAAATAATCGAAATTTCTGGGTGCACGTTATACACCGGGTATAAAAATGAGAGCTTTAAAAATAAGAAGAAAATCACCATGGAGCAAAAAAATAGATGTCTACATGAATTGAAATACTGTCTTTTTAAAATAAATGACATACTTATGAATTTAATGAATTGTAGTTTTATAATTGTACTATTTTTTCCTAAGCTTGGAATAAAACATCCAAAAATGACTTCAAAACAAAAGAAAATAGCACATGTATATTTCAGGTTTCTTCATATGAAAGGGGGGTGCATGTTATACGGTAAATATACCAAAAAGTTGAAAACTGCAGCTTGAAAGTATAGGTGAGCGTTATACGCTGGATTTAACGGTATTTTGCTCTAACTTTGATATAAACTTTTAAAAATCAGAAAACTGTAGTTTTACAAATTGGGCAATGACACTGAAAAGGTACCAAGTTTAGACAGTTTAAAATAGGGGTGCAAAAGTAACAAAAGTTAGGAAACCATTGAGTTAATGTATTTTATAGTTACATCTAAAAAATGAGTGAAACAAAACATGATTATAGTTCTAATAATAGTTTAGATAAAAAGAAAATTAAAACAAACTGAAATGGGAGACCAAGTAATAATAACAAAGATGATTTAATACAGCAAACTATGAATAAAAAAGATTTCTTGTTTCACACAAAAATATTTTTACCGAAATTATATTTTTGGTTAAATATATAATTGAGTCTCCTCTATTCTAAATTAACTAGCATGAAACACAGTTCAAATATGTATTTTACAATAGATAAAATACAATGTTTATTGTTTCATTTACCTGAGCATCACTACTTTCAAGGGAGACAGCTGGATTAGGTGGAGGAGGAGCAGTCGGTAATCCTACTGGTACCATTTCTTCTTTTTGCAGTACCAGCATATTACTACTCAACTGGAGTCTCATTGGTTGGGGACGACTTTTTCCATCACTTACCATTACCATTCCAACTTTTACCTGAACAGAATGTTAAAAATTAGAGAGAGAGAGAGAGAGAGAGAGAGATACATATGTTCTAATGAAGTTATGAAGTCTTACAAAGATAAGTACAAACATTTCAATCTGGTTGAAACAATAAATTAAAAATATTGCAGAATAGAAACTTCATATTAATTTTTACAAAACTCAACAATAAATATTGCTACACTTTTTATTTTTTTGTGATTTGCTCATACATTAAAAATTCTGCCATTATTAATAAATATAAACTGAATCTGGTGTGACTTTAGTAGAACACTAAAATATGTTAAAATTATACATAGGTAAGGAAAAAAATGCAGCAATGAACAGTAAATACACTATTTTTAAATGGTACTTATGCATTATCACAACCTGTAGGCAACATTATATGAAACAAAACACATGATTGCCAGTTTAGCATGTATGACACGTAGGAAATCGTAGCCAACATGGCGTGTTATCTTGAATGTTGGCAATTGCCTGTGATAATACATAAGTACCTTTTAAATTACATTAGTAAAATATGTCAATGACATTTTATAAATCATTGTTAAAAATGTTCTTATGTATTAGCATTATAACAGCAAAATTTGCCCCACACGAATCAACAAACAACAAAGATTATAATATGATTTTCATAAAAAAAAATCAGTCTGATTTTGGAGGAAAATGGTGATTTTCATGGCACAAATTAGGCTGCAGTGATGCTGATACACATAAGTACCATTGAAAATTACAGATAAAGTTCTACCAACTGAGTAAGGTAAATGATAAATCATAACATTATAATTACACATATTCATTTTCTTTTTTTTTTTTTTTTAAAATTCTATGATTATATTTAGAATACAACATTTTTTTCCTAAACAGCTCTAATAATAAGTTTTAAAAGTGATACATTAAAATCAAATTAAATAATTAAAAATGTTTAAATAATTAATATTAAAACTTAAAGACAAATTTGAGTCATACAAAATTCTTATTTTCATTAGATAAATAATGATATTTACAGCAAAGATCCCAATATTTAAATACAGATACATTTCATACAGAAACATTTCATCAATAAAATGTCGGATTTTTCTTACTGTAGAATAAAAATGATCAATGGCAGATTATTGCAATCAGAAATACAATGTAACAATATGAAACAAACAGCTTAAAACCAAACAGAACTACATCAAAAAGTTCAAATTTCATAGGAATTTCCAAGAAATTTGAAATTTTTCCTGCAATAAATATTTTACGAATCAATTAGTAGTTTATAAATGTGTAGACAGAAGTATACAATGGCATTATAAACGAAATTAATTAAAATACTGAACCTATCACTTCTTAAAAAAAAACTTTAAGAAAAAGCATAATTATTTCATTTATAACTGAGATGATTTTTTTGCTCCCATTTAAAAAAATTTGTGGTCTTAAATATTTATTCACTTAAATGAAAACTTCATAAAATAAATTGAACGACTTTAAATTTAATAACGTTTTACTAAGTATTTTAACAGTCTGTAATAATTGACAATAAGTTACAATTTTGAGCTACGTAATTTTATAACAGTGATTGAAAAATTCTTTATACGTAAGGTTATCAATGACATCGCCTTTGAAACATTCCTGGTAATATATTTTTAAAATTTGAATTTCTCTATTTATTAAATATTGTTAATATTAATCAATTCTACGTTGAAGAAATACTTTACATACTTGAGCCATCTTCCCAAGCAAAATTAACACTCAAGTTGTTTGAAATACATATCTCCAATTGCGACAGCACACAGCTGCGAATTTGTACGGAATCATTTGAATATAACTTCTTTAATTAATAAAAACTGACAATTCAATGTTAAAAATTAGACTTAATGAAAATTTTATATTTTTTTCTGAAACTGTCAAATTGGAACAATTTATACATGTGGTAAAAATCTATCATTATTTTACATAATTGTCTCTAAGATAACTAGAAAAAATAATCTAGTTATTGAATCAAGTATTTTTCGCCATAACAAATGTTTAGTTTCAAAGTTTTCGAATGCCAACTTCTGAAAATTGATACTGTAGCATTGCATGTTAAACACATTTGTAACAAATTATTCCTTCTTGTTTTCTTTTGATAAAATTCTGTTGATCAATCATCACTGTTTGCGGCGTGAAATGTTCTCCACATGCGTATACTATTGATTGGCTTACGAAAGGGCGTAACTCCGCCTATAAAAGTCTGGTAGGAAAAAGAATCACACTTTTGTAAAATCACGTGATAAAGAACATTTTTCCGAAGAAATAAAAATAGCGCTTTTAAATTACGAATAATGAGTCCACATAAGGCAATGAGAACCTTGCTTGCATAAAGCATTTTAGACACACCACCTTGTAATTACAAATCATTGCAGTCCACATAACTTCGAAATGCTTTCGAGGAATCCGGATTGCCATGGGTGCAGTGGATGAAATGCACCCGAATTCCCTGATTGACGGCCCCCAATAAGATAATGAATTAAAATATTGTACTCTGGCGCATGAAAACTTGACAATTGTGCAATCGGTGCCAATATGATGAAATATACATTTTATAGCAAACATTATTATTGTAGATATCTGAATTTCAAAAATCTTCGAACTAACTCTTGATAGTGGGAAGCATCTGGTTTTTGTTATTTGATTCGGGGAATTCTCGAGCATCTTCACCAGAGATTCCCAAACTTTTTTGTCGCGTAGACGTAGACCCCCTTGCAGAGCCAGTTTATCCGTCGGGTGTTTGGGGCAAGGGCTCGGATAAGCTGGACGTAACCACATTACTGGGTATAAATTTCAATCCTCTAGTGCCAAGGAGACATGTAGAACTTCTGCGCCCAGGGTCCAAAATGAGCTTAAATTGACACTGCCCCTTGCACATATTTTTCGGTTTGGGGTAGACCTCTGTTAACGTAACATTGAATTTTTTTTGCAAATTTATTAACTTAAATATGTTTATGACGACTGGTACAGAGCTACTTAATTTAAAAGATTTGAATTTCTAACTGTAGTGAAGTATCGACAAGTTCTACTTTGTTGACATCAACATTGATGCGAAACCGAATGACTTCCAATCCTACTTCTGGTGTAATGTTAATCTATGGAAAAAAATAGAAGTTCAACTCAGTTTTTCTAACTTCTAACTCAAGTTTTCAAAACCTTTTTTTTTAACAATATGGATAGAAGATGATATGTAGATTTCAGACTCAGGATTTTATATTATTTATTTCAGTATCTTTTAAAAAATACCTTGGTTATTTTGATATAACTGGAAGAAGAAAAGGTTACTAATGAATGCAGTGCCCTCATGGAAAGCTTTATGGTAAAACTTGTCCATAGAGTTTAAAAGTTAGGAAACACGTGTTAATTAATTTAAAATTTAATTCATAAACAAACAAATATTTATAGTAATAGGTATGAATCGGGGGCTTCAATAAAAAAAAAGTTCAACATTTATCTCAATCTTGTCAGGTTTAACCCTAATTCCTCGGTTAGAAGTGTCCAATCGACAACCGCGATGAAACTACTCACTAGGAAAAGTCTGGGAATAGGCGCCCACGATCATCTAATTTTAGTAGTAGGAAAAGTAATTAAAAACTTTCTCACAATACTCCATAGTTAAAGATGAATAACAGGTATGTCTTTTAATAGCCAAAATTACTGACACTCGTTTCTGAACTTTACTTTAAGACTAAGGTCTAAAGTAAAGTTTTCAAGGTTAACTTGAGGCAAATAAACAAGGTTTAATTTAAAGTGGGCCGCACACAAAGAAAATCATTATTCAAAGAAACGTAGTTTTATTTAGAATAATGCGTTATAAAAAACTTATTTAAAAGAAGAAGAAAAATTTAAAGTTTGCGTCCTGACGCTTGACATCTCTTCTGTGCTACTATCTTTCCTATTTTTGGAGAAATTTTGATATGTTTTTATATATATTATTGTGTGCCAAAACATACTGACAAGGCTGCAACAAATACTGATTGTTGTCAGGGGTGTAGCTACCGCCATATCAGCCGTATCAATGATACGGGGCCCCCAAGCTACAGAGGCCCCTAACACATGTGTAACTACAGTCCCACCAATAGGGTTCTCATATCTAAAAAGTTCCCGAAGGAATTTTGATGCAGAGGCCACTCAGATCAAGCTATGCTAGTGGTTGTAGGCCGCATGCAACACGCGGGTGGCAAATTTGACACCCCAGCTTTAAGATCTTCGTTACTGCCTATCCCGATCAGTTCCTCTTATAATATGACATTTTTTTTTTTTGAATTCGACCATATGAAATAATTGCCTTTTGTGGTAATTACCAAGTAAATGCATTCTCAAACCTAGTTTCAAAATCTAAGTAAAGGAAATTTAAATGTTAAACGTGTGTTAAAATAACATTTTCCTGGCAGATTTTCTGTGGCCAATTGAGAAATTGGGAATATTCACGACGTCCAATATTATACACCTTTAGCTTAATTTTGGTAAGAAACGCTGAAATGATGGTCCTTATAACTGTAAATTAACCTCATTAAATGTAGTAAGTAAATCTGTTAAATATGTGAAATCTGGTATCCATTTGATTAGATTTTCTTGTAAAGTTAAAGTTACGATCTAGTTTAATAAGAACCACTATTATAGATCCCTATTTACACCTCATGGACCCCGAAACTATATTTTTGCTGTTGTTGGCACACCTTGCAAGTCGTCATAGACCCCCTTGGGAATTCCCACTGTAGACGATCCCTTTCTCATCACCAGTGATAATTCGCTTAAAAAATGGGTTAATTACATTACGTTTTACATGTGTATAACGTAATACATGTAACGTAATACTTTATACATGTGCAAATATTAATTTGTTGTGTTAAGTTAATTTATTTCCATTAACGTGGCACCTAAATGTTGAATTAACGTTGCACCTAAATATTTTATGTGATCTTGTAATGTTCTAAGAGGTGTATTTAATGTTTCTGGAATTTTTTGCATTGCTTTATGACACAATACGTTCCAATTATTGCCTTTATTTTGTTATCACGATTTTCAAAAGTTCCTTTACGGGAAAAATTTCTACAAGGATTTTTTTCAAGTCAATTCTGAAATTGAAATAAATTGAGTAATTTCAAGTAATTTTTTTCGTTCAAGACAAGATGAGTATTAACGTCGAATGTTAACACGGTTAAAGGATTAAGATTTCGCCATGAAGAATATTTATTTGGATAAATTTGCCAAATTATGTAAGCACCTACAGTTAAATACTCTAACTGGTTAACAATTACAGAATTTATAAAAAAAACAGGTAAGATGATTCGGAGGTTTCGTGCCACTTTAATGTTAATGAGAATTTGAGAAAAAAACAAGAATAACAATAAGAATAACCGTGTGAAGAACTATTAGATAAATAATGACCCAGTTTTTTCTAGAAATTAATGTACGATTAATTTCCATCGTGAGGGGTATTTTTTTTTAAAGACTACGACTTATAGATATGATTCAAAGAAGTGAATCAAGTGATACAAATTAGCAAATTTGCTTACAATATGTTCAACTGATAACCTAAGCATTGCAAGACAGACGGCTCATTGGCCTTACAAGGTCTCGTTGTTTCTTTCTCCACCTTATCTCCTTTAAGGACTCATACCAATGATTCCCAAAGTGGTCTATATTGACCCTCAGGGGTCTAGGACGACCTGCAAAGGATCCATGCCAGCAAAGAAATAACTTAGGGGTCCATGAGTTATACATGGAGGTTTACGCGATAGTGGCTGTCATTAAACCAGATCGTGTCTTTAATTTTAAGAGAACCAAGACGCGTTCTTAACCTTCAAGTAATCGATTTTTCAATTTTTATCTTAAAAAAAAAAGGCAAATTTAATACTGATTTTAAAAATATATCGCATGTGTGTGTATAGGCTTAAATCTCTTGATATCCGAGTAATTGCAGTTTTAAAATGTAAACAACCGCTATTTCGGTTAAAACGAATCTCTTGTATCTGGAGAAAAGTACATCTACAAACGTCCGCACCCCCAGAACCAGTTCTTGTAAAAACATAATTACAAACATATACATAATTTTTAAATCATATATTTAGAGACTTAGCAGCAAAAGAATTTTTACTAAAATGTTTGCATAGTCGTACCCAGATCCCAAATGAAAGCTTCATTACTTGTGTATGAAATCAAGTTCCAAAAAATACATTTGTGAACAAAAAAAAAAATGTAAATTGGTGTAATGGACGCAGTAATGAAGGTGCACATGCAAAAACATAAGTATTAAGAGAACTAAAAATAAATCCAGAGATTAATACCTGTGAAGGTCTTCGAAAAATTTACAAAGTTGGAGTTTGTGAAGTTGAGATAACGGTTCAAATAGCCAGCAAAGAGGCCAAGACTATTGAAAGACAAAATAAAAAGAATAAGAATGTTTTAGAAGAGTTTATGCTAGATGAATACAATTCTGGAATTTTCAACTATCAAATTTTAGTAAGCTGTACAATTTTATGTAGTTTTTTTCTTACTACTCAAAATGTGTTTTTCTAGTTTATAGGTACATCCGTAGAAAAATCTAACAATTAAATTTTAGTGAAACTTAGTATGAGCTTTTTTGTGTTGTGTATGGTAATGATGCATTTAATTCTACTAATTTAATTCCGAAAATGTTAATATTTTTTGTTTTTACTACCAATTTTCTAAAAAAAAATTAAAGTTTTTATCAAAATTTCAAAAAGTCAAGATTTAAATTTTTAAAAAAATATTTCTCTAAGCTATGAAATATAAGAAAAACTGCAGCTAAGGCATTTAAATAAAGGTACGATTTTGTAACTAAAACAGCATGTTTTGGGGTTTTATATGTTATAAAAGGAAAAATACAGGTACCTAATCAATACCATGTATTCGAAAGCACCTTTTTTAAGTGTTCTTTTTAAATCCTTATATTTATAAAAATATTGCACACATTTAAAAATTTTACTTGATAGTATATTAAGAAAAGTATATAGATTGCGTGACACAATTTTTTTTATTTATGAAGCCATTTGTTTTTGAAAATAAGGCTCCTTCGAAAATCGAAATTTTGCTCGTTTTGCGTTATCAAGGACGTTCCGGTACTCTTAAAAGAAAATTAAATCAATTTGAAACCAAATTTATATTTCCTAAATTTAAGGAAGCTAATTTTCAGTTACAAGGACCAACGCTTCAGCGTTTCTTGCTAGAATTAAGCTAAGTATAATATTGAATGTCTCGAATTTACCCAGTTTCTCAATTTGTCACAGACAATCTGACAGGAAAATGACGTTTTAACCTACGGTCAACATTTAAATGCCCTTTATTCAGATTTTGAAATTAGGTTTGAGAAAGCTTTGACAATGGTTATTATCAAAGTAGAAAATGAATTAATATGGTCACATTGAAAAAAAAAGTGTTTTTTTTTCTGTAATGAGGCTGCGTATTGGTATTTCTACCTTTGTAGATCTAGTACATACCCCAAGAGCTGCGATCACTTTTAGCGCGGCATCATTTAGGGCCTAAATGATGCCGTCAAAACTACTTGCGGTACTTGGTACCACCTAAATTTTAGGCATAGTACCGCAAGTAGTTTTGACGCCCAGTTTCTTCCCCAGAGGTAAGCACATGAGCTCTGCCAATGCGAAATTTGTACTTAGGAATTCGCCGACTGGGGGGCGTAGGTGGTTTGTCTCTGGCCTTCTGCACCCAAGGTTGTAGGTTTAACCTCGACCCAAGTCGGTGGATTTTCATGATGTGAAAATTGAAATCGGCCATGTCGTATGATGATGCGGCATTTAAAAAATACCTTGGAGTACCCGTTTGGACTGGGTGCGCTCGGCAAAATTAAATTCCTAAGTTCAATTTCGCATCGTCAGAGCTCAGGTGCCTCCCTCTGGGGAGGAAACGGGGTATCAAAATTACTTGCGGCAATTGGTATCGCCTATATGGTGCCGAAATAAAAAGTGATACCAACTCCTAGGGAATGAACTAAGTCTGCAAAGTACCAATGCGCAGCCCCATTAGAGATAAAAAAAAGAAGAAAGAAAAGTCAAATTACACTAGGAACTGATAGGAATAGGCACTAACGAAGATCTTAAAGTAAATTTTAGAAACAGTTATCAGCCATTTTGGATGCACCAGATTCATCCATACCATTAAAAGCATTTGTTTGTTACTCAGTTACTTTATGTAACAGTTTTCTTAGGAATTGATTAAATTTTAATTTAATTAATTAACAAATGTGACTTAAGTTTTAAACACTATATACCTCACTAAAGTTAGAAATTTAAATCTTTTAAAGTAAGTTCCTCTCTACCACTTGTCAAAAACATTTAAGTTGATAAATCTGCAAAAATTCAGTATTAGGTAAGTAGGGGTCTACTCCAAAACTATTTATTTATATGGCTTCTTGTGCTTGGCTTCTTCACCATTTGACGCCAATCCTCACAGTACTGGCTGACGATATTATCCGCCGGGTATTCATCGAGTCCAGTGCATTGGAGCAAGTGGTCGCCATCCATTCTGGCGTGTCCACAGAGTGGGCAGGCCTCGTTAGCAGCCACTCCAAGCCAGTGGAGGTATAATTCCAGAAAGTCATGTCCGGTAGCTAGGCGAAAGCAGGTAATATCCTCGGCTCTCTCCAGGTGCCTCGGGATCGGACTCACAATGGTCAGAGTTTTCCATGGCTTTCCAAAACTCTTTGTTTCTTGGGTCATGGCGGTATATTTGTCAATGTATGTGGAGATGATGCCTTTTGCTCTTCTGAGGGTCAAGAGAACTTCCGGTGGAGTCGATTCGGCTCCCTGCTTGTCTTTTTGGTCGGCTATTTCATTGCCGGGGATCCCAACATGACTTGGGACCCTCTGTACGGCCGCAGTTTAGCCACACGATATGAGCTTCGCAATTTTAGTTCGGCACTCAATTGTGTTAAGGCAGTCAGTTGGTGTATTACTGCTTAAAGTTAAAATTACAGCTTGGGAGTCTATGAAGACTCCCAAGCTGCAATTAACCGAAAAACATGTAAAGGGCTCTATAAAATTAAAGTTTGGGAAACAATGGTTTATGCATTCCAATTCTTTCTGTTTTTTGTTTACTTTCATGAGAACTTCTGAATCTACAATCATTTTAAGTTATCTTTGAGAGGGAAGAAGATGGAATTCGGACCAGTCTATTTGAATCGTGCCGTTCTTCCTTCGTCTTTAACCTTCCGTCAAGCGTAGCTGGTCTGAGAGGCCAGCAAAAGCATTTTGAGTCAAATTAGAAATTTTGGTTGTTTTAGTTTTAGCTTCATTTTGTTCATTAAACTAGTTCTTTTTCGCACAAATTGGTGTGCTTGCTTTCCTTTACCGGTGTTTGGAATTAAAGTTTATTAAAGAGAGGAGGGAACTTAAAATATGTGTTGGTAAATTATCAGGCTGGATGCTCCGAATTATGTTTCGTCCAGAGGTGCGCCCGACGAAGATTTAAGCTTTTTTTTTTTTTAAAAAAAAGAAACTAGCAGTGTCATCAGAATTCGCAAACCCAATTTTAATACATATTACAATTAGTGCCAAATTCAAGGCCTAACTGAGTTTTTTCGAACTTGTTGAAGTCAACGAACATCAATAGTCTTGATATTCCTTGCTATTAAACACGCCGTTTTGAACGAAATGAGAGAAATATTTAAAATTGCAAACAGTTGCAGAGAATCAATCCTTCTGTAGAAATACAAAAATACTTTTTTAGTTGAAAAAGATTTTCTTTTCTGTTTAATTTAAGGTATCCGACTACGTTCGAGACCGAGATTTTAAAAATGCGCATAATTGGATAATTTTATGATATTTAGTGCCACTTATAGATTAGAATACATGTATAAAATTGTTTTAAGGACATTATGACAAAAACAGTTTATTTAAATACAATATGTTGGCTAAAAAAATTAACTTAGAATAAACTTTTTTTCTCTCAAAACGTTCTCCTTTTATAAAAAATGCTTCAATAATAATTATATATTGCTTATATAAAGTACAGACTTCTCCAGAGAGTCTGGACAAGGATTTTTGAAAAATTCCAATTATTTTTTTTGTTACTACCAATTAAAATAATTATCCGCGTTTTTTCCATACAATTTCTCCCCTCTGTTGCAGTAAAATATGGATAAATCTACTTCTAAGTCATATATTTCAAAAATTCTAGTTCAGCCTCAGTACAGAGGTCTGCGCTATAGACAGGCAAATTATTATTATAATAGAAGCATTTTTTATAAAAGAAGAATGTTCATGCTTGTCGCAAAAACCGTGCGCCAGACGGCGCTGTCTGTGTATCTCCATTTGCTATGTGTTTAGGTGAATAAAAATAGAGAGTGTTTTACAGTCCATGTGTGAGGTGTGTTATTGAACTATCCCGGGTGTAGTGATCAAACATTTTAGTCCGACTTTCTCGGAGTTCAACAAGCAACTATGGTTTTGTGCTTTATTAGTTGAGTATTTGGTGGTGAAATTTGTGAATAGGTGAGTGTTTCTATTCTTAATGATGGTTTTAGGAATTATTTGGTTGTGTTCGCTAAAGTTGATGTTAATAGTTGAATAGTTTTAACGGATATCATGGTTGAAATTAGTGTTTGGAGATTTTGTGTTGATTGTGATATTCTTGTTGTGTGTTTTTGTATACTTTCCTATTCTCAATAGTGTAATTTAGGTGCTTTCAGTTCCGAGTAGTGCGTTTAGTTCTGAGGTTCTGAATAGCATATTACAAATGCTTTTTGGTTGAAAATAGTGTATATTGTGTAGATGTGGGACAAAATAAGTTTAAAAATGGCGTTGAAATTAAATATAAAGAAAGACGAGCTTATCTCGGTTGCTGTGGAAATGGGGGTTTGGTGATTCCTAGCAAAGCTAAAATAATAGATTTAAAAAAGTTAATTGAATCAAGTGCCGTTTATAAAAATTATATTGAATTTGTGCGTAGTTTTGTTGAAAATGCTTTAGAGAAAAGTAAACAAGAGGCTGATAAAATGAGCGCGAAGCTGAGAAAAATAAGCGCGAGGCTGAGAAAAATGAGCGCGAGTCTGAAATTCAATTAGAAAAAATTAAATTAACTCAGATTGAAAAACAAATAGAATTGGAGAAGGTTAGGAAGGAATCCGAAAAAAATCCTCAAACTTTTGAAAGCGGAGAACCAAGCTCCATAACTGATAAATTGGAGAGTTTGGTAAAAAGTATTAAAACTTTGACAATTCAAGTACCGGTTAGGTCAGAGTCCTTTAATTTATTTTTTTCATTCTTTAGAAAAGGCATTTCAAATCAAATCCGTACCTGATGAGCTAAAAGCCGAAATTCTATTAAATATTTTAGGAGAAAGAGTCAATAATTTGCTAACATATGTGAGTCAAGAGGATTTAAGCAATTATGTTAAAACTACAGAATTAATATTAAGAGAGTTTAAACCCACTCCTCAAGAATGCCTGAGTAACTTTAAAAAGGCTCGTAAACTACCATCCGAAAACTATGTTCAGTTTGCTTCCCGCTTAAGTGCAACTTTCGATTATTATTGTCAGTTACGTAAAGTTAATGAAAATTCCGCTCTTTGTGTGATCTAATAATTTCAGATAAAATGTTTGAAATGCTAGATAGAGATACGATGAATCATATTGCAATGAAAGAGGGAGAAACATATTTCAAGCCTCAACAGCTTGGGAGGGAATGTGATGTCTATTTATCCGCGAGAGGAAAGGTTTCGAATGATTTAATGAGCAGAAATCCAGGGAGTGGAGTCAAAACAGATGGGCGAAATAGACTGCAGACGGTTAGCACTTGGCGGCAAGAGAGAAACTCGTCGAATGTTTTCGTGGCCGAAACCAAAACAAATTATGTTCTGTGTAAGGGTAATAATTTTCATCCCCTTTCTAAGTGTTATCAGTTTAAGAAACTGTCAGTTGAGGATAGAGTAGAGGTAGTTAAACGGAATAATCTTTGTTTTCGTTGTTTTTTACCTCATAGATTGAAGGAATGCCGTTCAGAGAAAAATTGTTTTTGCCTTAGACCTCATAAAAGCTTGATTCATTTTTCACGTGACAAAACTAGGAATCCCACTCCCACTACTAATTTAAATTTGGATGCTCCTACTTTTGTTCCAGGGCAGATTGAAGGATCAGTTGAAGCAAATTCACAATCGCAGTTTGTGGCGACTGGGTTTGAGAAAGGCAGACTAAAGAATGTGTTTTTGAGTACTGTTCGCGCGCTTGTTAAAAATAAATACTCTCAATGGGTGGAGGTCAGATGCTTGTTAGATGTAGGATCGCAGTCTTGTTTATGTACGAGGGCATGTGCTGAGAAATTGCAGCTGAAAATGGAGAAAATAAATACAGTGGTTTCATGTGTTAATGATGCTTCTATGGTTGTTAAAAATTGCGTAAAAACTTCAGTTGCAAATAAAGCCAAAACTTTTAAGAGTGAGTTAGTGTTGTTAGTAGTTAATAAGATTACAGATCTCATTCCAAACAAGGTGATTGATGTAGATGTTAATGTTTCAGAGTTTGGGCCCTTAGCGGATGATAAATTTAATATACCAGATAGAATTGATATGTTACTTGGTGCTGAAATCTTTTACAAATTGTTAAAGCCTGGAAAATTTTATTGTGATAATTCGCATTTAGTGTTACAAAATACGGTGTTTGGTTATGTTGTAAGTGGAAGTGTAGATCACAAGTTACAGAGAATCGCGTTCATTGCGGATTAATTGTTGATGACGATTTAAACATAACACTGAAAAAATTCTGGGAAATTGAGGGTGTTCACATAGAGCCTAAGGTTGATACAGAGGTGTCCTTGTGTGAGGATCATTTTGTGCGCACTCATAGGAGGAATTGTGAGGGTAGGTATGTAGTATCGATGGCCTTAAATAAAGATCCGTCTTGTTTAGGAAACTCCAAAGATATTGCTATTAGGCGACTTAATTCATTGTGGAAACGGTTCTCTAGGGATTCTAGGTATTTATCGTTGTATGCGGAATTTTTGAAGGGGTATGAGGAGATAGGTCATTTGGAAAGGGTAGTTCAGTGCTTCTCAAACTGTGGGGCGCGCCCCCCTGGGGGGGCGCGATAACCCTTCAAGGGGGGCGCGAGCATCTTGAAAATATAAAAGGCTTAAAAAATTATTTTTTGGAATGAAGTAAAACAAAATGCTTTCTGATAAATAAATTATATATATCATCTGGTTTTCCACTTTCAAAAGATTCCACTTCAAACGCTCATTAGCTATCTTTGATCCCAAAACAAAATAAAAAAAGATATTTTGTTTGCTTTTCTGTAATCCTGCAATGAGAGATTTTTTATTACGTTTCTTGTAACCTCTAGAATAGTACTTTTGATTATCATCTCTTTGACCTTCAAACTTACTGGTATGCTTAACTCCGTCTACTTTTCTTTTGGGAAAGTTGTAAATAGTATTTCTCTGTTGCTTTTCCCCCCACGTAAATGAGTTTTATGATGTATGGATAAGCATATTGAGCACCTTGAAGGATTAATTGGCCAAGATGTATTTTATGAGTAATCTGAAATTGCATTATAAAAAAACGTTTTACATAATTATTTTTTATAACTGACATCGATGTTTTTGTATCGAATACATTTGTTTCATGGGAGCGGTCGCATGAGGCGCTGAATCACTCCAAATTCTGGTAAAACTGTTTATTCGTTAACAATTTCTTGGCAGTATCCTCCGATATGACAGTCTTAATGGAAACTAAAATGAATTTGTCACATTTATGCCTCTTTTTTGAGAGTGGCAAACGGTTTTTACAATCAAGGTACTTGTTTTGATCGAGTTCCCTTCACGACCACTTTTGTTCAGAAATATTTTCTATGAATATGCTATACTTTCCCCTACGATTAACTTTGTGGTTTTAATTGCTGTGTTGTACAACTTATTATGGTTTATAAATGTAAATGAGCAGAATATAAAAAAATGGGCATCTGTGATCTCTCTATTGAAGGAAGATGAAACTGATCAAGCAATTGAAGAACCTGATGAAATAATGCATATTAATCGTGATAGCGAAAGTAAATATGACAAAAGTGATAGGCATGAAACGTTTGAGTTGAATTGTAATTTTCAAATGCTGCCTAAAAAGAACTCTATCAAGAAAATTAAGATATCAAGAAAACTAAGAAGCCATAAATGTAACACTTCGCCTTGTCAAAAAGACACAAGCAAGAAAAGGTTACACATGCTATTTGTAGATCATCGAAGAATAGAAAAATTACAATAACGTGAGCAAAATATGACAGTTTTGATTGCAAATAACGTTCTTGTATTGTTAGTGAAAAGTGTCTGTGATTTATGTTCTTTATTAAGGTCACGCACATTTGGAACGGTTTCTTTAGTTTTATTGGATTTTTTCTCAAATCATCAAAGAAAAATTAAAAAGTCCTTTAAAGTAGGTAAGTATATTTTCTTTTAGTTAAATTATTCACACTGCAATTGTGATTTTTATCGAGCACAGAAAAAATAATTATAAAAAAAAAAAAAGGATTGGGGTGACTTGGTGAAGTGATCGCGGGACCATTAACGTTAGTGTGGAGTGGGCGCCTGCTTCCGGGTTAAAACATTTTGAAGGTTTCTCGCTTTAAATATTAAAAATAACACAAATATTCTTCATTGGAATTTTTCATTCGTTTTCCTTATTTAATATTAATTCTATATGCTAATTCTGTGAGGCTTAAAACTACAGTTCGTTTTAAACTATTTATAATAGGAGCATTCATTTAAAAAAAAATCATTTTATATTTTTGTATGCATTGTTGTGCACTTGGTTTTACTCTTCTTACAATTAAGCTATTATATCAAGAATAATGTATTATTTTTTTAAAAAATAATCGCAGAACGGATACTTCAGCCAGTGTACTTATAAATGTATCAGTACTGCACAATGTATTTTATAACTAATTTACTAATACTAATTTAAGAGCAAGTTTAATTATTATTAGTGACTTCCATGGGCTTGTCTTGCAGAGCAAAGGTTTTCAAATGAAGGCTTAATATTAGAAATTGACACTCTGAGTTCTTTTTCTATATTTAGCTGAGATCTATATCTTGTCTTCAAAGCAGCCACCGCAGAAAATCCGGTTTGACAAAGGTACAATGTTGAAAACGGTAAAAGTATACGAAATGCTTTTGTTTTCAGTTCAGAAAATTCATTATCTGCTTCTGCCTAAAATTGAAAGAGAGTTTTATTACAAAAATTGTCCTTTAATTTCGGCATTAGATGTGAAATCTATGAAACTTTCTTCTTCGGTAGTGGAGAGCCCTTCTGGGGTATTTTGAAGTGGATCTCTCACTCATTCGTAACTTGCTGTCAAGTTGTCCTCAGCAAAAAAATATTTTTTAAATTTTTTGCTAACATAGCTAAATGATATTCAATAGTTTTATAAACAACTTCCACATGTTGTTCTTCAGTTTTGTAAGTTTTTACACATATATCCGCTTTTTCAAACATTTCTAGGATTTTTTTTGCTTTAAATTTCGGCTCCATAATTCTAATTTTCTTCAAAAAGCATTAATTTTATCACTCGTGTCAAACATATGTACATTTGATCCTTGAAGTTGAAGATTCAATATATTTAATTTCTCAAATATATCGACTAAGTAGCTCAACTTCATCAGAAATAAACCATCTCGAAATTTCTCAGCTTCCGGTAGGTTTTCCTCTTCTAGAAAAATGGTAATTTCATTTCTTAATTCATAAACACGTTGTAAAAATTTCCCGCATGATAACATCTTGCTTCACAATTAAATAGCAACGATGAATGCACTGCGTCCATGTCTTTGCAAAGTCCAGAAAAGATTCTTGATTTTAGGGGTCTCATTTTATGTAATTTACTACAGTCACAACTATCATTAGCACAATATTCAGGCCAGGACTAATTTCTTTGGAAGCCAGAGCTTCTCTGTGGATCATACAATGTGTCCAGATGCATAGTGGAGATTTTTGTTTCACAAGTGCTTGTATACTTTTAAATCTTCCTGACACTGTACGAGTACCATCGGTGTGCATATTCCGACACAATTTTTCCACTCTATATTTGCCTCGTTTATAAAATTATTTAAAATATCAAATAATGCTATTGCTGTTGCTTTAAGTTTTATTGGTTTACAAAAAAGTAGTTCTTCTACCGCTGACATACCATCCCAAAATCGAACATACGCAATGAAATGAGCATCTTTATTGCTATCTGTTGCCTCGTCAAGCTGAATTGAAAACAATTTATCACGCAACTTACCGAAAAGCTGTTGCTCTACATCTTCAGCCAAGCGATATCATCAATTCAACGGGAAACAGTATCATTTGAAAGGGGTATGGACTGCAACTCTTTGGCAAAATTGTCTACAAACATAGTTTCTCTACAATCTCAATTGCTGCAGGCAAAATAAGCTCTTCGGCAATAGTGTGAGGCTTTTTACATCTGGCTATTTTATGATACTTTGTAAGAAGTAAGTAAAGCTTTTTCATTCACTGACAAAGTTTTTTTTTAAAATGTTTGTTTTCCATATGATTTTAATTTTGATTCAAAGAACTCTCGAGGTTTGTTAATGTACTCACCATGAAGCGTTTCGAAATGTCTTTTAAGTTTATTAGGTTTCATACTGTCTGCTGCCAATATTTTTGAGCAAATAACACACAGGGGCATTTCTTCTCCATTTACTTCAGTAATGGTAAATCCAAAATTCAAGTACTCTTGAGAATATTTCCTTGATTTAATTTTCGGAACTATGCTCGTCTGTGCACTTGTTGATGCTTTATTATCGTCGAATGTTCGCTTACGACTTAAAAATTTATCCATGATTTTTTTTGTTCCAATTTTCTGCAGTAATACTTAATAGTGTGAATTACAACTAACGCGCAAATTATAAAATGTACATTCAAGATAGATTTGGTAGCTATAGAAGCATCGAATGGACCAAGACTGATTGGAATTGTACGAGGTACAGCATTATTACATGTTTTGCGCAGACGTCCGATAGTTTGGCCAGACTCACGCAGACGCTCGCGAGAATGCCAGATGTGATGGATATGAGAGAGCGCAACATAAAGTACACTATTTTTCAATTTCTACTATAAGTTCACTCTCTCATATATATCTTGTTCAAATTTTCAATCGTTGATAAAATACTTTCTATTCATTCATTCAAGTTCAAATACATTTTGTAAAACTTGTAGTGGGTGACACTTCATGTTAATACAGTTCTTTCAAATTTAAATTCATTAATTAAATTTAAAAAATGAATAAATAGTAAAAACAAAAATTATAGCCCAAAAGCATTTATAGAAAGGACAATTTTTCGTGCTGTCCCCTGTAACGCAATGGATAGCGCGCTGGGCTTCTAATCTGAAGGACAGTAGTTCGAATTCCATCCGAGATGGCCTAATTTCTAAGAATGTGTGATTTCTTCTTTACTTTACTATTTTCTTACACTAATTAAATTTAATTAATGAATAAATAGTAATGAAAAAAGAATATTCCAATACCCCATATATAGAAAAGAAAAGGAAAAATTGCAAGGAAAATCGCTTTCTCTTTTGTCGCTTAACATTGTGATTCTGTCATATGAATTACATATTTGTATTAATTGAAACTATTTAATAGAAAGTAACTAAAATAAGTTTTTCTTTGTTGGCCTAAGTAGGAAAATTGACTTAAAATTTATTTTTTATATTACTTGTTCTAATGACATTTGTACTTTTAGAAATGCATGATGGACGAAATAAATTTTTAATTAAATGTCATTTTGCAATCTGTCCCAATTTAAAAATGAGAAAGGAAAAATAACATAACATTATAATTATTACTTAAAAGTAATTTGCTTAAAATATATATTATATAAAAGTATCGTATACAAAATTTAATACTCAAAGTGCATTATTATTGCATTCAATACATTATTATTGGGGGGCGATGAAAATTATGATTGAAAATTGGGTCGCCAGTAGTGAAAGTTTGAGAAGCACTGTCTTACTTAATTAATTTATTTATTTTGCACACAAAAAGTAGTATACAAACTATAATACTTATGCTATTAATTTGTATGGTTTATAATTAAGATCACGTATAGTAGCTTTAGCGTCAAAGTGCATTATTATTACATTCAGTACATTATTAATGTAT
This sequence comes from Trichonephila clavipes, assembly GCA_019973935.1. Classification (NCBI taxonomy): domain Eukaryota; kingdom Metazoa; phylum Arthropoda; class Arachnida; order Araneae; family Nephilidae; genus Trichonephila; species Trichonephila clavipes. The sequence continues at coordinate 767,264 of BMAU01019655.1, forward strand.
AAGGGGGCGCGATAAAAATTGTGATTGAAAAGGGGGCGCCAGTATTGAAAGTTTGAGAAGCACTGGGGTAGTTGAATCAAGTGAACCACCCACACATTACTACATACCCCAACATGGTGTATCACACCCTGAAAAATTGACTACTAAACTAAGAATCGTGTTTAAAGGTTCATCCTCCACCACAACAGGCATAAGCCTTAATGACATTTTATTGAAAGGTGAAGTGAAGGAAGATGTGTTTGAGACAATATCTCGTTTTAGAAGACACAAATTTGCTTTTACGACTGACATCCAAAAGATGTACAGGCAAATATTAATAAATCCAGATCAACAGGATTTGCAAAGCATTATATGGAAACATGGACTAGATGCAGAAATTTTAACGTACCGACTAGAGACTGTCACTTACGGGCTGTCCAACGCACCCTTTCTTGCCATAAGGACCCTGCAGCAGTTGGCGAAGGATGAAAAATCGAGATTTCCTTTAGCTTCTGAAACCCTGTTATATGATACCTACATGGATGATATTGTGAGCGGAGCGCCGGATTTGGAGACTGCTCAACAATTGCAATCGCAACTGAAAGATGCCCTGCAATCTTGTGGAATGAACCTTCATAAGTGGTCATCTAATTCACCTGAGTTATTAAATAATTCGTTGTCATCAGACGTCGAACATTCATTTTCTACTGACATTGACTTATCTGTGAAGACATTGGGAATTAGTTGGAAGCCATTTGAAGATTCTTTCGTGTTTAAGGTATCTGTTTCAGCTAAACATATATATACAAAACGTGAAGTTTTAAGTGTAAGTACTAAGCTATACGATCCTTTGGGCTTCTTAGGCCCAGTGATTGCGAAAGCAAAGGTGTTTCTGCAGCAATTATGGCAATGTAAACTGGATTGGGATGATGTGTTACCTAATTCAATTGCCAACGAGTGGAGATAATTTGTGACAACATTAAAATGTATCGAGGAAGTGAAAATTAACAGATTTATTATGGCTGACAATAATGTTAGAATCGTTCTCCAAGAATTTGCGGATGCATCTGAAGCGGCCTACGGAGCGGTAGTTTACCTACAGTGTTTTCTTCACAACGGTGCTGCCAAAGTGAGCATTCTTGCCAGCAAATCTCGTGTTGCACCAATTCGAGTTATTTCCATACCTCGACTCGAGCTTTGTGCCTGTGTTTTATTAGCTCAACTCGTCAAGAAAATACGCTCCACCTTGAGGTTAAACATAAGTGATATTGTGCTACATACGGATTCAACTATTGCATTGGCATGGTTAAATACACCCCTGCCAATCTTAAAAACTTTCGTGGATAATTGTGTCGCCAAGGTGCAAGAATTGACTGAAGGTTTCCAGTGGAACCATGTACTATCTGTTCTCAACCCAGCAGATCTTGTGTCTCGGGGATTGCGCCCTTGTGACCTTCCAAATTTAAGGTTATGGTGGCATGGTCCACAATTCCTTGAAAAAGGTAAGTTGTCAAGTGAAGAAACAAGTTTGTCACCAGTTAAGGAATGGGAGTATTCTAAGGAACTGAAAACTGGTTCGAGTTCTGATATAATTACATCTAGTGTTTGTGTTTCAACTAATTGTGTATCTTCTATTTTTATCTACTTTGTTATGTAAAAGTAATAGTTATATGAAAATTGTTCGTATATTTAGTTATGTGTTAAGATTTAGTAATAATGTAAACAAACGTAAACCAACATTGAGTGATCCCCTTTCTGCTACAGATATAGACCAAGCAGAAACTAAACTGATCAGAATGGTCCAAGAACAGGTTTTTTTTTGGCTGAGATTAAGAGCTTACAAGTAAAGGAGTTTTCTCACCTAATAGTAAACTTAGAAATTTAAACCCCTTTATAGACAGAGATGGATTATTAAGAGTTGGAGGACGGCTGAGTAATTCAGATTTGCCATATGTTAATAAACATCCTGCGATTTTACCAGGAAATCATAATTTAACTGTTCAAATAATTGCCCATTTCCATAGAAAGAATCTGCATACTGGTGCTTCTTCTCTTCTACACTATGTAAGGGAAAAGTTCTGGCCATTTAATGGTCGTTCATTATGCAGAAAAGTAGTGCATGAGTGCCTTGTCTGTTTTAAAATCCGACCCCTTGTTACTTCTCAGCTAATGGGTAATCTACCCCGTGATAGAGTATTCCCAGATTACCCGTTCAACTGTTCTGGTGTGGAATTTTGTGGCCCATTCATGATCAGGTACAAAAATCAAAGAAAAAGAATTTTACATAAAATTTATATTTGTGTATTTGTATGTTTTGTGTCTAAAGCGATTCACATAGAAATTGTGTCGGATCTTACATCTGATGATTTTATTGCTACATTAAAAAGATTTTTTAGTCGCAGAGGTAAATGTGCTAAATTGTATTCCAATAATGGGAAAACATTTGTAGGTGCCAATAAAGAGCTCAAGAGATTTCTAAAACTTATTGAGGATTCAGATGATAATTTAGCAGGTTTCTTATCTGCCGAGGGTATAGAATGGTAGTTTATACCACCTAGAGCGCCATCCTTTGGTGTGGTCTTTGGGAAGCTTCGGTTAAGTCAATAAAGTACCTTCTTAAGAGAGTTGTCAGTGGCTCAAATTTAACCTATGAGGAATTTCTAACTGTTTGTATCCAAATAGAGGGAATTTTAAATTCCAGGCCCATGTGTGTGCCCTTCATCGAGCAATTCGGGTGACTTGGACGCTTTAACTCCAGCCCACTTTTTGATAGGGAGGTCTAAGATTTCTGTAGTCGAGCCCAATTTAATTGAATTAAAAGAGAATGCCCTTAAAAAATGGTAACGGATAACCAGACTAGTACAACTAATTTGGAATAAGTGGCACAGATGTTATCTTAGTGAATTACAACAGCGCAATAAATGACAATTTAAAAAACAAAATATTAAGGTGGGTGATTTGGTAGTTCTCATTGAAGACAATATGCCAACCTTTAAATGGCCTTTAGGGAGAATCACTGAGATTTATAGTGGCAGTGATGCACTAATAAGGATTGTAAAGTAAAAACACAATTTGGAGAGTATAAAAGAGCCATTACAAGAGTTTGTCTTTTACCTATGCCAGTTTGAATTTTGCCTCTGAATATTGTGTATTAGAATTTTTATATGTACCTTAATTTGTTTTGCGTAATCCTATAGTATTTTATCGTTTAATGTTTTATTGTAATTTGTGTTATTGTTGAATGTATTACATGTCAACGTGGGGGAGAATGTTCATTCTTGTCGAAAAAACCGTGCACCAGACTGCGCTGTCTGTGTATCTCCAGTTACTATGTGTTTAGGTGAATAAAAATAGAGAGTGTTTTACAGTCCATGTGTGAGGTGTGTTATTGAGCTATCCCGGGTGTAGTGATCAAACAAAGAATATATTTTAAAAATGGGTCCTTCTATGTTCATTTTTTGTCAAAATACTGTACTTAAATAATTTTTTATTGTAAAAATATTCTTAAAACAATTTTATATACGTTTTTTAATCTAAGTAACACTAAATATCACAAATATTATCCATTTATGCGCTTTTGCAAAATCACGGCTCCGAACGTAGTCGGATACCTTAAGTTGGACATAATATTGGAGATTTCATAATACATGGTTATGTTTAGGTACCATTATTTTTTAAAATAAAGTATATCATATAAATATGTAAAATATTTTTTTGCACATATATAAAACAATGCACAAAATATAATGAACCTATTCTTTATTAAATTATTGAGATAGTATCTTTAAAAAAAATATAAAACTATGCAATTTTTCAAAATTTTTTTCTGTTTTTTTCATACTAAATGAAACTATTTTTTAAAAAACAATATACTATTTCAGCTAAAAAAATATGGTTCACTATATGCACGGGTATCCTGTATAGAAGTATAAAAAATTTGGAACCCTATACTGTGTTAGTTTTTTTTAAAAGTGTACCTAAAAGCAGAAAAATATGCTTTGGAGAAAAAATAAAAAAACTAAATATTTAAGCGTTTTCTGACAAATTGACGAATTACTTTTTTCATATTTTAAGGTTATTTTGTCAACTAACATATAAGTGTTACACATTTTTAGATTTAGAAAAATGTGCACTATTTTTTAATACTAAAATTGAAAATACGACTTTTTGAATGTGTATGGTGTCCTGATCCTCTTAAGTTTGCTTAAAAGCTTTTCATTTTTGTGATGAAATTATAAATTATTAAAAAGGAATATAGAATCTCATTCTTGCTCCATAAATTTGAATATTTTTTTGCGCATTATTTCAATTATTTGAGTTAAATAAAGATAATATATATGAAATCTCCAACATACACAATACAACTATTATATTTGAAGTTGAACTTTTGTTACTTCTTATTTTAGTATTGACTTTAAAGCAGCATTTCTGAAACTGTGGGGGCGCCCCCCCTGGGGGCGTGATAACCCTACGAGGGGGCCGCGAGCATACTGAAAATAAAACATTTAAAAAATAATTAATTTACTAGAATGAATTAAAATAAAATACTTTCAGACATAATACGTTTTCTTTTTTAAACTTAAATACTACTCTTTCAGAGAAAAAACAAAAACTAGACCCAGAATCGAAAAAATTTAGGAAGATAAAAAATTATCATTGTTATTATAATAGAAATACTGTAATTATATCTGTAGGCAGCAGAATAATTTGCTGATCCTCTCTTTGACCTTCTAAGTTATTGGTACAGTTAGTTATGACCCCTCTCTTATGTGTTTGCTTCTCATTTAGGGAAGTTGTAAATAATGTATTTTCGGTTGCGTTTTTTTCCATGTAAAAGAGTTTTATGATCTTTGGAAAAACACAGAGAGCACTTTGGAGGATTACTTGGGCAAGATTTATTTTTATGAGTATTCCCAAAACCATAAATCATAATGAAAAACATTGTACACAATTTTTTTAGCAGTAACATCCATATTATTGTATTGAATACACTTGTAACCCGGAAATGGTTGCGCGGGGTACACAGATCACGAAATCGTTGATTCTGGCAAAACTGTTTATTTGTTACCAAAGAAAAATTGTAAAGTCTTTGAAAGTAGGGGTAAATATATTTTCTCTTAATTAAATTATTCACTGGAATCACGATTTGTATCGTGTACAATAAAAATTCTTATGTATATATATATGAAAAAAGGATTGGGGTGACTCAATCATCCCGCGTGACCATTAACGTTAGTATCGAGTGTGTGTCTGCTCCCGGGATAGAACATTTTTAAGTCTTCTCGCTTTAAATGTTAAAAATAACGCAATTATTCTTTATCTGAATTTTATATTATTTTTCATTATTTTTTTAACATTAATTCTAAATGCTAATTCTGTGAGGTTTAAAATTACAGCTGGCTTAAAACTAATTATAACATGAACATTCATTTATATTTTATATTTTCGTAAACATTGTCGCGCATTTGGGTTTACTCTCCTGACAATTCAGTTATTATATCAAGAATGTTTTAATTTTTTAAAAAAATTTACTCGTGCGAAGGGCGGATACTTCAGACAGTATACTTTTAATGTATCAGTTCTGCACAAGGTATTTGATAGCTAATTTATTAATGCTAAATTAAGAGTAAGTTTAATAAGTATTAGCGACTTCCATGGGCTTGTCTTGCAGAGGAAAGTTTTTCGAAGGAAGGTTTACGATTATAGAAATTGTGACATTCTGAGCACTTTTTCCTTATTTGGCTGAGGTCTATATTTTGTCTTCAAAGCAGCCACCGCATTTTGCAATTGTTCCAATTTAAAAATTCGAGAAAGAAAAATAAAATATATATTACTTAAAATTAACATTTATAAAATCCAATATACGTATCTTATTAATTAGTACGGTTTATAATTAAGATCGTACTGTAGATTTAACATTCATTCATTGCATTCAATGCATTATTATTGATAAGGAGGTGCGATATAAAAATTATGATTGAAAAGTGGGTCACCAGTATTGAAAGTTTGAGAAGCACTTCTTTAAAGTGTTACTCATGTTTTTTTGTTTTTTTTTGCGTGAAACAGCACATAAAACATAAAATAATGAAAAATCCCTTGGAGAAAAAGCATAACTAGCTGTGCACCGACAAAGTAATCTACATTATGAGTTTAAGAACATGTATTAAATTGTGCATTACATTTGAAATAAATCTATTTGGTGTATTTTGAGCATGACGAAGAGAATTTCTCAATGATAAATCAATTTTGACATACACGAACACATTTTATTAATGATCACTGATATGGGACAGATACATCAAATAAAAGAGAGGATACAAGTGAAAAACGAGATAGAGAGATATATATTATTGATATAATATAGATATTATATAATAAAGAAATATTATATGTTTGCTTAAATATTTTTGTAGAACTTTCTATTTTCAAATAGATGTACAATTTCCTTTTTAATGTAATGAAAGTACATTTGGAAGATATATATTAAATCTCATTTCTTTATATTTTGTTCAAGCTCATTAGCATTATCAATATTTCAAAGCTAAGCAAAAATATTTGTACTCGGAATTACAAAAGACTATTTTAAAATAACTAGCGCTATATATTTTTTTTCATTTCACTTCTACTTCTACACACTCTGCACAAAATTTAAGATAAATAATGAATGGTTAAATTGTTTTACTTTAGTTCTAATTAATTTTAAACACTCTTCTATTAAGATTACTTATGCAAAACGAAAAAGAAACTTTAAAAATATATTCTAATAATATTTTAACTTTATTTTTTTTATATGATGCCATTTAAATTTTTTGATGCGAATGATTATCTTTCGATAATAATAGTTCTGTTTACATGCATTATATCTGTTGTTAGAATTTCGTATTAAAGCTATTGATAATTATAGGTCCTCAATTTACATGCACCGTTCGCAATACACTTAACATTTTAAAGAAATCCACATGCAAGTAAACACAAATATAAGCTGAAAATATGTAGAAATATCTTCCACGTTAATAAGAGCTCCTTTTTTTAATGGTGTTCCTTTGTAAATAGATGACATTAGTTTTGCGATGTGTTCGAAACTATACAAATGTTACATTTAATTATTTAGTATTATTTTAGCCTATAATAAAAAATTTCGTTTTGCTTACTTGTTTTTTAGTTTTTAGATTGCAATATTATAAAACAAACATTTTTAAATATATTAGGGGAGTTTTGATAATGCAGCGGAGCTACTTTTCGTGCATAGGGTAGACACATTTTTTACTGTACGCTACTGACATTTTGCTGTTTGTCTAATTTATAGCTTTGTCTAGTTAATATAGCTGTTTGGCTAAACATATATGCAGCTAATCAAGCGCACACAAAAACATTTACCATTCTATATCCTTTAGATGTTTTTTTCATTTATTTCACGATCGCGCTATTTTATTGATTTTAAAGCGCGTAGCGTGCTGTTTATTATACTACGCCTTTTCTAAATTTTTTGACATATTTCTTTTTCTTTTGATAGCTTTTATTCTAAGCCATGTTGAAATATGTAGGCTGAAGGTTTTATTGATTTTTTAGCTATTGTTTTCAGCAACTTTATCTGTTTCTTTTTAGAGGGTGCTTCTTTTTTTATATATATTACTCATATACGATGAAATGATTATTTTTTTATTTGAAGGAGAATAAAAAAATCAAAATTTTCAGCATGCATACTTTGAAATGACGGTTTACAAAGACGCGTAAAGAAGCATTAGGAAGCAAGAAAAGAATCTTTAAGCTTTAGAAAGAAGCGATGACTCTTAAAGCTTTAGGAATCAAGCATATAACTTTTAAGCATTAAGAAGCAAGAAAATAATCTTTAAGCATCAAGAAGCAAGCAATGAACTAGTAAAATATTTGAAAACCAGTAAAGAATCTGTAAGCATTTGGAAGCCAGCAAAGAATCTGTAAGCTCTAGGAAGCCAGCAAAGAATGTGTAAGCATTAGGAAGGCAGCAAAGAATGTGTAAGCATTATGAAGAATGCTAAGAATTTGTAAACATCAGGAAGCAAAAAGAGAATCTTTAATCTTTAGAAAGCAAGCGATGACTCTTTAAGCTTTAGGAAGCAAGAATATAATTTTTAAGAATTAAGAAGCAAGATAAAATAGTCTTTAAGTATCAGGAAGCAAGCATATAATTTTTAAGAATTAAGAAGCAAGATAATAATCTTTAAGCATCAGGAAGCAAGCAAAGAATTAGTAAAATATTTGAAAACCAGCAAAGAATCTATAAGCATTTGGAAGACAGCAAAGAATCTATAAGCATTTGGAAGCCAGCAAAGAGAATCTGTAAGCTCTAGGAACGCAGCAAAGAATGTGTAAGCATTAGGAAGACAGCAAAGATCTGTAAGCATTAGAAAGGCAAGCAAGGGATTTTCAAACATTAGAAAAGCAATGTATATGTAAACGTTATTAAACGTTAAAGCGCAGGTAAAAATTAGCAAGCATTAGAAAGCATCACTAGATTTTTAGTTGCAATAAATATTTGCAGAACGCGGAACAAAACTTTGAAGATCAGCAACAAAAAAAAATATGTAACGTCTTTCTTAGTATTATTACAATTGTTTGTATTCATATTTATTATTTAGGATATTTCATATTAGTCCATTGAGATGATGTATTCTATTTTGAAAATGCAAGCTAACAAAAAATTAAAAAATTTCCGTTTTTACATGTCAGATGGAATAAACATAGTTCAAGCACTGCACAAAACATTACAGGCAGAAAATTAAACATTGCATTCGAAACATTACAGAATATGGTCAACAAGAAAGTCAAAACATTCAAAGCAGTATCATGTACAACACACATTTGCACATAAATGAAATACAAAGACAATTACAATCTCGGTGAAATCAAAATGGCTTCCAGTGTGCAATCACATCTTGAGGAGTACACAGAGACGATCAAACAGACGGCAACTATGGATAACTTGATGTAAAACGTAAGACTTGAAAACGATAATTGTATAATAAGTACTTCAGACGTTATTAATACATGCTCAGGGGGCCAAAGAGGTGGGCTCCGGGAATTTCAGCTTCTGGGGAACCAATGAACTCTGCGTAAAGCTCTTGGTAACGAGCTTGGGTTATACCACCATTCTTCTTGTCCGCCTCCTAGAAAGAAATATGATATGAAATAAAAGAAAAGATGATAAACTGTCTATGATTAAATTAAATTACTGTTTATAGTTTTATACTTAAGACAGCATTCCTCAAACTGTGGGGTGCTAGGAGGGCGTGATAACTCTACTAGGGGAGCATATTGAAAAGTCGGAAATAAAAGATTATTTTAAAAAAAATTATCAATTTACTGAAGGTAAACAAACAAAATACATTCTGACGTAATAAATAAATAAAATACACATTTACACATATTGTAACTTATAAATGTAGTCCATAGTTCATTTAAAAATACCAAATTAAGAACAACAATAATTAACAATGATGCCATGGGCTCGTCATCTTTAAAATTATATACTGAAATTATGAGACTTGTTTTGGTAATTTGTACGGTTTATAATTATTCCCTTAAATGCTGAATCAAAGTTACGCGATCTGCTCCCCAACGCTCCCTTTTTCCTCGTAGGCGTGCGTATGTGATATATTGGGGGGAGAGAAAAGAAATAACTAAGCAAATTCTTTGAAGTAAGTAAATCCTTCTCAAACTCTGTAAAGGCACTTTTATTGCATTCCAAAGTCTTCGGAATAATTTTATGAATAACAATGTACATTAATTATCGTACTTTGGAAAGACGCATATATACGTCCAGGGCAATTAACGCTTTGGCTAAGTGAGACGTTTATATACGCCGATGACACTTAAGGAATAGAATTGCATTTTAATGTCAAAATGTATTATTGAATTAAATACATTGCTATTGTATGGTGGGAGGGGAAAGAAAGAAAAGTATGATTGAATATTGGGTCGCAAATAATGAAACTTTGAGAAACACTTAAGAGCATTATTTAGACTGACATGAAGGATTTGCAATTTTTATTACCATTTGTAGTCTAGTAAGATCATTAAACAACAGGGCGACCAATCCAGAGCCAACTCCCTCAAGATTGCTGAGTAATAGAAATGCAACCACTCAGCAGCTGACCAATAGAAATGTAGTTACTCAGCAACTGACTTTCACTAGATTTTCACTTAACACGCGTCTTGCACAGAAGTTTTTAGCTCCACCCCAATGCCAGCTTCTCATTCACCAATCAGGAAACTCGCTTTGTCACCAAGGGCTTACCACCTAAAAACTTATTCAATATAGGATGGATGCAGGATCGATTCGCAATCCATCCCAACGACGTTCAGCGTATACAGCAGTGTATATTAGGCCGATAAAAATATGACATTTAAAAATAAATTTTTATTTTAAAAGGAAAAAAAAAAAAAAAACTTTAATTTTACTTTTATTCATATAAAAAAATAGTTTGTTTCTTTAAAAGTAATTCGATTTAAGAAATATGAAGTTTCTTTTTAAAAAGTGTTTTTAAATTGGTAAATAACAATAAAAATCATAATGGTAGTTTGGGTTCTATCTTTGTACATGGATTCTTTTGACAAATGTTTTTCTCTATTTATGATTGCTAATGCTTTACAAACTTCTTTTATTTCATTTACATACTTCGCTTTCACCTAATAATATATCAATATCAATCAATGAGATGATTCAGTTTCATCTGATTTTGATTGATATAACTCACAAGATTTCATAATGGAACATTAAAAATGATCTATCATCAATCAAAACTGAAAGAATTTATTTTTTTAAACCTGGAGGAAAATACAGATAACACTCCTTCGTGAAGCGTTCGAGTTATAAGTTATTCATATTGTAATTATACTCTTATGTACCATAAATAGCCAAAAAAGTTGTATATCTTCTCTAACAATGCATAAAAACATTATTTCTTCTTTCTATGTTTTAGCAATATAGATTTTTCAAGCGGGAATCCTAGGGCAACCACCACAAATATGAATATTTGGCACAATGCATTGATTGATTTCCTCCTACATAAGTTCAGGAACATATATTGACATATATGTATGGTGTCGTTTTATTTCTTTTCTCAAGTTTGTAGTTATACCTGGTATAAAAAATTCGGGAAAAACTAATTTGATGTGTAAATGTTTTGTTTTAAAAAATAACTTTATATTTTTCATTTATATAGCGACATCTAAACACAAGGTAGGGTCAAAAAGTTCCCGGAATAGATCAATTACAAATCATTCAAAAATAGAACAATTACTTAATCTTGTTGATCTTCAAATTACTCTAATTCTGTGTAACGAATTTTTACGGCACTTTATCACTAATACTCTTGGGCGTCTTTGGGGATTGTAAATTCGCGTATATTTCCAACCAGCTCTAAAAGGAGGAAACGAGATATGCAAATGAATCAAAGTATATAAGGAGACTGTTGTAGGTTAGCGGAGAAGGCTATTGGGTCAAGAAATACATAGACGGAGCTCTAAGAAGATTCAAGTTGAATGTGTGATTAGTTTCTAGCTGATTATCAGGCAGTGATCTACATTCGGAAAGTTGAGCCGACTGGAAAGGAGTGAAATAGTAAAATCCAGGGGATATTTAAACTTTATTTATCGGATAATAAGAGTGAATAAATAATAGAGTTAGTGGAAAGTTAATGATTGCTAGTAATTCAAATTACGTTTATCTCTCAGTCCTCTTATTCTGGTAAACCCGTTCGATATTGAGTTTAATAGTTGATTAGTATCATATTTCGTGATTTAATTTAATAGTAAAGTTCAATCACATTGACGTAGACATATTGATTCATATTTGTATTTAGAAGGTTGATAATTGATTCAAGTGAATAAATATTATTTGTTATTGTAAAAATGTCGTTTGGTAATTCTTTGCCTCAATTCAATCTTGGTGTCCAGGATTGGACCCAGGGGGGTTCCCACACGTGCAACAACACATTTGTTCCAGTGTTCGTATAACTGTTCAAAACACTCGTGAAATCCATTTTTTGAGAGGTATTTCATTTACTTCGTTGCCTCCTTTGATCACCTCATCTGAATCTATAAAATGATGGCGTTTTAATTTCATTTTCAGGCGTGGAAACAGGCAAAAATCGTCTAGTTCTGGAATCGTTTCCGTATTCTTTTTTCAACATCTCCTGCATCTCATGTGATTTATCGAGCAAAACACAGAATTGGATGTTTGCAACCTGCTCCAAAGACAATATTGCAAAATCCAACAACAGAAAAAGTCGCTTTGTCAGAAATGATCTGAAGCTAACGCCAATGGTACAGGAAATGAGTTCCAGATAATTGTGTATGTGGTCTATGCCAATGTTTGTAAGAAATGCAACACCATGAAGGAATCATCAAAGTTAAATGAATTTTAATGTACAAACGACTTGTATTAGTGGACGAATTGTATTAATGGCGAAATTTTCAAAGCAAAAAAAAAAAAAAAAAAATAAAGTGTCCGAAATCAGTATTTGGTGTTGCCACCACGTACTGCAATAAGTGCTGCCATACGACGTGGCATGGAGTCAAACAGATTTTGAATGTCTGCTGGTGGAAGAGTATTCCATATTGTTTATATGCGCAGCAAAAGTTCGTCATTTGAAGCTGACGGACGCGGATCACGAGCGAGACGTCGACCAACCAAATCTCACACGTGCTCAATAGGGGACATATCCGGCGAATAAGCAGGCCAAGAAAAAGTTACATCTGTTGGGCTGAACAGAAGTTTCGAACAGTCTTTGCAACACGTGGGCATGTATTATTCTGCTGAAAGATAGCTCTAGGAAAGCCTTGAAGGAAGGGAAAGACTTCGGGCTGTAGCACTTCACGGAAGTCGTATGATATGAAATTGCATCCTAAACCATAACTCCGGGTGTTGGGCCACTATGGCGTTCGATAACGCACTCTGGAAGGCAGTGATCACCGGGATAGCGTCTAACATAAATTCGGCCATCATGGTTCCACAAATTGAAGCGGGATTCGACTGAAAAGACAACTTGGTGCCAATCTGCTTGCCAGGTTCTGTGTTCATCAGCCAATTGCAGACGCAGACGTCGATGGTTTGCCGTGAGAGGTATCCTGTATAAAGGCAATCTTGCACGCAATCCACGGTGCAGCAGACGTCGACGAATTGACGAGGCTGACATAAGTACATTGGTAGTAGTAGAACTACGTGCTACCAACTACCTGAAGGAAGCTATACGTTCATTCGCCGCCATTCACAGCGGGTGGCGATTGTCGCGTGCTGACGTTACTTTCCGTTGCCCACTGCCAATTTTTCGAGTTGTTCTGTGCTCGTTGATCCACTACTCCAAACTCGCATCACTGTGAAACTGTCCTGCTGCACACAAGCTCCTATTGCACGACAGGAAAATCCTAGCTCTCGAAGACCGATAATCTTCTCCGGTCAAACTCTGTATGTTGTTGGAATTTCTCTTTATTTTGTCGTGGAGGCATACTTAGGTCTCACTAAACGTTCACCACTAACGAATAATCATTAACTATTTTGAACGTCCCGTTACAGTCCTCTATTTATAAGTTTTCAGCATCAGTTCAGAGGGCACTACTCACGCCACGCATGCGGGGAGGCTCTGAAATTTTACTTTTTTACATAACATCTTATAATTGATATTTGCTGCAAAGTTCATTTAATTCTGATGATTTCTTCATAGTGTTACATTTTTTACAAACAGCAGTGTTTATAAACCCAGTAACAGCCTCCGGACAGAAGTGATCAGTTTGGTACAGCGGTAAGTTACGAAGCAGAAGATACCGAGTTCTATCCTTCATTGGTGACCCTGGGCTGAACTTTGAAAAAAGAAGAAGTAACCTTCGCGCAGCTGTCATTTTGCCACATATCTGCCAGAATAGCAACAAAAAAAGCTGTCAGACACGCACGACGCAACAAAGCAAGCCGTCAGACCGAAATGACGCAGCAAAACAAGCCGTCATACTCATATGATGCATCAAAACAAGCCGTCAGACTCATTTGATGCATGAAAACAAGTCGTGAGATCCACGTGACGAAACAATCAAGTCATTACTTCCCTATGGCGCAACAATCAAGCCATCAGATCCGTATGACGCAGCAATCAAGCCGTCAAACACACTTGATGCAACAACAATAACTCACGCATTCGCCATAACAATTATATCGTTCGTTTGCCTATCCACTGACTCACTGGTATGGGAGTGTGTGGCGGTGGTATCTATATAAGCCAGTAACAGCCTCCGGACTGAAGTGATCATTTTGGTCCAGCGTTAAGTTTCTTGCTTACGGAGCAGAAGGTACCGCGTTCTATCCTTCCCGTGTTTTTCTTATTAGTGCTGCCAACCCCTGAAAGATATATTTGCCCTGCAATGAGCACCTGCGTGAATGAAGGCGACCATTTCGGGAAATTTTTGACTCTAGTAGCAGAAGAAGTAAAAACATTCAAGAAAACCCTGGGAGAAAATCTACTTTCCTTTCAGTTCAAAAGCCCTTAGCCCCTGAAGCAGTTTAGAAAGTTCTCGAACATTCTGTCGAATCCCGTGATTTAATCTCAGCAAGCTAATGTATTTCATTCTGGGATTTAATCCTGTGCTTCTTCTGAAAGAAGTTGGATGTTGCAACATTGCCTTGAGCTGACTGTTCAATTTCCCAACGTGAAATTGATGGAAAAATATGGCCTTAGAGGAAGAGAGTTAATTATCGACTCCTTTTGAGCGAGCAATGCATAAAAGAATTATAAATAGATTGATGTCTTGAAGGGTTCAAGACCAAAGTAAGTAAAAGAAAAGAGCTATCCGTTGTACTGGACAAAACTATCTTACGGGGAAAATAGACGGGAAATAGTCTTGCACGCTTAAATCAATTTTCTTTTCCTTAGATTATTGCATTTATTAGTTATAAGCGTTTAATAAGCGTTCCATCCCCCTTTAGAATTTAGATGAATTATACAAGAAAAGTTTACACTAAATTTATTTTGAAAGGAAGTAGAAAAAAAATTATGGAAAGTTTGAATGTTCTAAGGCATTTTCTTAAATTAACATAATCATCCGACACCAAGCTTTCGAATTTTAAAAGAACATATTCCAAAATCGAACAGAAATATCCGAAGACTTCAAAGATCGGAACATTACGCTGAAAACAAACAAGCAAAGTATTAAAAAGCTCTTTGAATAAATAGAATGCTTTATGTAAATGACATGTAGTTATTAAAAATTGTGACCGATTTAATGTATATTTTTTAACTGGTGGTTAGTTATGTGGTTAGCGATACGCATAAAACATTACATGAAATTTAGAACATAAAGCTTGCTATTTGAAAACTCTTAGTGGCCGCGGTAGCCGAGTGCTATAGGCATCGGATCGTGGCTGGCTTTGTCACGAGTTCGAGCCCAGTACCACTAAAGACCCGCCGTGTAGGGCAGCGATGCACGCTAAATCTGTCGAGAGCTGAAACGTCCTCCCGTTGGTGTGGTGTGGTAGTTAGGAGAGGGGGGTGCCAGCTCAGGTGTCGTCCACGTCACTTGACCATGGTTCAAAATTACGTGGTCCGTCGCCAAAAGCCCTCGTGCAGCTGAACAGTGCGACGTTAATCTTCACTCACTTGAAAACTCTTATGTAGACTTTTAATAGATTATTATAACTACTGTCATACTTACTCCCTCATAAAGCAACTAAATTTTTTTGTCATTTGAGGAAATTCAAAAAGATTTTTCAATAGTATACGCATATTGTCTAATTACACTAATTTTCTGACTGCTATTTTTAATTTCATTTGACTCGCCTCTGCTATCGTGTTGCTCAAAGGATGTATATGTGTGTATATAAGGATGTATATGTGTGTATATAAGGATATATATGTATATATATATCCTTAGCTCTTGAACAACTGGAAGCTATAGCTTTGGAAATTATTGACAATCGATTCCCAACAAGTGAATGGCTACATGTTTTTACTCATGGCTTCCTTCTAGATAGATATCATGCTTCTGGAGCCGATATTTTCTGTGAATTGTTTAGATTTTACCTGCCACTAGGTATTTTTACTACTGCCTCCGATGGCGAGATTGAAGCTATTGCAGTAGTGGTTGAGTAACTATCACTAAGAAGCTTCGAGTTCAACAGGGCCGTAAACTTTTCCGACTCTAAATCGGCATTACAAGCTCTATCTCAAAATTACCTCTGTAATTCACAATTTCTGAATTCAGTTCATTCTTTAAATATTTTCCACGTAAAATCTCTTTTCAGTGGATACCGGCTCGTAGTGACATTGCTGGGAATGAAACTGCTGACTTTCTTGCTAAGAAAGGAGCCCTTGTGGTTCAAAGAGCCACAAGGATTTCAGTTTTTAATTCCTTAAGAAGTCTCAGGGGTGTTAAATATCTCTAGAGGTCTGAAAATATAAACAATATTCATACAGGCATAACTCTTTTAAATTTAAATTAAATGATTCGAATCTTTAACACATTATTTATAAATGTATGGGGCTTCAGAAAAAAGTATAAAATGTTTAAAATATAAAAATAATTTTAAAAATCATATTAGCATATGAAAATTCTATAATAAATATCAAATATTTTTTGCAAGTGCACGCTATTTTCTAAAATAGTAGCCTCTGATGTATAAAACTTTATAGAATTAAAAAATGCACCATACTCTTTAAACCCTACCTAATTTTAGTATTATACATCTTTTGTATTTCAAAATATTTGAAAAAAATTGAAATTTTTTAAAAATGTATTTTTTTTATTTATGAAAATATGTAAGTTATCATTCTATTTATATAAAAATAGCTACAGTATAATAAGAATATACATTTAACTTTATAAATCAACTTATAGCAAGTAATTAAAGCTACTATTTTAGAAAATAGCATGCGCGACGTAAAACAATAAATATTTCTTATAGAAAAGTTTCTTATTTTCATATGCTTATAGTTTTTAAAATTAAGATTATATTTTAAACATTTTATACTTTTCTGAAACCCCATTTCTTTATAAATAATGTGTAAAAGATTCGAATTATTTAATTTAAATTTAAAAGAATTAAAACTGTTTGAAAATTGTTTATATTTTCAGACCTCTAGAGAAATTTAACACCCCTGAGACTCCTTAAGGCTTTTTTTTCTAATATGATCATTAAGTATAATTTTAAAAAAGTTGCGGAGATGTCGGAGGACAAGAACTGGGCTGTCCTGAACGAGAATCCGTTTTGAGTTCTCGGGGCTCCTAGAAAAGCTGCTGTAGCTCATTTTAGACTTTTGACAGGACATGACTGACTGAGATCTTATCTCTACGGAATTGATACCCACCGGACTGTACTTTGTGTGACTCTTGTTAGCCTATGTCCACTGAACCTTTTGGTCGTGTGCTCTGCACTAATTAGTCTCAAGTCTATTGTCGAAAAATATTGGAGAGCACATGCACTAATACAGCGCTTCTCAAACTGTGGGGCGCACCTCCTTAGGGGGCGTGATAACTCAACGAGGGGGGAGCGAGCATATTAAAAAGTCGAAAACAAAAGATTATTTTTTTAAAAAAAATTATTAATTTACTGTAAGTAACAAACAAAATGCATTCTGACATAATAAAAAATAAAATACACATTTACACTAATGCTTACACACTCATAAATGAATCAGTCTCTCTCTCTCTCTCTCTCTATATATATATACAATGTATTTTATTAGTTTAACAATACTAAGTTAAGAACAAGTTTTTGATAATCACCAGCGACCTTATAAGTTTGTATTAAAACTTATCTTGATAATTTGTACGGTTTATAAATAATCCCTTAACTGCCGAATAAAAGTTACGCAATCCACTCCCCAATGCCACCGTTTTCCACGTAGATGCTCATATGCGATGTTTTTTTTTTGGGGGGTGTCGGGTGTGGAGAAAATGAATAAATAAGCAAATTCCCTGAAATAAGTAAATCCTTCGCAAACACTGTCAAAGTCCTTTTATTGCATTCCAACGCCTTCGGAATAATTTTACGGACGGTAGTGCTCGGAAAATATCGTACTTCGGAAAGACGTATATATACGTCCAGAAAATTAATACTTTTCTGAACAAGACGTATATATACGTCCAGAAAATTAATACTTTTCTGAACAAGACGTATATATACGTCCAGAAAATTAATACTTTTCTGAACAAGACGTATATATACGTCCAGAAAATTAATACTTTTCTGAGCAAGACGTATATATACGTCCAGAAAATTAATACTTTTTCTGAGCGAGACGTTTATATACACTGGTGGCACTTAAGAGGCTCAAGTCGTAATGTAGCTTTAGTGTCAAACTATAGTATTATTGAATTCAATACGTTGCTATTATACGGAGGGGGTGCAATGAAACTTCTGATTGAATAATGGGTCGCGAATATTGAAAGTGGGAGAAACACTGCACTAATAGCTTAGATGTTCCTGTAGTGTGTGGCAATTGTAAAATAAATAAATTTAATCCTTAGTATTAATAAAGGAAAAAGTTGATTAGCCCCCAAACAAGTTAAAATTCACTTTTGTATAAAATTATAAATTATCCTCAGTCAGCAATACTTCATCATCCATCTTTTTTAGATTTTAATATCTGTGTGATCCTTTATCTTCAATATTCAAGTCCTTTCTGTGTTTCTCTCTAGTAGAGTTTATTAAAGTCTGTACGTACATAACTACGATTTAAGTTATTTGACGTTAAGACTATGTAATTGAATCTTCTCTAACAGTAAGCGCTTTTAATAATTTAAGGTATTCGACTACGATCGAAACCGTGATTTTAAAAAAGCGCATAAATGGATACTTTTCATGACATTTAGTGTCACTTAGGTTAGAATACATGTATAAAATTGTTTTAAGGACATTTTGACAAAAAAAGTTATTTAAATACAATATTTTGGCAAAAGATTAACTTTGAATAGCCATTTTTCAAAATATTCTCCTTTTATAGAAAATGCTTCTAAAATGATAATATTTTGCTTATATAAAGTAAAGACTTCTTCAGAGAGTCTGAACTATTTTTTTTTGTTGAAAAAATTTACATTATTTTCAGAGTTACAACCGATTGAAATAGTTATCAGCGTTTTTTTCTTAAAATTTCTCCCCTCTGTTGTCGTAAAACATGGATAAACCCACTTTTAAGTTATATATTTCAAAAATTCTAGTTAAGCCTCTGTACAAGTGTCTGAACTATATACGGGCAAAATATTATAATAGAAGCATTTTTCTCAAAAGGAGAGTATTTTGAAAATGGGTCATTCTGCGTTAATTTTTTGTCAAAATATTGTAATTAAATAGTTTTTTTTGCAATAATGTTCTTAAAACAATTTTATATACATTTTCTAATCTAAGTGACACAAAATGTCTTAAATATTATCCATTTATACGCTTTTGCAAAATTACGGTTCCTAACGTAGTCGGATACCTTAAGGGAAAAACACTAATAAGATGTTGAAAAAATATATATTTCTTTAAAAATATTCCAATAATCGGCTTTATTTACAACATTTTAATTATTTATTTCGATATTTTAAAGTTCATAATAAGCATAATAATTTGCCGGTCGATTAATAAAGAAATGTAAGAATACAAAATGATTATACTTTAATTTAAATCCCTATTATTCATATTCATAAATTCCAAGCAAAATATTATTAATGAAATAGATGAATATTTGATAAAATTCTAATGGAATTTTTAATATAAATAAAAGTAGAAATATAAAAATGAATTTATAAACATTAGATATGCATTAGACATGCATCTTTTTACTTAACACTATATATTTCTAAATTCTTTAGAAATAGCCAATTATCAATACCTGTAAATAACAAAGGAAGAAAATTAAAACTTTCTTAATCTCAGCTCGTTAAGAAGCATTAACCGTACACAAACAACAATTTTACGAACAAACTTTTTTTCAATCCCTTAAACATCTCTCTCTACGTACTTAACTCCAAATTATTTTCAAAAGGCAATTATACCTAATCAATATCAACAAATCATATAATCTCTCTTCGCATTAATTTTTTTTTAACTGCTAATTTCTTTTTCCGCTTAAAAACTCTTAAGGCAATAAGTACTTCAATATCTGTCATTAATGAAGTAGGTAACTTTATTTTTTGTCTGGACGAAACAAAAGAAGAGGTGAATAAAAACACAACTTCTCAGTAATTGCTTTCTTTATGCTGTGCCCAATGTATCGTGAATCTTTTTTTGGATTCAGTATTGTTCCTTGTCTCTACCACTAATCAGGGGAATTGTGCTATCTAATAATACATTGGATACCTTACGTTCTTTAGTCCACCTGGGTGCTCCTATTAAGATGACTGCTATGGTATCAGGTTCATGACATCAGCGTTAATTAGAAGCATGAGAAGATGTATATTGATTGCGAAAATCGCAATGATAATATTAGTCTGGCTATCGTTGTTGTTTTCGTGTAATGGGGCTGTAATTATTTTATTCTCGATGGAAAAGCGTTGGTTTACATTTGAGTAAGAAGATGATAGAAGACTTTTGAACCTCTGTTTTTGTTGTCCGTTATTTGATTATATTTATGGTTTTTCAATTCATACTATTTTTTTTAGTTCACACACACACACACACACACACACACACACACACACACACACACACACACACACACACACACACACACACACACACACACACACACACACACACACACACACACACACACACACACACACACACACACACACACACACACACACACACACACACACACACACACACACACACACACACACACACACACACACACACACACACACACACACACACACACACACACACACACACACACACACACACACACACACACACACACACACACACACACACACACACACACACACACACACACACACACACACACACACACACACACACACACACACACACACACACACACACACTCTCTGTATAAAGGGTGTTTTTTTAGAGGTATAGAACTTTAAATTGCAATAAAACAACGATGTATTATTCGATTGACATGAAATTTTTTTAATTCGAAAGATAATCTTATGGCATTATATTTTAAATATGATTTCTGGCATAGGACTGCCACGGTTGGCTCGGATGTAGTCCAATCTGGACGTCCAATTTTCGATGACTTTTTCCAACATTTGTGGCCGTATATCGGCAATAACACGGCGAATGTTGTCTTACAAATGGTCAGCCGTTTGTGGCTTATCCGCATAGACCAATGACTTTACATAGCCCCACAGAAAATAGTCTAGCGGTGTTAAATCACAAGATCTTGGAGGCCAATTCACAGGTCCGAAACTTGAAATTAGGCGGTCACCAAAACGTGTCTTTCAATAAATCGATTGTGGCACGAGCTGTGTGACATGTTGCGCCGTCTTGTTGGAACCACAGCTCCTGGACATCATGATTGTTCAATTCAGGAATGAAAAAGTTAGTAATCATGGCTCTATACCGATCACCATTGACTGTAACGTTGTGGCCTTCATCGTTTTTGAAGAAGGATTCCACCATCCCATAAAGCGCACCAAACAGTCAGTTTTTCTGGATGTAATGGTGTTTCGACATACACTTGTGGATTAGCTTCACTCCAAATGCGGCAGTTTTGTTTGTTTACGTAGCCATTCAACCAGAAGTGCGCTTCATCGCTAAACAAAATTCGCTTATGCAAATCGGGAACAACGGCAATCTCGTTTTGGGCCCATTCGACGAATCTACGCCTTGCTTGATCATATTTAAAATGTAATGCCAAAAGATTATCTTTCGAATAAAAAAAATTCATGTCAATCGAATAATACATCGTTATTTTATTGCAATTTAAAGTTCTATACCTCTAAAAAACACCCTTTATATCTTGTTCAAATTTTCAATCGTTAATAAAATACTTTTTATTCATCCAATAAAGTTCAAATACATTTTTTTAAACTTATAGTAGATGTGACACTTGATATTAATACAGTTTTTTCAAATATTAATTGTTGTTGTCGTGTGTTTATTACTGGGATACATACGAAAGACGTGAGATAGGTGAACAGATACATACAACACAACCACAGAAAAGAATACAGATTTTATTACAAACGATGATCCCAGCATATAACAAGAAGAGGTGCGCTGCTTTTCCTTTCGAGACGGGAATCCATTTCAGGCAAAAGACCGACTTCTTTCCCGAAGAAGATACAACCAAGTCTTACTCGGGAGTCGAACCCGAATCCATTCTGTTACAAGCCGAAGGTCATAGCCCCTATACTGGCTGGGCGACTCAAATATTAATTCATTAATAAAATTTAATTAATCAAACTTAATAGAACAATTAGCGCATTTGACTTATAATCTAAAGGTCGGGGTTTCGAATCTCACCTGGGATGAACTAATTTCTGAGAATGTGATTTCTTTTTACTATACTACCTTATTGGAACCACTAAATTTAATTAATGAATAAATAGTAACAAAAAAATTGTCCAACACCCTATATAGAAAGGAAAATGGAAAATTGCAAGGGAAAACGCTTTCTATTTTGCCACTTAATATTGTGATTCTGTCATATGTATATAATATTATATTTATATATTAATTGTAACTATTTCATCTAAAGTAAACTAAAATAAAATTTTTCTTTGTTGACCTAATTAGGAATTGATTGAAAATATTTATATTACTTGTTGATGTATTATTCTTTGTATTACGTTGCATCAAGTTTCAGAAATAATGATTTACGTTATTCTCTGATTTTGATTTCATATAATAAAATAATATCAATGCGCGGTACACAAATATCCATTTAATTACAAAAATTATTTAAATTTGACAAATATTGAGAGATTATTATGGGTTATAAATAATACTTTTTGTAATAAAAAAGTTTTACTTGAGAACACCATCTATTATCATATTTGTAGCTAATTAAAATAGTATACCACTGTTAAAAGTTTAGTCTATAAATTTTTTTTTTATTTGAAGTAATTTTTCTTTTTTTAATTCAAAACAATTTCTTTTATTTTTGTTAATTTTATTTTTCTTTTCTTCAGGAATATAATAATCGAAATTTTTAATAGATAATAATTTCAGCATTTTTTTTATACTATATCTGTATATCTTTCTTTTGTTTTAAACTATTTAAGAACATTTTTTGGTACTTACGCATTATATTGTTGAACAATTTCGCCAAATGAAAAGATGTTGCCAACTCAAAAAACGTCACCAAATGCTCTCATTATTATTATTTTTGCGTTCGAACGTGCGAGGAATGGTTTTTGGTATTGGCTGCATGCAGCGGCATTTGGCGATGTCTTTTGATCTGACTTAATTTGTCAATGGTCTAACACCTAAGTACTAGAAATTTATATTTCTGTAATATATAAAAACAACTTCGTTTAATATGTTGGCATAGTTTGAAATTTTATGAAAGCTTTTACACAAGCAGCTAAAATGTGTCAAAAATTTAGTATCGTTGATTTAGGAAGGCACACATTGTATAATATTCATTTATTATTTTTTCACTGACCTTTATTCTCTAAGAAACCTGTTTTTTGTGTGTTCGGACATTCATTGTAACTGATTGAACGAGATATTAATGGCAAAGGAATAAGAATAAACATAGCGCCTGAAAACTTAAGCATCTTGATGTTTAAAATATGTATCTTTGAAATCGTTATAGTTACTTATTATTTCATTATAAAGAGTTAATTCATTATAAAGAGACACCGTACTTACTCAAATCTAAGTCGTACTTTTTTCCAGTGTTAATGTTACTAAAAATTGGGTGCGGCTTAGAATCGAAGGGGGAAATTGAGTTTCCTCCCTTTTCAAAAGGAAAAATGAAACCGCCCATTCTGGCCACTTGCATCGATGATTTAATCCATTCCGCAGTATATCTCGAGTATTTAGTCTATTCTAAGCATCGTTATTTGTTCATACACAGGATTTTTTTTGTATACGCTTTTTTTTAATCCCTAAAGAACAAAGATATCAGTAATAGCATTAAGACTTCACTATGACTCAAGTATGATAAGGGAGGAAATTTTATATGCAGCAAAAACGGTGACAGAGCAGTGGCCACTGAAAATTTCCCTCGGATGAAAGAAATATAAGCCGATGGCGTAAACAGAGATATAATTTTTCTTTGTAAATATTCAACAATATTAAATAATTATTTTATATTTCTACTCTTAAGCATCCTTTTTAAAAAATGTTGCACGGAATACTACACCGTGTGGGGAAATGGCAACGCTCCGGTGACATCAATTCCGAAGTTATCTGTGACAATCGGAGTGACGAATGATTTTTGAAACATCATACTGATGGTTAGAGTAATTATAGGTTCATGTAGGTATTTGAAAGTTTTTAATATTAGTAAAATAAATAAATTATTAACTTCTTTTTATTTCTCCTTAAAATTCGTAAGTATCGGATATCGAGGAGCTTTTTGCACATTTTTTAAATTTTTTCTCAAAAACGTGTAGAGAATTGGGGAGCTGCTTAGAATCGATGACAACATTTTTTCATAAAAAAACATTTTAAGAACTAGGGGTTGGTGCGGCTTAGAATCGACGGTGGTTTACATTCCAGTAAATGCGATACATGTTTATTTATTAAGCTTACGTACGTGTATGGTCGAAAATATCTCTTATCTTAACTTGACTTTGATACGTTTTTTATATGCGATACTCTACAACAGGGGTGAGCAGACTTTTCCTGGGTACGGGCTGCTTCTTATTTTTCAAAGTGTTGCAGTCCACTCAATGTCAGTTGCGAACACAAGGGGGGGGCACCGGTCCGCGCCCTCTTTCATAGCCCTTGATTTTTCCCGCATTGATTATAATCCCATGCATGTACTACGTAAAATTTGATTAAAAATTTGTTATTAATAATTTTTATTAATTAAGGGTGATTATTTATCCAGTGTTAGCCGTGGGTAGCCTAGTGGCTAGAGCATCGGACTCCAGACAGGATGGGTTCGATGCCCGATGCTACTAAATACCCTCCAAGTATACACGGAGTATGTGCTCGTTAAATCAGTGAGCCCGAAAGTTTTGAGAGCTGAATCACGAGTGCAGGGAACTGGAGAATATTTCCCTCCCCTTCAGTTCCATGCTTAAATTGTGGAGGTGGAGGTAGGTGGTGTCGCCATCTGTTGTCCCTTCGGGGAATTTCGCCGAGCTAATTCGCACTGTCAACTGTATGGTGCTCAAAGCCAAGGCCAACGACAGACGTACTTCTTGCCCCTTGCCTCGATGAATTTCGTGGGCTTCGATCTGACTACGTCAGACCGGTGGAATTAGATAAACAACAAAATTTATTCAGTAGTTCATTTTTTACTGTGTTTTTTCCCCGATTATCAGCAAAATAAAAAAAAGCAAATATATTTGCCTGCGTACGAGAATGGTAGACTTCAACCCTCGCCTCCCTCCTCGAAAAATTCTTGTGTGTGCCACTTCCCAGTGTCATAGGTGTGGTGATGTAAGGAAAGGGTCTACACGATATGTTATAACTAAATAATAAATACGAAATATGTACTTACCTGCAGAACGAAAATAATAATTTAAAAAATAACACTTTTAAATCCACGTTTTAAGTAAAACGTAAGATACAAACATAATAATAATAGCGACAAAAATAATAATATTGGATTATTTATTTGTTATCAAACAATTCAAAATACATTAAAAATAAAACTTTATCTAAAAGTTTTCGTTTCTATAGTTAATAGAAAACTTAGTCTGCATATAGTCAGCCAATCTTGAATATTTCCACATATAATTACTAACTACTAAATCTTTAGGTGGTCACTCCAAAATGTCCTGTCGGTCCACCTGTCGATCGCGATCGACGTAATGCCCACTCTGGCTCTGCAATGACTCACAGTAATTAATTTTGGAGCAGAGGAAAGTTGATGGAAATAAGGGGATTATCGAATGATATCCATCGAATGCTTTGTCTGTTCTTTGTATAGGAATTATCAAGGAAACGTACAAGTGAGCTACAGTGAGCAACTATTGAGAAATGCGGCATGCCTAAGATCGGAAGAAAGCGAATTGAACGCTCTTATTACTCAACAAACCTTACTGCGGAGTCTTTTGAAAGTGCAGTTTTGAAACGGTGATTCCCCCAAAACAACAAAATGTGGGGTGATTCTTGAATTACGATCTTGGAATGTTGCCATATCATGCTCAAGTCGTTAGTTCCAGCCTTAACAATGGTGCAAAGGGCTGCGCTGCGCCGTTATTAAGCTATTGCAAAGTTTGCGACATAACAATCAAAAGGACCGAATACGGGATGAGATATTCCCCATTCCTCGCCAAAGGCATGTACGGGCCTTATATACTACACCATCGTTGTTTTTTATATGTTGAACGTGACAGACTGAAATCAACATGTAAATGCTTTTTTCGCTTTCAACGACAAATGCTTTCAAACAATTTGAATGGTACCATAATATTGATTCAGTTTATATTACTTAACACTAGAATTTTTCCTTTTTTCTTATTACAACTATTTGTATGCATTTGGTGAAAAAAAAGTGTGTGTGCTTATGACCACACGATAGAAGTGATAACTGCACATTTTGTAATGTTATTTCAGGGATTAGTTCGGTGAATAAAAAACAAGGGGATATTAGTATTGTCCTATAACATTACTTATTCATATGTCTGTACTCATAAAGTAATATTTTTGTGCGAAATGAACAACCATATTTGTGAATTAATTGTATTTAAAGAAGGAAACAATATGTTTATGGTAGCTGAAATAGGTTATGAATACTTTAAATACAAAATTTTATTTAAAAGTCTATAAAAAAAACTCAAGCGTTGTTCTGTACTTCCTCGTGCTTTCATTTGGATCCTTTGACATGATTAAATTGAATTTTGATTTTAAGAAATCAACTAAAAGTTTAGATTTGTCTTTTGAAAAATCTGCTTTAAAATTCCAACTTAAAATCATACGTAGTTTGTTTAGACTACCCGATACGGCTTTGTGAATTTTCGTTGTAATTTAACAATATTCAATTCTATCCATGAATTAATTTAAGCAAATGGATAGTTAGATAGGTAGTTGATTGGGAAGAGAGAGGAATCTTGGTCAAAACCTTTAAAAAGGGAATGAAGATTTATATCACGTAATTTCTAGCTTATACTAGCTCTTTTATTATTGTATGGCAGTTTTGTACAAATATAGCCTGTGCTGCTGCAAGGTAGGTCTTCTTAATTACATTTTGCTTTCTTATATTTAAATTATTTAATGTAACTTTTACTTAATACCTGTACACTTAATTTTGCTATTTTAAGTTTTAAATTATTTTAATTTTCTTTTTAGACTCAAAGTATATTTAAGTAATGTGATTAATAGAACTATTTGTTCATTGCTATTCTGATTCGCTTACAAAAATAGATTTTTATTCTTAAATTCACTGCAATATTGCTAATGATAATTATACTATTTACTGAGTTCTAGACAAATTTATCTTTTTTCTACATTTTGTTTAATTTTAGTGTAGGATCTCTCTCTCTCTCTAAGCCTATTTTTTAAAAAAATATTACACATTTCATTTTCATGCTTCAACTAGGATTAGAAAGAATCCCATATTCATTTTTGTAGAAAGATGTGGCAGGGGGTGGGAAGTCCCACTTAGATTGAAGCTAGAACTTTACTTTTATGGCGTATTGGTAGGGGAACAAGCTACCGTATTTCAGAGTGGTGGTGGGGGGAAGTCCCTCCTTTTCTTTTTAGCGGTGTGTATGTCGCGGACGACCTTTTTCGAGCAGGATTTCCTACTCGAGACGAAAAAACCCGAAGGAGCGTTACATACCTGAGCGTGACGTTAAGTTCACTCTCCAGCAGAAAGCGACAGTAGAAGTTATCCCTTCAATAAAACATTATTTCAGACCCCTTCCGAAAGAATGCGGCGACATCCGGTCAAGGGGGCTTGTTTAGAAATTATCAGAAAAAGGAGACCGGCCAGCCAAGTCTAAAGTTTTTACAGATCATAAACCTCTCTTGGGAATTTTATCAAATAGAAACCCCTCTTGGGATTTTTATCAAATAGAAACCCCTCTTCTAAGATTTTACGTTGGAAATTGGCACTTGAAGAATTTAATTATGATATTAATTACGTAAAAGGATCTTTAAATTCGGTCACTGATCATTCATCTCACTAAGTCAATAATTTTACAATAGCTCTGTCTGATTCGAATGATCTCATTGAAATGCAAAATCATGAAGCAACTCTCAACGACATTATACAGAAAATTAATCAAAAAGACGTTAGCCCGCAACTTAGCAGTTATTTTCTTAATGGGGAGGGATTGTGTTATGGCATTTGTCTAAGCGCTCAACCAAGTCTCCCAGGCCCACTATTAGAAAACAAGTTTGTATTCATCATTGTTTTAAAGCTAAAATTCTCGAATGAATTCATTTTGAATAAGAATTTCTACTAATTGCTAGGTTACTTCGTATTTATTCATGTTTAAATTTTTTATATTTAAGAATTTCCGTGAGTGTTTGTTTGTTCAACACTGGTTGTGGTTATTTCATCAAAATTAGGGCTTAATTTTTCTCTTTTAGATAACCTTTTAGTTTAAATTAATGCTATAATTTCTATTTTGGTGTCGCACATTTTTATGAATGTTTATTTTCTGAACTGTAATTTTCTTGCTTATTGTACTTTGAATTATGTGATACCGTAACTCAAAAGTTAGTTTTTAAGCCAAAAAATGATTTGTTAAGCTCTTTGTAAACAGAAGCTAAATTAAGCTAATTGCTATTAACGGTTTGGCAATATTTGAAAAAAACCCTACCTTCAATTTATGTCAACAATTGTTATTAACCAGATTTTAGTATTGTTGCTTTTTTTGACCTCATAGTTTTAAACCGATATGTACTTATCTATTGTTCTCATGGAAAGATAGTTAAGTTTATTTATCAAGAAGATCTTCACAGAAACTATAAATGGGATTAAATGCTCAGCAAAACAATTTTCTTTTGCACTTTAAAAGTCAGAAATAAAGCAATTTTTGTCAAGCTGCATCATGGTTTAATTTTCCTTCTTACAATCTGTTGTTCATATAGATTTTTAAAGATTTTACATACGTGCATTTCTGACATTTTCTTTGGTTGGAAAAAAAGGATAATTGCTTTCCTTCCTTCATCGGCAAATACTATGTTCTCATCATTACAGGAAAACATCAGATGCTGATCAGCGTTGATCAGATTTTTTGTTGCATGGTATTTTGCATCAGTTTTGCTTTTAACATTCTTCAATTATATAAATATATTTATACCATTTGTGATCCAAAAGTTTTTGAGGAAGAAACATGCAACTTGATACAACTTTTTCATATTTCTCTTTGGATTTTTTTAAAATTCAGTGTTGATGTGATTTTAAATCTCATGCATGACGGTTTAACTTTGCTTCTGATAATATGTTCCTCATTTAGTTCTATGAAGATCATATACTTTGCATATTTTCTGTTCATATATGATATATATATATTTCAGTTATCACTATAATTAATTATCATTGTATTTCCTCATTTGTTTGTGTTCTTTGCAACAGAATAACAAATATTTTTTTAACTAAAATTTTGCAAAAAGTATTGTTTAAAAAAATTAACTTTTTTATCAACAGGGTTTATTATTTCTCTCATTAGGTTCATTATGTTTTTTTTTCAACGTAGGTCTGTTTTAGGTAGTTTATTTTAGTCCTTACTAATTTAATTTTTTCACTATTGTATTACATCTGAATTTTATATTAAATGTAATATAGATGTTATATAAATAGTATTACTTCCATCCCTCCTGTGATATTAATTTAATGCTACAGAAAATTTAATTTAATGCTTTATTACAATGTAGGCTTATTTTATCTATTTTTTACAATTTTAGTTTGTACTAATTTTATTTTTTTCCAGTTGAAGGCTTCCTAATGTATGTTATTTATATTAATATTTTAAGGAAATAGTTTATGACATAATTTTTTCTTTTGGCTTTTCTATTTCAGATTATTTCATTCATAAATCCCATGGCAGAAACATACTACTGTTATTACTTTTCTGTTATAATTTTTATTTATATTTTCATCCTTTCATTTCTATTTACCTTTTTAGCAAGTTAATTTTCTCTTTTATATTCAAATATGCGTTTTTATGAAATCTTTCTTTTTTGTGAAGGGAAATTGCAATGAGAACACTCATTAAAAAATATTTTTTACTTTTGGATACAGTGCTCTGCAATGGCTCTACCCTCTTTAAAATATATTATGTTTGAAAAAAAAAGCTAAATTTTATTCATTGAGCTACAGGGACAAAACGAACGATTTTCCTTACTGTATATGCTGTTGGACTATTAGTTTTGTTTGTTGCACTTTTTTAATTTAATAAATGAATTTATATTGGAAAAACTGTATATTACGCATTGTCATCCACTACAAGTAAAAAACTAAATAAAAGCAATGTCGACATATATTATGGTTCATTATTAATTGCCATCCTTATTTTCCATGCCTTTTATAATACTTCAAGTATTCTCTAAAGTTACAAAAGTAATTTTAATTTCAAAATATTTTTTCATTGTTTTACTGAACATAATATAATTTTGTGTTATACTTTTTCCTTTACATACCACTTATAAAAATATTTCTTGAATATGAAATTCATTTTACACACATATGAAAATAATAAACAAAACATAATTAACCATATATTACTTTTGAAAAATATAATAAAACTGATAATTTTTAATTTTTTTTTTTACAAAAAAAGGATAGTTTAAAATGTTAAACAAAAATAAAATAGACACTTTTATCAATTTCATTTGTCGTGTTTTACGTTAATTTTATCGAAGCACATATGAGTGTTAGCATATTTTAATTCTGAAAAATATGTACTATTTCTTAAAACTGCAATAGCCTGTGCAACACAAAGCAATTTCGAAAAAGTATGTTTTACTGAAGCTTTTGCTTATATAAGTACAGAAAGCCCATGCAACGCCGGGCCATACAGCTAGTTCTGAATATGGAGGGCATCTTAAATTTTTTTAAACTTACCACAGACTCAGAGAAAATTTCTTTTGGCATAATATGTACAAGGATACTAAAAATTTTGTTCGTTCCTGCATCATATATTTATCTCGAAAAAGTGCTTTCAAAATACCACCAGCATCACATCTACCAGTAGAACAGAGTCAAGAACCAGGTGAAACTTGTCAAAGTGGTATTTTCGGTCATTTAAAGACCTCGTCTGAAGGTAATGATTATGTTTTTTCTGTGATTGATGCCTTTACAAAGTACATTCATATCGTTCCACTTCCTGATATCAAATCCACAGCACGATTTCTAAAGCTTTCTTTGATAATTATATTGTACACAAGGGTTGCCCCCACAAATTAGTTGTTGATAATGCCATTTATTTTAAAGGCTCTGAATTCTTAGAAGTTTGCAGAGTTATGGGTATTAAAAAAAGACATATTTCAAATTATTCAGCTCATGTCAATGGGAGAGTAGAGAAACCAAATCAATCACTGGCCAATATCCTTGCAGCAATCACACATGATACAAACGATTTGGATGAACAGCTCACACACACTGTGTTAGCATTGAACTCTGCGATTCATGAGGATACATACACGTCGCCTTTCTTCTTGGAACACGGCAGGGGCATTCGATTGTCTTACACTTACTAGAAAAAGGGGATTGGCCAGCCCCCCATCAATACTTATGTATAATCGCCACAATGCCAACGTTCAAATTAATTCGCCAACTTGGCATGTGTCGTACACACTGAATTGGCAACCATGTGCTTCTTGTCATGTAATGTCGCGATAATACGTATTGATTGATTGAATATTAACGTCGCACTGTTCAGCTACACGAGGACTTTTGGCGACGGACCACGTAATTTTGAACCGTGGTCAAGTGACGTGGACAACACCTGAGCTGGCACCTCCTCTCCTAACTACCACACCACACCAACGGGAGGACGTTTCAGCTCTCGACAGATTTAACGTGCATCGCTGCCCTACACGGCGGGTCTTTAGTGGTACTGGGCTCGAACTCGTGACAAGGCAAGCTACGGTCCGATACCTATACCACACGGCTACCGCGGCCGCGATAATACGTAAGTACCGTAATAAATTTATTTTACTGACACAAAATATCAATAAAAGTAGCTTTTTTGAATGAAAGTCTTTTCATGCTTTTCCTTATCTTATATAAGAGAGAAATCTGACTGAAAATAAATAAAGCAAACCTTTTAAACTATTCACTATTATAAGAACGTATTACTAAAAATAAAATATTAAAAATAAAGAATATTTTTCGAAGATTGACTTTCCAATTATAGCTGCTTTCAATAGTATTTAAAAAAGGTACATGGTGAAAAAAATATTCTACACCCTTTTGTTGATAGAAGTTAAAAAATAATGTATTAACTAATCAGTATATATTTTTTTTATCTTTAGTTAGAAATACGCATCAGAATCCTTCTACTTACCTTTTTTTCATCGGTATTTTTTAAATATTTTTATGCAGGTGAGTGAATAATATATTATAACAAGTAATATAAAAACTTTTTCTTAAGTCAACTTTTTCTTAAGTTACTTCGTTAGAAAAACATACTGCCACCATCTGTTGCATCCAGTTGTGACTTCCACAGAAATAACGCAGAATAAATTTAAAATTAAGAAATAAAATTTAGTTAATGAATTAATATTTGAAAAACTGTTTATATTCATCAAATGTCCTTCACTACAAGTTTTAAAAATGCATTTGAACTTGAATGAATGAATATCAAATTAAATTTCATTAGCGAATGAAAATTTGAACAAGATATATAAATAAATATTTATAGAAAGAGAGTGAACTAATATAGTAGGATTATAAAAAAGTCTTTGAATATTGAATATAAAGATGTAGGATGATAAACTCACGTTCAGCAGTTTATTGTAGCTATCATCAATTTCCTTGATATCCTGGAATGCGCTGCGGTTCACACAGTCCATCCGGAATTCTTCCAAAGTCACTGTGCCGTCCCCTAAGCAAAGGAGGAAAAAAAAGATGACGCATTTAAATATGTGATAGAATAATATCGATAGGAATATATTATCGAATATTATAGAAAAAAATACAATTTTTAAAGCTATGTTGAGATTTTTGTTAAGTGCACGAAGACAAATGTGGCGTATTTTTTGTAGTTTTTTGATCATTAATTTTTAAAAATAATAGTTATACTGTTTTTTAAAAATTAAGGGAACATGGTACGATTTACGCAAAATTTTTTAATTTAAGGATTTTAAAATTTTTTTTGTTGCCTCCTATGTGTATATACTATATAAAACAGATTTTGTGCCCAAAATTTCATAAAAAGCCATGTAATTTTTTAGGGAACAAACTTAAAATTTGTGAAGTGATTTTAAAATGCTACTCTTCCCCTACAAAAATTTATGTACAGACATGAAATTTGATTTACAAGTACGTCAGACTATGCATAGTAAAAGTTGGTATGGGTTTTGCGTGAACGTTATTAATATTCATACAATACTTCTTTTTATGAATGCTAATTGAAAATTCCTTAAAAAATGTATAAATTCCGAGTTCAATTATTTTTAAAAAAATAAATATTGCTTTGATGCAAAAATGCAAACCAACTTTTGTTACATGTACTATTAGCAATAGGTAAAAAAAATTCAAAGCATTAGGAGCAATAGAAAAGAAGCCTTAGAATTTTCAATGAAGACAAACTAGTTATTTTATCTTTCTGAGATAAATCAGTTTAAAGCTTTGATTTGTCATAGAGATGTGAATAAAAACGAACGAGAAAGCTCTCATAATTCTGCGTTTTTTAAATTTAGAGCTTTCAAATTTTGTGAGGTTATAGAAAAGTATATAAAAATAATTTAGGCTAAAAAAATTAAATTTGATTTTTTGACCGATTTTGGTCAATTGAATCGTACTGTGTATTGTACTCTTAATTGTATCATTTCATAAAAAAAAAAGATGCAGATATCATGAAAAGATTGCGATTCTGATACTTTAGTTTTTATTAGTCGAAAACATTAAATTTTATAGGAAATTGCAAGTGTACGAACACTTTTGTGGTTCATTGTATGTCAGTAAAAAAAGGCAAAAAAAAAAAAAAAAAAGCCATTTATAATGAATTTTATCATTCATCAAATGATTTTAACAATCTCAGTATTCAGTTTCAGGATCTACTTACGGATCAAAATGAGATATGCTCTGCATAAATATATTTTTGGTTATAATTAGTTTTGTACACAAAAACAATTTAAAATTGAAAAAAAGGAATTTTAGCGTTATGAATTATTTATTTTACCAATACAGAACTTTTATTTTGTTGAAAATTTCTTTCACTCGCGATGCAATTTTTTAATAACTTTTCTTGCTGAATCCAATATTTTACCTGTTTTTGTGTAAAATATACCACTCTGTTTTGGGTTAATGTTAGTGTCACTAAAATTTAATTTAAACACTAGTTAATAGTTTGAAAATTATTCGAATTTTTTCGGATTCCTCAAAAACCGATCTGATACAAACATTTTTCCAGTAACTATTATAAAAATTTCACGCTTTCTATACATAAACATAATAACATTACGTCGCCAATTAGTAACATATTTGGTCATTAAAGTACTTTTGAATTCTGAAAATTCATTAGACTTAAGATGTGTCTTGTTCTAAAATGGTTAATTCTAATGAAAATTAGATTCAAGGTGGCATATTTAGGTTCTTATAAGCAACTGTATTTCTCACATTTTACTTTTAGCGAAAAAAAATGCACAAGAAAATAAAATTTTATAAAAACCGATGTTCAAGAATAAATGCAATTGCTAATAAACTATTCCAATTAAAAATATAGCTATTTTTTAATAACTATTTATATGTTCTTGATGAATTATAATTACTTATATATCAGTCTGAAAATTTTATTGCATAAAAATCAAAGCATTATTAATAAATGAATAAAATTAAATCCAATACAAATCGTAGTTAGCCTTGTTTTTTGAAATTTTGGTTATGTATGCAGAACTTAAAAGGTATATCGTAATTAGTCTATTTTCGCAACATTTAAAAAATTTGATTGATGAATTCACAATATTGGCATACTTTCTGGATCAGATAACAGCCTGTTTCATGCTATTTAAAATGATACTTTTTCTAAAAATATAAAAATGTATATATAGTTCATTATAAACAGAAAAATATTCAAAATTTTGGGGGAATTTAGAAAACAAAGAACGTCAGTTGGTTTATTTTTAAGTTGTGCTCTTTTTATATACAATGAAGATGGTATGAACAAATTATAAAAAAAAGCTAAAGGTTTTTGAGTTCCAAAATATAAGTATAGGATAGTAAGTTTATAAAAATAGAGGGGAAAAAAAGAGAGAATATTTTATATAAATAATAAGAAATTACTGGGGTTCAAATTATAGCACCATTATAAATAAATAAGGTAGTATTTTTCAATCAAAATAATATAATTTATTAAGTGAATAGAATGAATTCTGCTTTTCAAGTAGGTTCGATATACATAAAAGAATCAATCTTGATCTAAAATTATTTTGAATAATTATTGTTGCATAAATTTACTTTAAGAATTGTTTTTAACGACTATAGAAGGAAAAAAAGAACTGCTAACCAAATTTAACTAACTATAAAATTGGCTACAAAACTTATTTCCCCCTAAAATTACAGCTTCGTGTTCTCTTGACACAATATGATATAAATTTCTACATTAAACGGAAATGATAATTGTTCAATTAAAGCTTAATTACCTTGTTTTATTTTAAGTAAAAATAACGTGAAGAATGTCAGTTGAAATTGTATAATCACCGATTATTCACACAATCATCAAACAACTGCTATTTTTACTTACGAGAAATTAAAATAATTTAGCAAAACGGGGGGAAGTGTAGAGTTTAATTGTCAAAGGGCTATATATATAATCCTAGTTAAGAATGAAATGTTATCCATTCAGAACAATCCATTACTTCAAAATACTTGAAAAGTTGTTAATACAATTGTATCGTATAAAATTTTAAATTAAAGACCTTTAGAAGAGATAATTTTTTTCATTTACTGTGTTAATTCCTATTCCATTATTAAATAAAAAGAGATTAGTAACGTCTCATATTTAAAGGAGAGGATTAAAGTTTTATTCAGCAGTATTAATATATACACTACTTTACATCTTATACATATAAATCAAAAATGCTATAAAGGGTGTTTTTTTAGAGTTATAGAACTTTAAATTGCAATAAAATAACGATGTATTATTCTATTGACATGAATTTTTTTTATTCGAAAGATAATCTTGTGACATTACATTTTAAATATGATCAAGCAAGGCGTAGATTCGTCGAATGGGCCCAGAACGAGATTGCCGTTGTTCCCGATTTTCATAAGCGAATTTTGTTTAGCGATGAAGCGCACTTCTGGTTGAATGGCTACGTCAACAAACAAAACTGCCGCATTTGGAGTGAAGCTAATCCACTAGTGTATGTCGAAACACCGTTACATCCAGAAAAACTGACTGTTTGGAGCGCTTTATAGGCTGGTGGAATCATTGGTCCGTACTTCTTCAAAAACGATGAAGGCCACAACGTTACAGTCAATGGTGATCGGTATAGAGCCATGATTACTAGCTTTTTCATTCCTGAATTGAACAATCATCATGTGCAGGAGCTGTGGTTCGAACAAGACGGTGCAACATGTCACACAGCTCGTTGCCACAATCCATTTATTGAAAGACAAGTTTGGTGACCGCCTAATTTCACGTTTTGGACCTGTGAATTGGTCTCCAAGATCTTGTAATTTAACACCACTAGACTATTTTTTGTGGGGCTATGTAAAGTCATTGGTCTGTGTGGATAAGCCACAAACGCTTGTCCATTTGGAAGACAACATTCGTCGTGTTATTGCCGATATACGGCCACAAATGTTGGAAAAAGTCATCGAAAATTGGACGTCCAGATTGGACTACATCCGAGTCAGTCGTGGCAGTTCTATGCCAGAAATCATATTTAAAATGTAATGCCACAAGATTATCTTTCGAATAAAAAAAATTCATGTCAATCGAATAATACATCGTTGTTTTATTGCAATTTAAAGTTCTATACCTCTAAAAATCACCCTTTATATACACTACTTTACATCTTATACAAATGATCTTATACATACAATACTAAATGATTAAATTTTATCTGTGAGATTTATTCATCATTTAAGGTTCATTATGTTACATATCTGCGAATTTTCATAAATTAATTTTCAATAATAACAAAGTCTTATAAGCCTGATTTGCTCATTTATTTCATAAGTCCAACTCCTTTTAGTAAGTATTTTTCTAAACCATTCTCAACCACTGTGCTGTGACACTTTTGTGTGCCACCAAATTCTTGAAATGTGTCACCACTTTTTTTTAGTTACTAATATACACTGAGATAAAAAAATA
Source organism: Trichonephila clavipes (assembly GCA_019973935.1). Classification (NCBI taxonomy): domain Eukaryota; kingdom Metazoa; phylum Arthropoda; class Arachnida; order Araneae; family Nephilidae; genus Trichonephila; species Trichonephila clavipes. The sequence continues at coordinate 804,731 of BMAU01019655.1, forward strand.
AATCCGAAACCAAATCATTTGGCTTTTTTATAGTAATAAACTATTCATAAAGTTGTTATAGACCATTTGACTACAATAGACTAGACAGTTATTCATTACTTCCCAAATTTACACAAATATTTGATTGGGTTTGTAATCCATTTGTGTGGGATAATGGATACATCTGTATATTAACTTCATTTTGAATGAAGAGGAATACTAATTTAGCTGTGTAGCAATCTAGATTTATTTTCAAAACATTCGGAAGGATCAATTAACTCATTTTAGATTAAAATTAGAGGTGATTATATCCCATAATAGCCAAAAAAGTTTTGAAATTATTGTTATAGTTTTCTACATCTTATTTGTGGGAATTCAGATTTTCAGCATTGACAAATATAATAAATTATAGTTTAAAAAAAACTAAAAAACACCCCCCCTTTTATAGTTGACCGAACGAAGTTGTAGCTTAATCTTTTAGTCGCCAAATCTGGAAATGGGATCTGAAAATGGGAAATCGTTACCCCTGAAGATCCTAATCAGGACAATGGTACAAAATTATTGAATTATTGTATTGTCATCAGTCCTGGACAAGTGAGCAAAATTTCAAATTAATCTGACCTTTTAAAGTGGGTAAAAATAGAGTTCAAAGATTCCGTTACATACAAGTGAAGCTTATAAATGGGTGTTAAAAATGAAAGAAAGTTCGAGACTTTTAAATGTAGATGACGAAATGAGAGTGACATTATCATTTTTACAACCAAATACAAATGAAATTATCAAGAAACATCAAGCTCAAATTTAGTATTAAATGCATTCTTATAATTAATAACTCAATAAACATTTTGTTGTTTTGTCGTACATACTATTTTTTTTTTAACATTGACAATTATTATTATAAACTACTTCACATAGTGTATTATAGAAAAGTAAAATGCTTTTAAACTTATTTTATTGTTAGTGAGCCGTGAAATATTCGAAGTATTAAAACTGTGCTGTAACAAAAAAAGATTGAGAACCATTGATCTAAATAATAGGTCGAATTTATTTAAATGGACTAAGCTTTAATTTTCTATCTTACTGAACAATTCTCCTTCTCAATACATCGTAAATCACTGAATTTGACTTGGAAGAATTGATACGAACCATTAATATCAGTAGCATGGAACTTGCAATTGATGGCGTGTTTAAGAGACTGTGGAAATTGTTCGAACGTCTTGCCCATGCAAACGCTTTGGACGCCTTGCTTGAACTCTTCCACTGTCACTTGGCCATCCTGTAGATTGGAGAATAATACAGAATGTTTAATAATTAATGACAAGAAATGTATTAACAATGTTTAATTGAAACAGGCAACCATAATTTGATATCGGGAGGTGTAAGCAGAGATTTATTTGTGGAGTGTTTAATTTTGATTTATGCGGCAGATACTTTATAAACTTATTGTTTGTCGTATAATTTATTTAACTCTTTTATGTGAAACACGTAATCTAAGTTCATTAATGGGCTAAATTCATGATGGTCATTTGATAAATGTAATCACCAGTGGCTTAACGCAGATATTAGGGCCTCCCTGCAAAGTCAGGTTTTGACTTTAATTTTTAAAAAAATTGGGTAAATGCGTACTTGGCGTCAGTCAGGCTTAGGGCCCCCTAGAGTCTTGCCCTCCCCACCCCGCAATGATGGGGTCGCGGGAATGTTGGTTACGCCACTGGCAATCACGTGTTGTTGTAACATTTTCCAGCCACTTAGGTGCAAAATTAGCTTCTTTATGTAGAAAGCATTTTGCCGTCCATATCCATACGTGCACCCCTAAAAAATTGCGAGGTCTTTTCATCTGACATCACTAAGACAACCAATGGCCATGAGAAAAAACTCAACGACTGAATTCCACACCTGTGAGTCGGAATCCTGAGTGTAATTCGAGATTTAAGAAACTGCCACCCCCATCTCAAGACAGTGGTGAGAGTCCGTTTTGAAAAACTGGAAATAACGGTTGTGTTTGCCTCCTCTTTCCCAAATAACATATTCTGTAGAATAGAAATAGTCAATAGTTTGAATAACTAGTAACCAACTGCACATACTGTAATTAACAGCTGTGTTAAGAAATTAATAAATCAATTATTTAATCTCTTGACTCACACACTACCCATCAGTTTTCCCAAACGTCACAGCTCTCCATTAAATTCAAAACAGACATTAGGCTTGTACTTGTTGTTCTTCTTGTAAAATTTGTATAAATTTTTATGTAATTCATAGGATAAAAATGTTCAAACATTACTATTCTTTGAAAAGTTTTTCAATATAAAAATAAATATTCTTATATTTTACGTGTACTTTTAAATCAAGTGCATAATGCGTTACTATCGACTAATATATATTTCTTAAAAAAGTTTCTGCAAAAAGCGAAAGTTGGCAACAGTGAAGTGTATAAACTAATTACCTGGAAACATGTAATTGCTGTCGCCATTTGATTATGAAGTCGCATTAATTCAGCCCATCAAATAGAATCAACTAAACATATGCTTATTTTAGAAAATATAAAAGCGCATCCTTTATAATTAATCTTCTCATTAACAAAGTGTTGAACACTAAATTTCTTTCTTTCTCAATGGCTCGACAGCCCAGGATGGGCTTTGACCTTCCCAAGAAGCCTTTTCCAGGGCAGTTTTCTTCCTGCTAGTGTTCTCTAATTTTATTATGTTTTTATTAACTCGCTTTCTTATATGTCAGTCTAGGTGGAATTTTGTATAATTGATTTTAAACTAACTTCTCGATGAGCTAGAGACTTGAAAGTTCAACCATAGCTCAGAAGTGAATGACAATGCATGAAAATGTGTATAAAAACATGGTACATCAAGAAATTTTTTTATTGTAAAATAGCTTGTTAGTTCTCAAAACTGGGAGGTCTTTTTCTTGGAACCATCAATCATTAGATTTAGCCTGCCTGTTCTTCATCTGCCGATTGCTCGGATATTGAAGAATTTTCCAGTGATGCGTTCTTCCTCCATTCTTACAACGTGGCCTTCCCATTTAATTCTTTGTACTTGATGAAATTGACGATGTCAGATCTTCATGAGTCATAGAGTTCTAAATCTGATTTTTTTCACCACGTGCCATTCCCTTGAATTCCTCCAAGAATAATTCTTAAAATCTTCCTTTCGTAGATACTTATCATGTTTTCATCTGTTCGAGACATGGATCAAGTTTCCCATGCATATATTAATACTGATCATAAGGTATCCGACTGCGTTCGGAACCAGGATTTTGAAAAAGCGCATAAATGGATAATTTTCATGATATTTAGTGTCACTTAGGTTAGAATATATGTATAAAATTGTTTTAAGGACATTATGACAAAAACAAATTATTTAAATACAATATTTTAAAAAACACTAACTTGGAATAACCTTTTTTGAAAACGTTCTCCTTTTATAAAAAATGCTTCTATAATAATAGTATTTTGCTTATATAAAGTAAATAGTTCTCCATAGTCTGAACTAGAAAATTTGAAAAATTCACATTATTTTCAGAGTTACCACCAATTGAAATGACTATTGGTGTTTTTTCCTTAAAATTTCTCTCCTCTGTTGTCGTAAAATATAGATAAATCCACTTTTAAGTTATATATTTCAAAAATTCTAGTTCAGCCTTTGTACAGAGGTCTGAGCTATATACAGGCAAAATATTATTATAATAGAAGCATTTTTCATAAAAGGAGAATGTTTTGAAAATTGGTTATTCTAAGTTCATTTTTGTCAAAATATTATACTTAAATAATTTTTTATTGTACTAATATTCTTAAAACAATTTTATATACGTTTTTTAAACTAAGTGACTCTAAATATCATAAATATTATCCATTTATACGCTTTTGCAAAATCACTGTTCTGAACGTAGTCGAATACCTAAAAAGACTTTTATACAATAGAGCTTTTGTTTTTCTTTTGATTACATTCTATTTTATATATTTTCGTATTCCATTAAGGCATCTATTAGCCATAGTAATTCTCTATTAAAATTCAGTGATACACACTACGTGGAAAAAAAGTTTGATAAACCTCTTAAAGATTAAATATTTCAGTGGAGCGGCATGTTTCAGCAGAGACCAGACGAGCAATGATGGTTAAGAGGATATCTGTAATACATCTGTATGCGTAATGTTTATAACTAACCTGCTAATAATATTTATATTCTCTTACTGAAAAGTACTTACTAATTGCACATATAATAAGTTCCTCACACAAAGAAAGAAACTAAGTTAACATCTTTTCAAAATGTAACATAATTGAAATGCGATGTAATTATAGTTAATATTTTACGCACTTATTCATGATTTATCGAAGCGTGTACTTTTAGAATGTCATTTTAAAAAAACCGATGCTTTAAAATATTGGAATGATGAAAGCTGTAAGAGTTTTAAGGGTTTTCCTGGAATTTTAAAATTCGACTCATGATATCATTATTTAGAGAGAGAGAGAGAGAAAAATTATATTTACGCTTACTGGTAATACACACAGTCTTCCGTCTCTGTAATTAAACAGCCCAAAACAATTATACTAAAATAGTTTTAAAATCAGGGACTATTAGGTTTGTTTTTTACCATCCACACACACACAATACTTCTTAATTCTTAGAGGTTCATTAGAAAAAAAAGCATTGTTTGATTTTATTATTATGAACACTGTTCAATCAGGAGATGCGAGGAATGATCAGAAAAAAAGTTTACAAGTTGCAACATTTGAAAACTACATGTTGTGGAGAAATTTTGTTTCCCCAGAGTGGAGACAGATGGCGTTACTTGTCAAATAGCTGGTTTGCGGGTAGGTAGTGAAAGTTCCCAGATGTTTTAGGACCATTGAAATGGCAAGACTCTTAGGAAAGTGGCCTCGTTTGGAAGGACAAAGAATGTGTTCGCATCTGCAATGAGCCGACAACATATAGCGAAATTGTGTCACTCTTTTCAATCAGGAAAACAGGATGTCGAAAGCCATAATATTACAGGGAGCGGCCGGCCAAGTTCTTCAACGACAGAAATCACCACGGCATGAATTGGAGAAATGATTCAAAATGATCAATTGGCAACTCTGCGTGAAATATCGTTAGATATGAGACTGAGCTAAGGTAGCGGGCGTTACATCGTTTCTGATGTGCTGCGATATTTCAAGACAGTGCCATGAAATCATCCGCCGAGACCTGACCTGATGAACAGGGACCTGATTTCTACCAAGACGGGTTAAAAAAGTTGGTTCTGCGTTATGATGAATGCCTAAATAGACTTGGTGATTATGTCGAAATGTGATTGGCACGCATGCCTCTTAATTCCCTTTTGTATTTCCTGCCTATAGTTAAAAAATATTTCCTTATTTGACTTCTAACCTTTTTTTTCATCACCCCTCGTATTTATTTCAAATTATATATCTTACTTAAAAAAGTATTCTTTCTGAAAATAATACTCTCTTGCAGTCCTTTAAATGCTAATTTCATATATTACCAGATATCAAAATATTTTTGTAAACTAATTCGTTAAATTAAAGCGTTTAAAAAATGAATAAAGCAATGAAGGAAAATAAAATTTGCTACTTATTTCTAAAAAATACGTCAAGAAATTTAGCTTCAATTGTTTCAGTAATCTCAATAATATATTAATATTGGTTGAATTAAGTTTTACAGGAAAGTGTCAGACAGAATTCAGGATAATTATGATTAAAAATTTGTATGTTATATAAGACATAGTTATATTGAAATTCTCTTAAGCCCATTTAAAAATTTATATTAAATATTTTCGTCCAATCATAAGAAATCTCTGAATCCAGTTTCACCTAACTTGTTGGCTTACTTATTAGGTGCATTTAATCAATCTCAAAAACAACCCCACATGGTTTTTTTTAAGAATTTTCCCTTTAGTTGATGAACAAAAAATAATTGATTTCTCTCTTATTAAAAACGGTAGAATAAAAAAAAAGAATGTTATTTTGCTTAGTTATTTTTCAATCCCGTATTCATCAAAAAATTTTTATTAAAAAGCTAGAAATTTCGTATTAATATATTTTTTTGACGAAATTGATTTATTTGTGGAATTTGTGTAGCTATATTAAAAAGAAAATAATAACACCATGAAGAGTTTCAAGTAATTTGCAAAGAAAAACTGTCAGAAATTATTTGGAAATGTCATTTTTCAAAAGAAAGATATTTGTGCAAAGTTTAATAAATGGCAGAAATAAACGTCATAATAAACACATGCTTATCATGAGTTTAATTATCTGACAAATATTTAATAAAAGAGTGAGGGATAAAAATGAAGTATTAATCTAAAAGATACTGACCCGATTGTAGTCGGCCAATTCTGCCATTTCTGTCCACAGATCGTGCATGACTCTCTTGTTCTTTTCATGCAACTCAGCATTGTAAGCTCCTTTTCCTTCGTAAATGGTGTATTTCTAAATAGAGAAAAAAATGTAGATGTTTACTATTTACAGTGAAAACCGTTTATCATGAAAATGACGGGACTAAAATATTTTTTCGTGTTAAAGGATATTGAAAAAAAAAACTAAGTTTGTTAGAGAATATTTTATTTTAACAGATGTGTATAAATGCATGTATTTAATAAAAATCAATGAAACAAAAACATCACACGAACGTAGTGAAATTCAATACTAAATTTTCGAGTTTTTGAAGAATAATCTGATATTTTTCACTGCGTTGTCATTTTTAGCATCAAATTGTCAATAAATTGTTCATTGGCGTCCATTTTGTAATTCATTTCACCATTGGAATGTGCGTCTAAATTACTGCACATACTTTTCATGACGGTCCTTATTTCGGACGACGAGGGAACAGAGAGGAGCTGAATTATTCATTTCATTTTCATCAATGCTTCTTATGCTCAAAATGTATTTTTGTTATAATAAACTTGATTGCTATTCAGGCCCAATATTTCCAATTTTAATATAAATAAAAGCAGTATGGAGGAAATTTCCATATTGAAATTGTTATTTTAAATTCAGAAATAGAAAATGATTCCCTCGTTTTCAATCCTTTTACTTTAATAAAGAAAAGGCAGAAAAGCTGGGAATATTCAGATATATTTGACGAAATATGAACCGTTTAGTATGAATTTTAATATAAATAAAAGCAATGTGGAGAATTTTCCTTACTGAAGTAGTTATTTTGAATTCGGAAATAGAAAATGATACGCCGTTGTCTGTTATTTTTCTTCAGTAAGGAAAAAGCTGAAAAACTTTGATATTCAGATGCATTTGAGAATTACTCTTTTTCATAATTTGTTAACCCAGTGTTTCTCAAGCTTTCGGCCCAATATTTAATCATAATTTTAATCGTGCTTCCCACTTCATACTATAATAATGTATTGAATTCAAGACTATTATGCATTGACGCTAAGGCTACCATATGACTTTAACTTCTTAAATGCCACCGACATATAAACATCTCTCTCAACCAAAGCGATAAATATCTCAAACGCATATATACGTCTTTCCGAAGTACGATATTTTTTGTGCACTGTTATCCATAAAATTATTCCAAAGGCTTTGGAATGCAATAAAAGAAATTTGACTGTGTTCTGAGGATATGTTTTTTTTTCTTTTTCTTCTCCCCCCCCCTCAACAATGCATCACATGCTAGCGCCCATGTGGGAAATTGTGGCATTGTGGAGCGAATCACGTAACTTTAAATTGACAGTTAATGGATTAATTGTAAGCCGTAAAAAATTTTCCAGATAATTAATAATTTTTGGTTATAATTTTTACATGACAAGGCCATGGGGGCACTGGTAATTATTAAACTTGGTCTTAACTAGCATAGTTAAATTGATTATAAAACACATTGAGCAGTATTGATACATTTATAAGTGTATTATATTAATGTAAATGTGCACTTTATTTTTTATTATGTATGAACGTATTTTGTTTGCTTACCTTTCATAAATTAATAAATTCTTAAGTAATCTTTTGTTTTCGACTTTTCAATAATTTCGACTTTTTTCGTGCCCCACAGTTTGAGAAACACCGTATTAACCAATTAAATTATTACTGAATAAGCCAGTAAGAAGAGGTACTACCAATTTCGTTGGTGAGGTTGAGGCAATATTTATTGCTCTGAATCAATTAATCTCTCGGAAGAGTAGTATTCCTAGATATCTCATTTTGTCTGATAGCAAAGCCGTTTTGCAGACTATCTCCAACAATAAAGTTTGAACTTCCTGACGAATTTATGAGCGTGGAAAGATTTTCAAAACTCTGGCTGACTCAATTGTCTTCTAGTGAATTCCTGCTCATTGTGGCATCGGGGGAAACGAAAGATCCAAGAAGAATTTCCTGGCAAAGAAGGGAACGACTATTCTACAAACCACTAATAACCATATGACTTTTAATTCTGTAAAACTGTTAATTAAATTAGAATTTAAAAGGAGGTTTGCTTTCTACCTATCAAATGAAGCTATGGGAAAAGCCTGGGAGGGTCTCACTAGTTCAAAGCCAGTTTTCTAGATTTTCTTCGTCCTGTAGCCTTTTAGTTATTTAGTCTTTTGACTGAACAGAATTGTTTGAATACCCGTCTTTTTAAAATTCGACTAAAGGACACTACAGTTTGTATTCTTTTCAACTCTGGACTGTCCATGGATAAAGAGCATATTGACGAATGCAGTACACTATTACCTTTTAATTCTATTATTTTGAAGTACTTGGAAGCAAGATCAAGGCTAATGACTTAGAGCAGTGCTCCTCAAACCTTCAATACTTGCGACTCAATATTCAATCACAATTTTAATCACGCCCCCTCCATACAATAACCATGTATTGAATTCGATAGTATTATACTTGACGCCAAAGCTAGAATACGACTTTAACCTCTCCACCACCGGCGTATATAAACGTCACGCTCAACCAATGTGCAAGTTGTTCTGGACGTATATATGCGTCTTTCCGAAATACAATCGTTTCTGTTCACTGCTATCCATAAAATTATTCCGAAGGCTTTGGAATGCAATAAAATAACCTTAACAGTGTTTGCGAAGGATTTACTTATTCCATACGATTTCTTATTTATTCCCTTTCTCCTCCCCCAATGCACCACATACGCATGCGTACGCGCATAACGGTGGCATTGGGGAGTGAATTGCGTAAGTTTTAATGCCCAGTTAAGGGATTAATTATAAACTACAAATTATCAAGGTAAGTGTTAATTTTTGCGTATAATTTCATATATGACAAGCCTGTGCCGTCACTGATGATTATTAAACTTGTTCTTAACTTGGTATTGTAAAGATAATTATAAAGTACATTGGTTAGTACTGATACATTCATAAGTGTATTATATCAGTATATATATATATATATATATATATATACTTCATTATGCATAATGTAGTTTGTTTAATTTCAATACATTAATATTTTTTTAAAAATAATCTTTTGTTTTCTGGTTTTCAATATGCTCGCGCCCCGTAGGGGGCGTGCCCCACAGTTTGAGAAACACTGACTTAGGGGCCAAATGTCTATTATTTGTATAAATAAATAACATAGGCAAATTTAATACTCAAGCAAAAGAATAGTTGGGAACAGGAAGTAAAGAAGTAAATAAATTCTTTTTCAAATGAGTGAGAGATAAATTCTCAAAATATGAATTTATTTTTGAACTAAAATTTAAATTGTGGCCACAGCAGACGAATGGTCGTAGTCCTGAACTCGTGGCTAGCTTTGTCGAGACAAGGGTTTAAGTTCTGGTGCTACTGATGAACCTCCATGCAGAGGGGGGATGCAAGTTAAATCTGTTGAGGGTCAATGCTCTCATGTTGGTGTTTTATAGAAATTTAGTGAGAAGGTTGCACGTTCATGTTTCATCCTCGTCACTTCCGAGCTCTATCACTGGTATGCCTCATATTGATTCAGACTGCGACTTTAATGGGCAATGAATTTTTCATTTGAGTTGAACTTAAAATGTAATTATCTAGGAATATATTTTTATCAGTTTACATTTTAGAATGTACTATACAGGGTGATTCGCTACCAGACCAACAAACTTGCAGGGTGTGCAGATGAATACAGAGATGACTCAGAATCACATAGGAATGCAGGATCTCAAATGCCGTAGTTGCAAGCTATGGTGCAAGGAAGTAGAGCAGTGCTTCTCAAACTTTCACTATTTGCGACCTAAAATCGAATCATAATTTTCAACGCGCCCCCTTCCATACTATAACAATGTTTTGAATTCAATAACACTATACTTTGACTCTAAAGCAACAACATGACATCAACCTCTCCAGCACCACGGACGTATATAAACATCTCTCTCAACCTAAGCGATCATTGCCCCGGACGTATGTATACGTTTTTCGGAATTACGATCGTTTGTGTGAACTTCTATCCATAAAATTATTCCGAAGACTTTGGAATGCAATAGAAGGACCTTGACAGTGTTTGCGAAGGATTTACTTATTTCATAGTATTTGCTTATGTATTCCTTTTCGTCCCCCTTCATCCCCAAAATATCATATACACGAGCCTACGTGGGAAATGGTGGCATTGTGGAGCGATTTGGGTAACTTTACACCGGTAGCTAAAGGATTAATTATAAACCTTACAAATTATCAAGATAAATATTAATTTTGGGATATATTTTTTGTATGACAAGCCCATGGGGGTCACTGGTAATTTTTAAACTTGTTCTTAATTTAGTGTCGTTATGATTAATTATGAAATACATGGTGAAGTACTGATACATTTATACGTGCATTATATCAGTGTAAATATGTATTTTTTGTTATCTCACAATGTATTTTGTTTCGATTTAATTTTAGTAAATTGATAATTTTTTTTTAAAAAAAAATCTTTTATTTTCGATATGATCGCACCTCCCCTTGTAGGATTAACACCCCCCTAGGGGACCCGCCCCACAGTTTGAGAAAGGCTGAAGTAGAGAAAAAGAACAGACTCACACACACAGCAACACATCAATGAGATTGAAAACATTTTATGGAAAGACCTGTACTACAACAGGTGTAGAGTGAGGCTGCGCTGAATTCCTTGCATCCTGAAAAATTCCTGGCATGTCGTGTGTCCTACCAGTAGCTACAGCTATTCGAGCGATGAGGAATGGACATCTCTTACACCAAAAAGAACAGTTAGCTCGTTAAAGAAGCAGTCTCACTTACCCTTTGTTCACACTTGTGAAGATCGTGTGATGTGGAATACGCATGTTCGGATAACATTCCTGATACAACCGCCGAGTGGAGAGCTCGTTACAATCCGCATCTCCATACAATATCAGCATGTTTGCAATTTCTCGTTTGGATACGAGTACATCCTACTACCACGGGAAATGGATCGCATTAGACGACTTTCAGCAGGAATGGTGTTCACGAAACCTTCCGTTCAGCTCCATCTACCACAAGACCACCATTAAGAATCTTCCATAACGTCAGGATTTCTACGCGGCGTCACTGTCAGACTGGCAAGACGACTTTCTGGTCGTAATATCGAGCACCTGCAGTATAAAATGCTTTCTGCCCTATTCAAGTGTTGCTGTTTCTGCTATTTTTTTCTTCTCTGCACCATAGCTCGCAACTAAGGTACTTGCGATTCTAGATTTATATGTGATTTCGAATCGTCTTTGTAACTCCTGTACACCCTGCAATTTTGTATTTCTGGTAGTGAATACCATGTACACATTAAACACATAAACCACTTATTTTTGCAAAGCTCATATATATATATAAAGAGTGTTTTTTTGAGAGGTATAGAACTTTAAATTGCAATAGAACAAAGATGTATTATTCGATTGACATGCCAAAAGCCCTCGTGTTTTTTTATTCAATCAATCAATCAATCGATTGACATGAATGAATTTTTTTACATCTTGCGGCATTAAACATGATTTCTGGCATAGGACTGCCACGGCTGGCTCGGATGTAGTCCAATCTGACGTCCAATTTTCGATGACTTTTTCCAACATTTGTGGCCGTATATCGGCAATAACACGGCGAATGTTGTCTTCCAAATGGTCGAGCGTTTGTGACTTATCCGCATAGACCAATGACTTTACATAGCCCCACAGAAAATAGTCTAGCGGTGTTAAATCACAAGATCTTGGAGGCCAATTCACAGGTCCAAAACGTGAAATTAGGCGGTCACCAAAACGTGTCTTTCAATAAATCGATTGTGGCACGAGCTGTGTGACATGTTGCGCCATCTTGTTGGAACCACAGCTCCTGGACATCATGATTGTTCAATTCAGGAATGAAAAAGTTAGTAATCATGGCTCTATACCGATCACCATTGACTGTAACGTTGTGGCCATCATCGTTTTTGAAGAAGGATTCCACCAGCCCATAAAGCGCACCAAACAGTCAGTTTTTCTGGATGTAATGGTGTTTAGACATACACTTGTGGATTAGCTTCACTCCAAATGCGGCAGTTTTGTTTGTTGACGTAGCCATTCAACCAAAAGTGCGCTTCATCATTAAACAAAATTCACTTATGAAAATCGACCATTATTTTCGAAATAAAATTGCACAATTTGAAAGCGTTGTTCAGGCGTGAGTCTATTCATGATGAATTGCCAAACCAAACTGAGAATAAATCATTTGACAGCTGTTAAATCGGTCGCCATCTTGGAAAGTAATGCCAACTTAAACTTCTATACCTGGAAAAAAACACTCTGTATATATATATATATATATTATATATAACTTCTTAATTTTGATAAAAAATGTTATTCTTCAGGTACTTAAATTACGCAATACATTCTTAACCTCTTCTTAGTTTTTAAAAACTATTCCCAAATCCAATAAAGATTTGTAGCGGTTTCTTTAAATAGACATTTTAAGCTGTCGTCGCAGTTTTCTTTCCTTTTTGTGAATATGATACACGACAGAAGAGTTTAGTGGAATCTCAGCTCACTCTAAGCCAATTTTGAAATTAAAAAACGAGTATATATAGTCACGAGTACTATACCTTAATAAGATTGCCCATTCTTTATAAACATGATTTTTATCTGAAAACATTATATTTTTTACATTTTAATGGGTATATGTTTCAGTAATTTCTAAAAGTTTCTCTAGTAATTAAGGCTTATTGTGTTGACAAGTTTTTTTTAAAACTTATTGAAATTTTAAAATTTAGTAAGATTATAGCTTTATGTGGTAAAATTAAATAAATTGATTATCAATAACGTGAGTGAATGTTGAATTAATAAACATAAAGTCAAATTTGTTTGATGGAACAAAATTTGATGTATAGCTACGGAAGGAAAATTGAATTGGTATTTGTGGGTAATAGGAAAATGATTTTTCTTTCAAGTATATAAGAATGTATGTGATTTTTGTATTAGTTTATATGGAATGTCCCAGGGTCATTGCAGCATGCTTTAAGAGGAGGTAGGAGACATTCCAAGGATTCAGATTTGCATAGTAACACATGGTCGGAAACATTTTCGTTCGGCTCTAGGTGACGTTGTTCACAAGAGTATTTAAGGAAACCGACAGGCATTACAACGGTTGGTTATTTGAGCTGTTATCGCCCACTGAGGTGTAAATAAACACCAAGCTGGCAGATATGCACCTGATTTACGGATTGGTTGAACGAAATACACGAGTAGCAAAAAGATCTTGTAGCGAAAAGTACCCATAGAGAGATACACCGGACTCCCGGGTGTTTCCTAATTTGCCTCACAGTTTGTGCGAGTATGGATTATTACGAGGTAATAGACATAGGTGCGGGCGGACCACACATTCCAACGGGCTGTGATATCCAACACATTTTGTTCCACATATGGAATAAAATGTGCTGGATACCGTTTGAAGGAACCCTAGTACCATGTTGGGAGCTCGAGTCACACGTGTGCCCCGCCATCACTATGCCTGTAACTCCGTAATGAACCATATTCACAGAAATTGTGATGCAAATTAGCAAACATCATATCTTTGCCCCCGTAACCACAGACTCTGTAGCAACAACATCCTAAGCGATACAATTTATAACAGTAGTCTCCATAACTATGGACTATGTCTCCATAACCAGACTCGGTAGTAGAAATTTTCATAACTAGAAACTTCGTAGATACTTCCATGTCTCTACAAATAGTGAACCCCATGCCTCCACAACCACAGACTCCACGCTTCCACTGCCCCAGACTCCATGCATCCACAAACACGGGCTCTAATGTCTACACAACAGAGGCTCCATTACTCCATAATCAAAGACTCCATAGCAATATTTACCTGAAGTTAATTGCAGCAGCTTCCGTTACCATATACACAATAGTAGCTTTTGAAACCATAGATTTGATACAAGCAACCTCCATAACAATATATTATATGGTAGTAATTACAATTCATATCCATATTTTCAGCTTTCATAACTATAGACTGTAGAAGTAGCCTTCATAGCAGTGGCATCAATATTTATCGTTTTATTTGACAGCTTTTAGTAGGACCGGACTCGAATCCACAACTCGACTGTGACAATTGATTAGAGGAAATAGATCGTGAACTTTGAAGAACAATCCAACCAACTGAGCCGATGCTCTAGTTTCCAAATATTCATTCTACAAACCTACAACCTTTGTTAGATTTAAATATAGCACAATGTTTACCATATCAAAGTAATATTTATTGCAGAGAATCTCCTGAATTCTCCCCTTGTAGAGAGTCTTTGTTTTAAAAACAGCTTTGTATAGTATAAATTTAAAGAAGCATTTTTTTATCTAATGGGCTGCATTTTGGCAACCAAGCCTTTGCAGACACTACGTCCCCAAGAATGATATCCTTTTTATTAATAGCACCATCTAGTGGTGGAGCGGTGGATAGCCTAGGGATTAGAGCATCGGACTTCAGACAGGAGAGCCTAGGTTCTATGCCACCAAATACCCTCCTAGTACACACGGAATACGATCTTGTTAAATTAGTGAGTCCGAAAGTCTTGTGGGTGGCTGCAGCAGAAACCATGGGGGCAAGGGGATGGAGAACATTTCCCTCCCCTCCTGTTCCATGTCTAAATTGTGGAGGTGGAGATAGGCGGTGTCGCCATCTATTGTCTAGAAGTCCAACCTGTCTCAGACTCTGGCAACTTTCATTCCTTCCCTTCGGGAAGGACACGGCAGCAGCAACAACATCATCCAGTGGCGTCTCCCGCTCACAAATTTTTGACCTTGAATTTATTTAATTCAATCTCTGGTCGGATGCAAAATGTGGCTGCGATTTAATATTGCCGAGAGTACTATAGCCAAATTATTACTTAAAGTATCTTTTATATACCACATAATCATATGACATTCTTACCTACGAGAATCTATTGACTCCGGCCGGGATCGAACCCGAAAAATTGGTTTACGATGCGGGAATGTTACCTCTGTACCACCGTTAAGGAAACAAGCGATAAAATAAAGAATGATTGATTGCTTGAATATTAAGGTCACACTGTTCAGCCACACGAAGGCTTTTGGCGCCGGACTACGTAATTTGGAACCATGGTCAAGTGACGGGGATGACACCTGACCTGGCACCCCCCCTCTCCTAACTACCACACCACACCAACTGGAGGACGTTTCCGCTCTCGACAGATTTAGCGTGCATCGCTGCCCTACACGGCGGTTCTTTTGTGGTACTGGGCTCGAACTCGTGACAAGGCAAGTCACGATCCGATACCTATAACACTCGGCTACCACGGCCACACCAAAAAATAAGGAATCAAACGTCACAGTTGAATAGAAAGTTCTTACCTAGGTTCTTTGAGTTTCCCGACATCTATATTATTCCGATAGGCATCGATAAATCTATCCCGATCCATTTGAAAAAGAGCGTGATGCTTAGTGCGCGCGAGGATTTTCGGATAGAAGTCCTTTTTTTTCTCAAACGATTATGTATTTTCCTCTTTTATTCTTCCGAGAAACCGGATATAAAACTCTGCTTTAAATTCTTCCCCGTTTCCAATGTTCAAAGATCAGAGAAAAGAAAAATATCATGGAAACACCAAAGAATTGTATTATTCTTTTTCCTCGCTGAGTTTTGCTGAGACGTTAAAGTTAGGAATGACGAAGGAAATCCTTAGCTTTCAAACCCTTACGGCTACTTCACAGAAAAAAAAATTGCGCATCTTTTTTTCCCCAGTTCCCAAATTCCGTTTTTTGGTGACACGCAAAAATGTAATATTTAGGCTTTCTTAGTGAAATAGGATGGCCATTCAGGCGTTTTCGTTCCGCAAAATATCTGCAAAGAAGAACGCATTCCTCCCCCCTCCCATTTTGCCACACAACTCGTTACTTTATGAGGTAAACATTAAAACAAATTCTTCGATGTCACGGTTGTTTTGAATTGGTGTATAAGTAGCGAAAAAAAATAAATTGCTTTACTTAATTAATTTTAAATGAGATAAATTTATTTTTTGTCCCTTCATAATTGAAAAAAACTTCGAAAGTACGTATTTAGAAACATTGAAAATGTTCTGTGCTTTTTTAAGTGGCAACTTTTTAACCGAAATTGATACCACGATAAAACTAATTGCCATTAGGAAGATTACATTTTTTTATGAAAAGTATTTAATAACTTTTTTAAGTGAAATATTTCTTAGTAAACTGTTGGTTTTATAGAATGACTTTTGCACTCAAATTAAAAAATAATTAATGATATGAAATCATTTTTTCCTATTTAGTTATAATAAAAAACTGAGCGTTAAAAATATGTCAAGTGAAGGAATGTTGACAATTTTATAAAAAAAATTTAGAAACTTTATATTTAAGTTTATATATATAAGCATACACAATTTCCACCCCAATTTCCTCTCCTCTCACACTTTCATTCACTCACTCTCTTTTAATCACTTTCTCGCCGTCTTACTCACTTTCTCTTATTCTCTCTGTCATTTACTCTTCCTCACTCCCTCATTCTCTCACCTTCACTCACCATCTCCCTCTCCCTCTCTCTCTTATTCACTTTCTTTCATTTACTCTTTCTCATTCACATTTTCTTTTTCTCACTCCTCACTCTCACTCTCTTATTACACACGTATATATATATATATATATATATATATATATATATTGGTGGAAATCCACTGATTAGATTAAGTGAGCGCAAAACATCTTTCTACTTCTATTTTATATATAAAAAGAAATTAGAAGAAAAGAATATAACCGGGTGGGTAACGGTTAGTACATATATATATATATATATATATATATGTACTAACCGTTACTCACCCGCTTCACTGGGTATTTAACGATGTTGAATAAATGTATACTGTTTACATATATATGAATTATTGATATCTATCATTAAGAATTCGATTGTATTGAAAAATAAATTTATAGCTGTAACTCTCGCCTCTTGATATAAAAAAGGACATAAATTAAAATATCTAATTTCTTTTTATATATAAAATAGAAGTAGAAAGATGTTTTGCGCTCACTTAATCTAATAATCAGTGGATTTCCACCAAAGCAACTTTCAATGGATCTCTACTCCATAAAATAAACATGCGTGCTAAAGTTCAAGTCTAAATCTAACAGAGCAAAAATGGAATTTTTAGCATCAATACCTCGTAGACATTCTTAGCGTATTCCAATTCAACAAAAGAAGCATGCAAACCAAATTTTATTATTATAGTTTTAGCAGTTCGAAAACAGGGATTTTGACTATCAATACGCCCCAATAACTCTCCCCACTCCCCCCTGGAGTTGATTTCCGTAAAATCCATTCTTAGTGGAACTCTATTCAACTAAATAAATGTGCTCAACAAATTTCGTGTAAATGGGCTAAATTCAAAAACAGGAATTTTTCTATAACACGCATTAATCCCTTGCAATCCCGCTCCTTTTGGGGTCCGTTTTCGTAAAACTCTTTGTAAAAGAAACTCTATTCCATGAACGGAACTTACCTTCTAATTTACAAGCAAGTGGGTCTAGTAATTGAAAAGCGGAAATATTTATCTATTACGCCCCTTAATTCCACTCATTGACACTTGAGATCAATTTCCCCCAAACCTATTTTGTAGCGGATCTCTACACCAAGAAAGGAATCCGCTTATATACCAAATTTTAAGATTGTACGTCTAACAGTTTAAAAATGGAAATAATTATCTATAACACCCTTAAGCCCCCGCAACGCCACTTAGGAAGCGATTTTCACAAAACTCATCTTATAGCGGGTATCTACCCAATGAATGGAATCTGCTTACTCAATTTCAAGATTTAACGTCTAATAGTTTAAAAAAGGAGTTAATTGCCTATAACGCCCCTTAATTCTCCACAGTGCCACTTAGTGGACGAATTTCACAAAACCCATTTTGCAGCGGATCTCTACTCGATGAAAGGAATCCGCGTATCTAATTTCAAGACTGTACGTCTAATAGTGTAAGAATGGAAATAATTATCTATAACATCCCTTAAGCTCCCGCAATTAGGAAGCAATTTTCACAAAACCCATCTTATAGCGGATCTCTACTCAAGAAATGGAATATGCTTGCTCAATTTCACGATTTTACGTCTAATAATTAAAAAAATTAGTTAATTGCCTATAACGCCACTTAATTCTCCACAACGCCCCTTGGAGGTCGATTTTCGTAAAAATCATTTTGTAGGGAATCTCTACTTTATGAAAGGAATCTGTCTGTGTACTAAGTTTCAAGACTGTACATCTAATAGTTTAATAATGGAAATAATTATCTATAACGCCCCTTGGGATTCGATCTTTGCAAAATCCGTTCTTAGCTGATGTCTACTCTATGAAGGGAACCTGCCTACCAAATTTCAAATCTGTAGGCTTAATAGTTCTGGAGATATCGTGATTAGTCAGTGAGTGAGAGTGAGTCGCTTTTCTCCTTATATATATATATATATATAAATTTTCTTTACAATTATATTTATAATAGATCTCACTCAGTGAAATGAATATTTGTAATTATAATAGCACTTTTTATATTAGTTATAGAGTTATTCAAAAGATGGTGCCACATGTTTAATAATTTAATGTTTTATTTAAATATTATTGTTTATGTTTGAGGAGTCTTTTTTTCTTTATATAAATTTTATATTAATATTTAAGGTGTTTAAATATATATATATATATTTAGACTTCATTTTATTTTATCATAATTTACTAATTTTAATTTTATGCGGTACTACTTGTATCTAGTGGATAACATAATTTGTTGCTGTACTCACAAGGTAAGTCTTATCATCTACTTTATTGCATCGATTTTAACTTGATACTATTAAATACTAATAGGCTATAATTTTATCGTCATATTTTAATAGTATAGTGTATTTTATTTGTAATATTTAAATTTCTCCTAACATTATCCCTTCCTTTCCTTATAGCTCAGAGTATAGGCAAATTACAGGTGAAAGTTGGCTAGCCCCAAAACTTTGTTTAAGCCTGCAATATTGGTTCCTAAGGCCAGGAGTTTACTATTGTACCACTGTGGCTAATTGCTGGACAATTGCTAAACGGATAACATTCATCCATAGCAACCACAAAATGAAAGGAAGCAAAATGTGGAAAATTAGAATAAGTGCGGGATATTAGTAAGAAGAAGTAGGAGTATGCAAATTTTTTTTCCACGTCTGTTCATCACGTGATAGCGTTCATAAGAGCTTTAAAGGTTTTGATGGACAGTTGTTGTTTCAAGTCAAAGTTTTACAGGAAAGATTTAATAGGCGAACTTAAAATTTTTGGCATGTCTTCCCGACATCACATAGATGATTTTATAGTGGCCGAATTATTGGAAAGATCGAAGAAGGGCGAAAATAACAGATGTTGTCAGGAGTTCGACATCGCTCACAGCGTTGTTTCACGGCTGTGGAAGCCACTTAAAACTACTGGAATGTGTAGTAGACGACACGGAGGAGGTCGTGTTAGAAGTACGACACCTGCAGAAGACAGATATATCGTCCTATCAGCAAAAAGGAACAGGTGCACTACAGCTCAGCAGCTGGCAAAATCAGTTTCTTGCTTCCTCAGAAAAGCAGATCTCCCGAAAAACTGTTGCCAGACGTTTGAGGGGAGGAGGACTATACGCACGCAGACCTGTTGTGCGTGTGTGACCAGACAGCACCGTACTGCCTGTTTGCAATGGTGTCGTGAGCATTACAATTGGACTGAACAGGACTGGGCATCGTACTATTCTCAGATGAGAGTATCTGTCGGTCATCGGATTGTAGACGCCAACTGATCTGGCGCGAGAGTGGTACTGCTTATCGTCCAGAAAATATCCAGAAAAAGGACCGATATCCGACATGCAGTATCATGGAGTGGGCCGGCATCATGATCAATGGCCGCACGCCTTTACATGTGGTTGCGAATGGGACTATGACGAGCCAACGATACATTGATGAAGTTCTACTTCCTCATGTTCGTCTTTTCCGTGGTGCTGTCGGTGATAAATTTGTTTTTATGGACGACAAAGCAACATGTCATCGAACACTCGCTGTTCAGGATTGTCTAGACAGCGAAGGTATTCAATGTCTCGTATGGCCAGCGCGTTCTCCAGATCTAAACCCCATTGAAAATGTGTGGGATGCTTTTGGGAGGCAAGTTGCTGGTCGAAACTATCCTCCGACAAACAAGAATACCCTCATCCGTGCACTCAGGAATGGGATAAATTGCCTCAACAGTTGCTGGATAATGTTTTGCAAAGTATGGTACGACGTGTGGAATGTTGCATCACACTCCACGGTGGACATATCCCCTTTCTTTAAAGTGCCTTCTGACTTTTAGGTGCATTGTTCCATTTCTTCGTATGCAGATCAAATGAACATTTTTTTTCTTTCAGATGTTTTACAGCTTTTGTACTTTCCCGAACAATAAATATTCTTTATTCTAATGTCTGAACAGTGTGGCAACTATATTTTACCCTACTAGGTCTCATGTCTCGCTTAATGTTATGCTACATAGCAGTTTGGGATCCGTCCTTAGCAATTGTCCAGCAGTGTATTTCATACTATCTTGACTTAGGTTGTAAAGCTATTTGTATATATATATATATATATATATATATATATATATATATATATATATATATATATATATATATTTATATATATATATATATTATATATATTTCTTAATCACTGCTGTATAACTTTTCTGAATAAAAAAGAAATAAAAAATTTCATGAATTTTTTTTTCTACATTGCAATGGCAAAAGTGTCAGAATTAAAAACTGTCAAGTGGTTGACTGTAAAAAATTTAAATCACGGTTTGGCTGTGAGTGTTTCGATCAGTTATCTCTTTCTTTGAAATATATTTCACGTTAAAAACTAATTTTTTGAATGAGTATCTCATGTTTTATAGTATAACTTTCCTGAATGAATTATGAAATAATTTAAGCTGTGAAATCTTTTGTTTCCTATTTGCCATGGTAACAGTAGCAACATAAAAAACTGTCAAGTGAATGAATGACAAAATTTAAATCATGATTTGAGTATGAATTTTTCAACCAGTTATTCTATATTTAGCACAAACTCCATATAAAAAATAGTTTTGGTGGAACGGTATTTTTTTTTCCATTTGGCAATGCTGGTTTTTCCAAACTTAATTCTTGAAAGCTTCGAAGCAATTACTTTTCACACACAAGTCTTCTTATAGAAAATGATTTTTTTATTAGAAGTACATTGGGAAAAGAAAATGCTAGGACAAACTGAAACGAATAATTTTTATATATATTTCTACGGATCAATAAAAGTTAATTTTCAAAAATTGTTTCTTTGTTCGGTGCTTTTTTAAACTTTGAAATATACAGGGTGTCCGGGCTTAAAATATCCAAAAGTTGTGGCTTACTAATACGGAACTATCCTTAAGATAGTAATAAACTGTTCATCCGTGGATTGGAAACCCCTCTGAGATTTTTTGGGTCTGTCCAATTGGCCGCACGTGCCTGCATTATTCGGCAATCGCAGACGATAAACTTGTTACTCTGACTTCATTAGGAAAGATGTGAACACCACAGCAAAAAGTGCAGTGTGTACTTCGGTTAAAGGAATTTAAATCAGTCATGAGTGTACAGTGACGTGTTCAAACAGAATGGAATGTCGTTACTGGTTTGGCTAATAGACTTAACCGGACTCCTAAAAATGAATCACACACACCATCAACAGTGTCTTCTATCACGAAAACTTAAGGTTGCCAGTTTGAGATACCAAAGTTCCCGTCTTCTGTAAAGTTTTTCCCATTGGTGAATAGATTTTGATGTCGGAAGATAGACATTCCATTCTGTTCGAATACGTCGCTCGCTGTACACGTGTGACTGATTTAAATTCCATTTACCAAAGTATGCACTGCACTTTTTGCTGTGGCTTCCACATCTTTACTAATGAAGTCAGTGTAACAATTTTATCGTCAACGATTGCCGAATAATATAGGCATGTATACCCGATCGGACTAGATCCAAAAAATTTCGGAGGGGTCTACGGATAAACAATTAATTACATTCTGATAGGTAGTTCCGTAATAATAAGCCGTTACTTTTGGATACTTTAAGCCCAGGCAGCCTTTATATTAAGGCTTAAATAAGCTTAAATTAGAATGAAGTGCTCCTGAATATTTCAATGTTTGTTTATATTATGGTTTGTAAAGTGAAACATGTTTAACTGATTTTCATTTCAATACCTCCTTAGAAACTCAACTTTCTGCAAACTTTCATTTATTAAAAAGTTTTTGAGATTTTGATACCTCAGTGTAAATTTTAACTTTTGTTAGTCCTTTGTGAAATTTCATCGATTTTATCATTGCAAGGTGTTATTGTTTTTGTTAAGTCACTAAAACAAACTAAGAAATTTTCACAGTATTTAATTTTTTTCGCATAAAAAATTAATTGATATTTTCATTTAAAATTTTAAAACTGACTGAGAGATATCTTCAATTTAATAAAATTTCCAATGAAATTTTACTTACCAAGGCCAAACTTTCAAAGTCATTAATATCCAGGTATCCATTGTTGTCAGTATCTGAAAGTAAAGAAAATAATAATTAATACTTTTAATTATGATAAACGCCCTAAAATCTCCGAAAAAAAGAATAGAAAAATTGCATGTAATTTAAAAATATATCTAAATATGTAATTAATAAAGTTATTTAAAAATGTTATAACTTTTGTCAAAAAGATAATTTTAAATGAGGGCAATTAACAAAACTTAAAACCTTAAGTCTGTCCCGTCTATCGTATATCTGTTCGAAGAGTTTAACCTTTTTAACTGCCATTGGTGTATATATCCGTCTCCCTCAACCAGTGCGTTAAGTGCCCCCGACGGATATATCCATCTTTCCGAAATACGATTCTTTCCTTTGCGCTATTATCAGTAAAATTATTTAGAAGGGTTTGGAATGTTTTAAAATGACCGTGTCAGTGTTTCAGAAGGGGACTTAGGTATTTCAGTAAAAAATTTACTTATTTGTGACTCCCCCCCCCAATACACCGCGTACACACGCTTTTGTGAAAAACGATGGCACTGGGGAGTGAATCGGGTAATGTATAGATAGGGGTAACGTTAGATATACCAACTTGAAATATGTCAAGTATGCTTCTTTTGTTGAGAAGAGATCAATAAAAACGGGTTTTGAGAAATAGAGTTCCAAAGAAAAATACATCACCTTCTTAGAAACTCAAGTGATATCCTTTTTGAATCAAGATGTGAGGGATACAAGAATGTTTTTGAGTTCAACCGAAAGCTTAATGCTACAAGTTAGAAGTGAGTAGGTAAAGGGTAATATAAATGTAACTGGTTAGGAACGACACCTGTTTGCTTTAATGATATTAAATTCTTCAAATTTAGAAACATTTTTTTTAAAATTCAATTTTACATAGGATGTATTCTTAACTTTTTTATACTAAAATTGCAAAAAAAAAATAATAATAATATTCTATTTATAGCAGTGTTTCTCAAGCTGTGTGGTGCGACCCCTACAGGGGCGTGATAACTCTACGAGGGGAGGGGGTGCGAGCATATCGAAAAGTCAAAAACAAAAGAATTTTTTTTGAAAAAAAATTATTAATTTACGGAAAGTAAGCAAACAAAATGCATTCTGGCAAATAAAAAATAAAATATACATTTATACTGATATAATACACCTAAAAATATATCAATACTGAGTAATGCATTTTATAATTAGTTTAACAATACTATGTTAAAAACAAATTTAATAATTACCAGTGTGTCCATGGATTTAGGCCGCGGTAACCGAGTGGTATAGGTATCGGATCGTGGCTTGCCTTGTCACGAGTTCGAGCCCAGTACCACTAAAGACCCACCGTGTAGGTCAGCGATGCACGTTAAATCTGTCGAGAGCTGAAACGTTTCCCCAAAGGTGTGGTAGTTAGGAGAGGGGGGTCGTCCACGCCACTTGATAATTTTTCAAAATTATTTGGTCCTTCGCCAAAAGCCTTCGTGTAGCTGAACACAGTGCGATATTAATATTCATTCAATTCAATTTAATTCAATGCGCCCATGGATTTGCCATATGAAAAAATAACACTTGATAATTTTTACGGTTTATGATTAATCCCCTAAAAGCATATAATAAATTACGCGATTGGCTCCCCAAAGCCACCTTTTAACACGTAGGCGAGCGAATGTGGTGTATTGGGCGGGGGGGGGGAGGTATAAAAGGAATAAATAAGCAAATCCTTTAAAATTAGTCAATCCTTCACAAACACTGTAAAGGTCCATTTATTGCATTCCAAAGCCTACGAAATAATTTTATGGATCACAGTTTACAGAAAAGATCGTTCTGTGAAAAGACGTATTTATACGTCTAGGGCAATTAACACACTGGCTCAGCGAGACGTTTATATACGCTTGCGGCACTTAAGAGGTTAAAATCGAGTTGTAGATTTAGTGTCATAGTACAGTTTTATTGCATTCAATTTATTGTAATTGTTCGGAGGGGAGGCGTGATGAATATGATTAAATATTGGTTCGCAAGCATTGAAAGTTTGAGAAGCACTGATTTATAGGGAAAAAAAGTTTATTTCTGTGGTATTTAATTAATTATAAATAACCTTCAATGTGTAATACTTATGAAATTTTTTTACTCTTCATATGTCAAAAAACTTTATTAAGATATCTAATTACCAAAAATTCGCCATTTTGGGGAACATTTTCGATTTTTTTTTATGCTTTTATTTAATAGTCCATACTTTTAACATACCAAAAACATCTATTTTTGTTTCTACGATATTTAGAAGCAAAGTTATAGCATAATTAGTAAACCAGAAATGGAGTTAACAAAACCGGAAGTAGATCCCTACACAAAATATTTTTAAGATATTGAATTTAAATTTTCTGATGATACTTTATATAGTTCTATCTGTGTTACGAATCAAAATCTAATTTCTATGTATATATTTATGTAATTTATTGCTTTTTTATGAAAAAAATCCTAAATTTCCTAAGAAATCGTGTTTTTGCATCGAATTTAACATATTTAAAACACTTTCAAAAGTATTACAAATCTTTTAATTCCTAACACATAAAAAAATGCTATTCACCCACTATGTAATATTATTTTAATGCATTTATTAAAATTTTATGTAATTGCAATTTTCATCAAAATTTCACTAAAAACGACAATTGTTATGGTCTATAAAACTTTCCAGAAAACAGCAAAAGGTTAAAAAAAATTCAAATTAATTAAACATGTAGCTAAAGAGATCTTGAACAATAAGTACGGTAAGTTTAAAAAATGTACAATTTGTAGAAATTTTTTTATACTGTATTAAAATCTTTAAATGCATTTTCTGAGAGACTATGTTTTTCAATTTTTTGCTTCACGGTAAATTTTACTATAAGATTTCTTTTTAAGATATTAAATTGAAATTTTTAGAAAATGTTTTATTTAGTTTTATCTCCAGTATAGACTATAATTGAGTCTCTGTGTATATATTTTTGTATTTTATTGCACTTTTTGTGAGAAAATAATATTAGTTTTTTGTAACATTAGTTATTAGTTCGTGCATATATATATATATATATATATATAAAATTGAATGTTACAAAAACGTTCAAAAGTATTACAAATCTTATAGCTCTAAGCACAAATAATGATATTATTTATAGACTGCACGAGTATTATTCGAATATAGTAATTAGAATTCTCAATTCAAGGTTTACCGTAATTGCAATTTTTCCCTAAAACTTTACTCGAAATTCCCAATATATCCAAAATTATTTTTAATTTTGTAGAAATTGTACTTGAATTCCTAGTTTTATTCCCCATTTCAAATAAAAAAGTGTTTATTTAGTTAAAAATTTATATATTTAAAAAAAAGTACACCGCAGGTAGTCACATAGTTTAAGACGGCGAAATCGGAATGACTTTAACGTTGGAAAATTTATTTCGAAAAGAGTACTAGTTTTAATCCTGTTTTTTTTTGCAATAAGTGGTACAAATTTCATTCCAACATAATATCTTAGAATGCCGCCAGAAGTATTTCGTCTTTATGTAGCTAATTGAACAAAAAAACTAATCTATAACTCCATTAATTACCTTATTTAATGTAGCACTTAAACTCTGACGTCAAATTAGCAAAATACAGACCTGTACACTTCCTTAATTGTATACCTTGAAATGCCTCATTTGCTTAGCTTACCATTAAGTAGAGGCTCTACAGCCACTAATCAACTAGATGCTTTCTAATTTCCGATGCCACCCACCAAACGATGAATAATTTCTGGAAATATGTTACATAACAGAGAAAATCACTTTTATTTCACTTAGGAGCCATGTTCACTAAATTCGTTAGAGTAATCCGGAAAAGGGAAAATTTATCCATTAGGGGCGACATTTTTCCCCAAATGGGATGTCGATGGAAAGGAGATAATCCAGTTTAACGTAAACTTACACGAACCCATTCTGTGTAGTGCGTCTTACACAATCCTATTAATCTTCATTACAGATACCCTCGATAAATGTAAATCTCATTTTAAAATACGTTCTTTCTTTAAGTTAAAGCTTTCTTGATTTCTTTGTGGGGTTTTTAAATCCCTTTATACTAAATCTAGTTGAGGATTTGGCTTGTCAATTCCTCTCGTTAATTTAAATCAATGGTTATGGTCTGTTAAAATGTGTATGGTCTGTGTTTATGTGTACAAGGATGTATTAAATTGATGGTTCTCAAATTTTTCTTTTATTTTTCTCGATGGTCAACCCACTTCGTCTTCACTACCACTAAAATCTAATTCTAAATAGATCATTGTAATGGGTTTTGGTAAGTCAGAAGCTGTTATTTTTTAAATTCATTGAATGTAACAAGATTGTAAAATTTCCGAATGGGCTAACTTCATGACGGTCACGTGACAAATGCACACAATCATGTTTTCTCCATTGAAATCCAAACAGATACATTAGACATGTATTTTTTTTGCTGTTCTACTCCTCGAATTTAAACATTTAAAATTCATGATTGAGTAACAATGTTCAAATGTTATGAATCTTCAACAAGTTTTTCAAAATAAAAAAAAAAAATTTCTCATGCGATTATTTTTAATTAAAATTCATTTTGTTTACTCACGTGCATTACTATTGTTGACGAATATGTTCTTTAAAAGATAACTTCTGCAAAAAGTAAAAGTTAGCAATAACTAAAGCAACGTTTTTCAAACTGTGGGGAGCATCCCCCAAGGGGACGCAAGTACTTTGGGATGTCAAAAATAAAAGATTATTTAAAAAAAAATTATTAATCTACTTAAAATAAACCAACAAAATGTATTCTGACATAATAAAAAAACAAAATACACATTTACACTGAAATAATGCACTGATAAATATATCAGTACTGCACAATGTATTTTATAATTAATTTAAGTATTAAGTTAAGAATATAAGTTAACTACACTGGTGTGCAAAAACTTAAGCAACAATGTAAAAATTAAGCAGATAACCATGAAATTGCAGAAAAGGAAGTCTGGAGATCAGTACAGTGAACACGTAAGTCACAGTAGAAACGTCATTCGCATGCAAATATTGCCACACGCATAATTTGTTACAAGTCCCGATAGCCGAGTTGGCAGAGCGTTGGACTGAACTTCCTCAGGTCTCGGGTTCGAATCCCGGCCCCGGCAGATTTATCCAAAGACTGGAATTTTGTTTCCGTTTTTAATGTATTGTTTCTCTAGGTTCTCGATGAATTCAGATCATTCTTTAGAGTGCATACTGGTTATTTCTCGAATATTCCGAAGTGTATGAAAGCAGAGTTCATCGCCAGTTGGGCATGTTCTCAGTCCAGTGTTGTATCGAGCTCCCAGCGTTAGAATAAATCTAATTGTTTGTTTAATTGAACTGTGTACTTCTTTCGAACTCCGTGACAAGTTTGGTGGAGGCGCGGGGTACAATTACGTCAAACGTGGATAATAGCGACAACCTTCGCAGGAGCCTCCGGTTAAGAGGATTATCCCCCGAATTCGGACTGTTAAAAGAAAAATAGTAGGAAGAGGACAAAAATGCCGACCGAGCAAGAAGCCAAGCCCGCTGTAGTAACACCTTCGTTACAGCAATGGAGGAGCCCATCGACCTTCCGAGGAGCGCCTGGGGAAGACCCTCTCAAATGGCTTAAAGAGTACGATCGAGTAGCCAACTTTAACAAGTGGGATGACATGATGTGCCTGGCTAACGTTTATTTCTTTCTTGACGGAACTGCGAGACAGTGGTATGTCAACAACGAAGACGCCTTAGATTCCTGGGAAGCGTTTAAAAATGGACTAAGTGGACTTTTCGGTGACCGTCAAAAATATACCAGAAGGGCAGAAGAACAACTAAAATGCCGAGCCCAGCGTTCAGGCGAGAGTACACAGTCCTACATACAAAGTGTATTATAGGACTTTGCCAAGAGGTAAATCCTCTGATGAAAGAAGACGAAAAAGTGTCACACCTAATGAAAGGTGTTGCTGAGGATATTTATCAGGCCCCGTTGACGAGAGAAATCAACGACACAGCAAGTTTTATCAAATGGTGCAACTATATCGAAGATATGAAGCAGAAGAGAGTTGGTCGACCGAGATTTGAAAGGCTTCCAAACGTCGTACCGGTTGCATCCCTGACGGATGAGACTGATTTGGTCTCTCTTATTCGCACAATCGTACGAGAAGAAGTCCATCGACTAGTTAACCAGACGCAAGAATCTTTGGACTCCGATCCCCAATCCTTAGAAGAGATCGTTCAAGACGAAGTTGAAAGGGTTTTGGCCCCAGTGTCAACAAAACTTACAGAAACTAGACCACGACCAACATACGCCGCTGTAACCAGGAAATACAGAGCTCCTGTTCAGAAATTCCCACCTGAACCAAGAAAAACAGATGTGTGGAGAACGGCTGACAACAGACCTGTTTGTTTCCACTGCGGACGTCCTGGACATGTAATCCGCTACTGCCGAGAGAGAAAGGCTGTCTTTGACAACTCTCGAAACCGCCAACGGAACTTCGACGACGTTGACACTGAAGAAGAAATACGCCGACCAAACTCTTCTCGCCGTTTTACGCCAAGTCCCACGAGAGGCCGATCCCCAATACGTCGTTACAGATCCCCGTCGCCATATCGCCGATCCAGTCAGTCGCCAGGCCGTAGGAGCGAGGAAAACTAAGGAGAGCGACCTTCCAAGGAGGTGAGGCCGCGTGTACTGGAAATCCTCCGTCGACCGCCAAGATGAATGGTAACCAACTAGACGTAATAATAGATAAGAAGCCAATACGTACTCTAGTAGATTCTGGGGCATCGTTTTCTGTCATATCCGATAAGTATCGCCGATTTTTAAAGAAAGTTCTGTTTGCTGATGCCAAGAGCGTTATGCTGAAAGTTGCGGATGGAAATTTTGTTCGGCCGATAGGGAAATGTGTTTTACGTGTCCGTATAAACAATCGAGAACTGCCTTTTGAATTTATTGTTTTATCACATTGTAGCCATGACGTCATCCTAGGATGGGACTTTTTTTAGAGGCGTCTCAAGCCGTTATAGACTGTGGACAAAATGAACTTGTTCTAGAAGACATCTGTCGAGACTCCACAGCGCCTGACGCCTGGAATTTGTATGCCACCAGGGACTATACACTTAAGCCGCATTCTTTTAACTAGAATAACAGTATCAGGATATCAAATCCGAGGAGACATAAATGTAGTTCTAGACGGCAGCAAACATTTGCTCTTCGAGAAAAATATTGCTACACCGTCCATGGTATCCACATATCGTAACGGAAAAAGTGATGTCTGGGTTACCAACCTGCAGTTCCGAAACCAAATCATCCCTAGAGGAATGTGCATAGGCCAAGCTGAACCACTAAATGAAGGGCATCTATGTGTTATTTCCGACACATCGGGTTGCTTGGATGCCCAGCAAGAAACTTCGGAGTCACAGATGAATTGTTCGTTAATGATGTCACCCGAGTTAAGTGACGAACAGAGAAACAAGCTATCCGAACTACTCCGAAATTTTCTGGGCTTTTCACGAAGACCGACAAGTCGACAGCCGTGAAGACGAATGTGAAACACAGGATTTTTACTGTTGATCATGCTCCAATCAACCAACCAGCCTACAGAGTCTCGCCGACTGAATGACGCATCATTCATGAAGAGGTTCAGAAAATGCTTGATGAAGGTATCGTCCAACCCTCTGAAAGTCCTTGGTCATCACCCATTGTGCTCGTAAGAAAAAAAGACGGTAGTTGGCGTTTTTGCGTCGATTATCGCAAGCTGAATAGCGTCACGAAAAAGACGTTTATCCTCTGCCTCGTATTGACGATACGCTCGACTGTCTGAAAGGTGCCATGTTCTTTTCTTCCATGGATCTCCGATCTGGTTATTGGCAAATAGAAATAAACGAAGCGGATCGTGAAAAGACGGCATTTATTACCCCCGTAGGCTTATACGAGTTTAAAGTCATGCCGTTTGGTCTCTGTAATGCACCTGCGACCTTCGAGAGAATGATGGACAATTTGCTACGCCATTTTAAATGGACTATGTGTCTTTGTTACCTAGATGACATAATAGTGTTCTCAGAAACTTTTGAAGACCATCTTATACGATTAAGACTTGTTCTAAAATGTCTTCAGGAAGCTGGTCTTAAATTAAATTCAAAGAAGTGTCTTTTTGCTGCCCAAGAAGTAAAGATTCTAGGCCATCTTGTATCTAGTAATGGCGTTCGTCCCGATCCCGACAAAATAAAAGACGTAAGAAATTTTCCCACTCCAAAGAATATACATGACATACGAAGTTTTCTTGGCCTTTGTTCATACTTTAGAAGATTTATTAAAGGTTTCTGTTATCTCGCCGAACCTTTGCGGTCGTTGCTGAAAAGTGGCGTGGAGTTTCATTGGGGTCCTGAAGAGGTGGAAGCATTTAACAGTCTTAAGAAAGCACTTACTTCGGATCCAGTATTGGGGATGTACGACGAAAGAGCTTCTACAGAAATCCATACTGATGCAAGCGGGTACGGTATCGGAGCTGTCCTAGTACAAATTCAGAATAATGTCGAGAAAGTTATAGCATACGCTTCTAGAACTCTGACAAAAGCCGAAAAGAATTATTCCACCACAGAAAGGGGAATGTCTTGCCATCGTATGGGCTACCAACAAATTTCGGTCGTACATATTCGGGAAACATTTTACTGTTGTAACTGACCATCATTCCTTGTGCTGGCTCATGAATTTAAAGGATCCTTCAGGAAGGCTTGCCAGATGGGCCCTCCGACTTCAAGAGCATGATTTTGACGTAAAATATAAAACCGTTAAGAAGCATAGTGACGCCGACGCTCTTTTTCGAGAAATCCAGTGGAAGAGGAAACGGAAACACCAGACAAATTTTTAGCAGTCACGACGAGTATGAACCTTGCGATGGAACAGAAAAAGGATCAAGACCTTGCGAAATTAAAACTTTTGAGCAACTCATCCAAAACGAAGAATTCAGATTCATCGACGGTATCCTTTGCAGGAAGAATTTTGATCCAGATGGAAAGTTGTGGTTGTCAGTCATTCCTAAACATCTACGAGTAGACATACTAAGGCACTTTCATGACGCCCCCACCGCAGGACACCTTGGTTTCGCGAAAACTTATGACAGGATTCGCAAGAGATTTTACTGGCCGGGAATGTACCGAAATGTCGTTCGGTATGTCATGCATTGTCGGGAGTGCCAAAGGAGAAAATCCGTTCCTCAACGACCACCTGGACGTTTAGTTCCCATCCCTCCAGCTATAGCTCCTTTCCATCGCATTGGAATTGATCTCCTTGGGAGATTTCCAAAGTCTGCTCATGGAAACAAATGGATAATAGTCTGCACGGATTACTCAACACGATATGCAATAACAAAAGCCTTGCCGACAGCCGAAGTCGCCGAAATAGCGAAGTTCTTACTTGAAGAAATTGTCCTCAGGCATGGAGCTCCTCGAGTAATTATCACAGATCGTGGAGCCGTCTTTCGATCCAGACTTGTTTCCCTCTCGCGTCGACTTGTGTAACATTGATCATCGTTTCACAACGGCGTATCATCCCCAAACAAATGGACTGACGGAGCGCTTCAATAAGACCTTGGCCGACATGTTGTCAATGTATGTGGATGTAGAGCAGAAAAATTGGGATGAAATTCTACCATTTGTAACCTTCGCTTATAATACCGCTAAACAAGAGACCACAGGTTTTACGCCGTTCTATTTACTTCATGGTCGTGAAGCGGAAACGACACTAGATACAATGCTACCATTCTGTCCTAACGATTTTGATGACAATAACATCACCAAGATAGCAGCCAGAGCCGAAGAATCACGACAGCTAGCCCGAGTGCACACTCTGAGAGCTCAAGACAAAGATCGTCGACGTTACGATTCCAAACACCAAATGGTATCTTACGCTCCCGGAGATCTCGTATGGGTTTATACTCCAGTGAGAAAAGTCGGTCTCTCCGAAAAACTCTTAAGAAGGTATTTCGGACCGTATCAGGTGCTACGCCGTTTATCAGCCGTGACTTACGAAGTACAAGATTTTGATCCTGCTTCACGAAAAAGAAAACTAAGAGAAGTTGTCCATGTACTGCGTATGAAACCGTACCATGATCCCGCCGAGCAAATCGAAACCGAGGATATTCCTCCCAAAGAATCATACAAAGGACCCATCACTCGTTCCAGAATACAGACCCTTGAACAAAATGACAGCGGCGCGCTGTCTTCTTTTTCGAGGGGAGCAATGCCACACGCATAATTTGCTACAAGTCCCGATAGCCGAGTTGGCAGAGCGTTGGACTGAACTTCCTCAGGTCTCGGGTTCGAATCCCGGCCCCGGCAGATTTATCCAAAGACTGGAATTTTGTTTCCGTTTTTAATGTATTGTTTCTCTAGGTTCTCGATGAATCCAGATCATTCTTTAGAGTGCATACTGGTTATTTCTCGAATATTCCGAAGTGTATAAAAGCAGAGTTCATCGCCAGTTGGGCATGTTCTCAGTCCAGTGTTGTATCGAGCTCCCAGCGTTAGAATAAATCTAATTGTTTGTTTAATTGAACTGTGTACTTCTTTCGAACTCCGTGACAATATCAGGAACGAAACGTCAGAAGCGAAGTGAGCGTACGCAAAACGCGTGATGTCGGCGCGTGCTGTTCAACAGTAAAATAAAATGAAGGACGCAGACGCAATTCAACATATTCGCTGCAAGTGCCAGTTGGTCAGTTCGTGAAATATGGCTAGAAGAAATCACCTGGACGACTTCACACGTGGAAGAATGATCGGAAAGCTGGAGGAGGGGCGTACCGTCACCAGTGTAGGTGCAGAGTTCGGAATCAACATAAGTGTCGTTTCGCTCGCTTGAAAGCGTTCCAAACCACAGGTACAGGTGTTAGAAAGGTTGGTGGTGGCCGCCCGAGGACGACAACTGCAGGGGATGACCGATATATCATCCTGCAGGCGAAAAGAGGCCGACGGCAGTCAGCAAGCGTCATTGTTCAGCAACTCTACAGCAACGGGGCGACAAGTGTCGCGGTTTACTGTGGCCAGACGCCTTCATAAAGGGGGCCTATTTGCCCGCCGTCCTGAACGCTGCCTCCCGTTGAAAGTTGACCACCGTTTACAGGGGTGCAGAGAGCACAAAAACTGGACAACTGTCAATGGAGTCGTGTCCTCTTTACGGATGAGAATCGGTTCTCAACGCGTTTTGATTTGGAGAGAGATCGGGACACGGTTTTATACCAGTAACATCACGGAAAGACACCATTACGGTGGTTCTGGAGTTCTTGTCTGGGGAAGCATTATGCTGAAAGGGTGAATTGAGCTCCACATTTTCGATAGAGGGTCTGTAATCGGGGATCGTTATTGGAAGGAGGTACTTCTTCCCCATGTGCGTCTGTTCTGAGGTACCATTGGCCCAGACTTCATTTTTATTGATGGCAATACACGGCCACATCGCACTCTTGCTGTTGAGGAGCTGCTGGAAAGTGAAGATATCACTCGCATGGATTGGTCAGCGTACTTCCGAGATTTAAATCCCATCGAACATGTGTGGGATGCTTTGGGGAGACGTATTGGAGCACGCTTACTTCATCCGGAGAACACCCAACAACTCAAACAAATGCTGATTGAAGAATTGGCACTCCTACCTCAAGAAATGTTGCTTCAGATGGTTCTGAGTATGCGCAGACGGTGAGAAGCAACCATTGCAGTGAGGAGAGGGCATATTAAGGAACATCTGCTTGTTGTTCTTCCTGTTGGATAGACCATCATAAGTCACGATACTATGCGTTCAATAAAGATTGTTTTTGTTTGATTCCATACCGTATGCATTGTATTCCTTTTTCAGCGCCGATGCTTTCGTCATCCTTTACGTACATAATACTCTCCCTCATTTCTGAATTTCATGTCTCTCAGATGATTTTTCGTGAAGTTATGGCAATAAACCCACTTGTTGCTTAAGTTTTGCACACCAGCGTACTATATAAGTTAAGAACAAGTTTAATAATTACCAGTGAACCTAAGGTCTTGTCATATGCAAAATTAAATACAAAAATTAACACTTATCTTAGTAATTTGTAAGATTTATAATTAATCCCTTAAATGCAAATTAAAAATTACGTGATTCGCTTTCCAATCTCCCCGGTTTTTAACATATAAGCGAATACACGTGGTGTATTGGTGGAAAAAGAATAAATAAGCAAATCTTCAGAAATAAGTAAATCTGTCGCAAACCCTCTCAAGGTCCTTTTATTACACTTCAAAGCCTTCGGAATATTTTTCAGTGCACACAATAAAATTGTACTTCGGAAAGACTTGTACGTACGTCCCGGGCAGTTAACGCACTGGCTGAGAGCGAGACGTTTTTACACGCCGGGGGGTGGCACTTAAGAGGTTAAAGCCGTATTGTAGCTTTAGCGTCAAAGTATATTACTATTGAATTCGAAACATTGTTATTGTATGGGTGGGTGTGTGATGAAAATAATGATTGAATATTGGGTCGCCAATATTGAAAGTTTGAGAACCACTGAACTAAGGATAGGAACTGATTGGTTTTAAGCACGTAATTGCATTTATCATGTGTTAATGAGTTGTTTGGCTGAAAACACGTGATTGCAGTTATCAAGCGATCATGACGTAACATGAATTTAGCACATTGGAAAGCCTAATATAGAAGAGTAGCACTAACGGCTCGCGTATTTAATAGATCCTTAATTATAGAATCTTGGAAACAGAATTTCTGAATGTTATTCTCTTTCATTATCACAATTGGGATTCATACGTAATTTTTTAAACTTAAGAGGAAGATAAATTATTAAGTTTTTAATTTGGAAGAGTTACAAATCTATATATCTTGTTCATTTCATTAGAAAATTAAATCGATATTTTTTTAATTGAAATGCGTAAGCAATCGCTTGTAGGTATCCAACTAGGTTGGGAACCATTATTTTAAAAGCGCATAAATGGATAATTTTCGTGATATTTAGTGTCATTTAGATTAGAATACATGTATAAAATTGTTTTAAGGTTATTTTGACAAAAACATTTTTTAAAATACAATATGTTGGCAAAATTAACCTTTTTTTTCAAAATGTTCTCCTTTTATGAAAAAATGCTTCTAAAATAATAATATTTTGCTTATATAAAGTAAAGACTTCTCCCGAGAGTCTGAACTACGATTTTTGAAAAATTCACATTTTTTTCAGATTTACAACCCATTGAAATAATTATCGGCGTTTTTTTCTTAGAATTTCTCCTCTATGTTGTCGCTGAACATGGATAAACCCACTTCTAAGTTTTATATTTCAAAAATTCTAGTTGAGCCTCTGTACAGAGGTCTGAGCTATATACAGGCAAAATATTATTACCATAGAAGCATTTTTCACAAAAGGAGAATATTTTGAAAATGGGTCATTCTATGTGCTCATTTTTTTTATAAAAATATTGTACTTAAATAATGTTTTATTGCAATACTATTCTGAAAACAATTGTAAATACATTTTCTAATCGAAGTGACACTAAATATCATAAATATTATCCATTTATACGTTTTTTTCAAAATCACGGTTCCGAACGTAGTCGGATACCTTAAATATCCTCTTTCCAAAGACTGCCGTAGAAGAGCCTGATATGCGTTAAATAAATTGGATTGGTATGACTAATTGTTAGTTAGCGTTTGATGTGCTCAGAAATAGGCCACCGGAAGTGTTCAATGAAAAATAAACATACACAATAGGTTTTTCGGAAAGTTTACAAAGGAAAAATGGATAACGTTATTAATATTATTATTTATGATAAAAAGGATATACTCTAAATATATATATTTATTTCTCCGATAGAATTTGACAAGGAATTTAGAGCGTATTGATTGTAAGTTACATTTTTTTTTGCATATATGTGAAGTTGTTTATCTATAATTTTGCTTATAAGTAGAATTGCATCTTTTAAGTACGAGTATATTATTTATTATTCTTAAAAGGAGATATTTTGTATCGCAATTACTTACATAATTTTTTACTTAGTTCATTATGGGCTCCGTGCAAATACTTCTTACGTCCTTACTAATACTTGGACAATATTTTGAAAATCAATTATATTAGAGAAATCGAAATATTCAGACTGAGTGCTTCATAGGATCTGCAGCTTAAACTTAAGAGTATGACCTTAGAAGAGGAAAGGGGGAGTATCTTCGCCTCTTTACAGTTATTCAAAATTATGGTGCTTATTTTAAAAGTTTCGTTCTGTAATTATTATACAAAGTATTAAGTAATGGTCAGATCAATTAACATTTACAATAATATTTAGCAGCTTGAATTTTATAAATAGTCTTGTAGGGCTTTATTTCCCAACTTCAGGTAAATCACAGTATCGTTTCCTAATGGCTAGAATAACCTGCTTAGAGGGCGAAAAGTATTGATTTCGAATTTTGATTAAACGTCATGGACTATAACGGGAGTTGCTGCTCATTGAATCGATCTGCTGCAGAGTTTGTCTGCAGGAGTGAATTGTAAATTTTGAGAAATGGATATAGTTTTCTTTATTGGGTAATTGTTAACTGATGTCCCCTTTTGAAGCAACACACAATGACCATAAAACCACAGTCAAGTGAGGACACTTATACAGACATACCACTTTTCAAACTTCCACACCATTCCGACGTAAGTACTTTGAACCTCGAAGATTTTGATGAGCATTAGCCAATCTGAATTGCTGGTCTATTATGTCTTGTCAAAACTGATTCCTACAACTCAATAGGAACAACGACAGTTATAAGAGAGCAACTATGACCACTCGGTCACTCGATTGCCGTCTTACTTAATTGACTTTCAAATGTGCTTTCACATTTCACATATACACCAGATCATTATAAACAAATAAAACAAAATATCAGTTTTGTATAACTGAAATGTTATTATTTCTCCCCACCAAAGAATGCTTATACAAAAATTGGTAGCTATTACTTGTTTGCTGTACTGCGAGTACCAATTGTCTGCTTCTGATCGATACTAAGGTCAAATAACTAGAATTGATAGGCCTCACAATTGTGAAACACAGTTAGATGATGAGATTGGTATCAAAGCTGACTTTTCCTACTTACCACAACTACACCACACTTACGTGAAGACTTAAGGCTTTTTTCGAAGTAATGTTAAAGAATAGGACCCAAGTTTGGAAGGTTTTTTCGGATAAAAAATATTCCAACAAAAATATTATATTCTGGCTTCACTATCTTATAGAAACCGGCATACTTCATCATATTCATTTTTATTTGAGTTTGCCCATTTTTTCTAGTACAAAAGTTTTTTGCATTTTTTCCCTATATCATAATGTTAAAAGAGATGTCTCTTTACGTGTAAGGAAGATTAGAACTGGGCACCTTCCGATCCAAAAAAGAGTACCTTATCCACCATGCCAAAACGATCGTCACAGCAGGCAGGCTATTACTGGTTTATATAGATATCACCACCACACTACTCCCCTGCCAGTGATTTGGTGAATAGGTGAACGAACGATACCATATTTAAGGTGAGCGTACGAACAGTTGCGTCATTGTGAGTTCGACGGCTTTGTGATTTGCGTCATTCATGCGTGACGGCTTGTGGGTTGAGTCTTCGTGTGCGACGGCTGTGTTGGTTGCATTTGCGATGGATAGATGGCACCTTGACTGCTGCGGTTCTCTTTGCTCGGCCAGGGTTACCAATTAAGGAAGATTTGAACTGGGCACCCTCCGATTCGAAAACGAGTATCTTAGCATTCATTCCAAAACGATCGTCATAGCAAGGAGCTCGCTACTGATTTATATAGATATCACCGCCACATGTGTTTAAAGTTAAAAATAATTATTTATAGAATATTTTTAAATTTTTAAAGCGCTATATTATAAATAGATGTATGAAGTACATTGTTGCAAGTTTTCTTAAAAATTGAGACATTTTTTTGTTTTAGAATGTGCTTCCCGTTAAGTTCAACCTCTAACATTTGGCAAAGGCAGCCTTTCATCAGCAATTTAGCGTGCACTATCCCCTTTACGGGAAAGATATTTAGCACAATCATATAACTTAAACTTCGGCTTGTTAAACCATTTAGAACCTAAAGAACTTTTAACGTAGTATTTAATGTTAAATCTTTTTAAATTTCATCCTCATCATTTGATCATAAGATTTTTCTAAGCTTTATTTGCTGCTAACTTGACAAATTTTATATAAGCCTAAATCTTTCCTTATCATCAAACATCAATTCATACACACTGAAGTATTAATTACAAAACATCGAGTGTACATGCACTTTAAATGCCTTATCATAATACCTTAAATTGCTTAGTGCAAATAAGTGTCTCTCCGCATTCATTAGGTGAACAAACATTTCCATTTCGCTTCATGAAAATCCAAGAGCTTCGTTTCTCTCAGTTTCTATTTCTTCTTTTCAGAATTCTAAGCCAACATATAAGTAGCTCTTTTTAAAAAGATAGAAAATTAATGGTATGATGTAAAGTATTTCACGTTTTCAACTCAGATACAGCATTGTTACAGAAAAGTTTAAAATGTGCGATTTTTATTTCATACAGTCGAATAGCAAACACACACAATACTACTATTTCAGAATTGATAAAGGGGTATTCTACAAAATAACTCTTTCTCATTTCAAGCAATAAAAAAAGAATTAACTTTTTACTTAAACTGTAGTGTTTCAAATATTTTGAAAAAAGTTAAGTTGTCGTATCATTGTTTTAGGCCTATTTTTCAGGATAAACATTCTAAAACTTTAAGCTATTTATACGCGTGAAAGCATTAAAAGCAAAAAAGGCAAAAAAAGATTTCGTACACATGTACGAAATCTTTTTCTTTTGATACGAATGATGTTTAATTGTTTTTTTTTATTCGAACGTTTTCAGTAATGGAAGTCAATTAAAATTTAAAACCCCTGTTTGAACTAATTGAAGATATTTTGTACCCTTGTTTACTTAAGCTTTAAAGATTTATATATGTAAATCCTTTTGAGGAAGGCAGTGTTGAAACACTCAAAATATATTTTTAAACATTCTCTGCATTTATTCTAGAAAGTCCGGTAAAAGTAAATTAGATCTTCAAAATAGGATCTTAAGATTCACCAAAAAAGAAAATAAATCGTAGACTTAATGAGATACGTATGAGTTTTGGATATTCTTGACATTTTAACTATTTAATGTAACCTCCTCTATTTCTTGGCCACTGTAGCTTAATGGTCAGGGTACCGAAATAATGGTTAGCATTTTCGAGTAGCAAGTCTTACTCCTGATGCCACTAAAGACCCGCCGTGTAGAGGACTGGTGCACGTTAAATCTGACAAAGCTCAAAGTCCTCACTGACATGATGGGAAAGTTACGAGAGTGAGGTGCTGACTCAAGTGTCGTCCTCGTCAATCGACCACGATCTAAAGTTACGAAGGTTCGATGCAAATAGCCCTTGTGTGGCTTTAAATGCGACGTTATTAATCATTCTTTAATTCTCTATCTTTTGAATTGGTTTAACAGACATTTAATTTTATTATTTCGTTATACGAGGACATTTTATACTTCTTAACCACTACAGCGTTTGTTAATGAAATAAAATCAGGAATAAATAATAAGGGGAAGTAGTTGAATCAAATGTAGATAGTAACAAATAACTTTTATCATACACTGCTGGACAATTGCTAAGGACGGATCACAAATTGCTATGTAGCATAACATTAAGCGACACATGAAGCCTAGTAGGATAAAATATAATTGCCACACTGTTAAGACATTAGAATAAAGAATATTTATTGTTCTGGAAAGTACAAAAGCTGTGAAACATCTGAAAGAAAAAAAATGTTCATTTGATCTGCGTACGGAGAAATGGAACAATGCATCTAAAAGTCAGCAGGCACCTTAAAGAAAGGTATCAGTACGGGATATGTCCACCGTGGAGTGTGATGCAACATTCCACACGTCGTACCATACTTTGCACAACATTATCCAGCAGCTGTTGAGGCAATTTATCCCATTCCTCTGTGAGTGCACGGATGAGGGTGTTATTGCTTGTCGGAGGATAGTTTCGACCAGCAACTTGCCTCCCCAAAGCATCCCACACATTTTCAATAGGGTTTAGATCTGGAGAACGCGCTGGCCATACGAGACGTTGAATACCCTCGCTGTCTAGACAATCCTGAACAGCGAGTGTTCGATGACATATTGCGTTGTCGTCCATAAAAACAAATTTATCACCGACAGCACCACGGAAAAGACGAACATGAGAAAGTAGAACTTCATCAATGTATCGTTGGCCCGTCATAGTCCCATTATCAACCACATGTAGGCGCGTGCGACCATTGATCATGATGCCGGCCCACACCATGATATTGCTAGTCGGATATCGGTCCTTTTCCTGGATATTTTCTGGACGATAAGCAGTACCACTCTCGCACCAGATCAGTTGGCGTCTACAATCCGATGACAGACTGAACCTACTCTCATCTGAGAATAGTACGCATGCCCAGTCCTGTTCAGTCCAATTGTGATGCTCACGACACCATTGCAAACGGGCAGTACGGTGCTGTCTGGTCAATGGGACACACACGACAGGTCTGCGTGCGTATAGTCCTCCTCCCCTCAAACGTCTGGCAACAGTTTTTCGGGAGATCTGCTTTCCTGAGGCAGCAAGAAACTGATTTGCCACCTGCTGAGCTGTGGTGCGCCTGTTCCTTTTTGCTGATAGGACGATATATCTGTCTTCTGCTGGCGTCGTACTTCTAACACGACCTCCCCCGTGCCGTCTACTACACATTCCAGTAGTTTTAAATGACTTCCACAGCCGTGAAACAACGCTGTGAGCGATGTCGAACTCCCTGGCAACATCTGTTATTTTTCGCCCTTCTTCGATCTTTCCAATAATTCGGCCACGCATAAAATCATCTATGTGATGTCGGGAAGACATGCCAAAAATTTTAAGTTCGTCTACTAAATCTTTCCTGTAAAACTTTGACTTGAAACAACAACAGTCCACATGCATCAAAACCTTTAAAGCTCTTATGAACGCTATCACGTGATGAACAGACGTGGGAAAAAATTTGCATATACTCATACTTCTTCTTACTAATATCCCGCACTTATTCTAATTTTCCACATTTTGCTTCGTTTCATTTTGTGGTTGCTATGGATGATAGTGTTATCCGTCCTTAGCAATTGTCCAGCAGTGTATAACCTTAGTCTACATATGGCATTACTATCGCCATGGTAAAATAATGCTCATCAGCTTGTGCCCGATAATGCTCAAGCAGAACCATGGTTTTCAGTTCAAATTCTCTAAGTATCAAGTAGAATAAAGAAGGCTCTCAGTCATTAAGAGTAACTGGCCTTGGAAGTCCTCCTATGTTGTGCTGTGGAAGTTTGGAGAAGGAGCTAAAACTCATACATCGCTGTCTTGACTTTACCGCACTTCAGAGTTATAAGAGTCGTCAACAATATCCCAGGTAATTTAAAAAAGAAACATTTATTCAAATGATACTAAATCAATTAAGAGTAATAAGAGATCATAGATTCAGAATTCAACACCGTTCCAGACAAATTTTGTTACTCGGGTGCAACGTTAATTAACCTATACTTATACCTTTATTATAAACAAATCAAATGCATTTATTTAGAGAATATACAAAAATTGAAATGTTTTATTAAAATTTAAAAATTCTAGAGCTCACCGAGTAAATACTAAAAGAGATATAATATTCTTTATGAGACAATTATTTAAATAACAGACCAGAAAAATATTCATGCAATAAGAAATATTTTAGTTCATTCCCTAAAAAATAATATAAATATCAGGTTCAAAATTTTGCATAGAAATACATTTAAAACATTTTGAGTTATCAAACTTACTATGATAGATTTTGAACAATTTTAATGCCCACTTCTGGCAAATTAAAGACCCACTTCCGATTTTTCTAATTTTATAAAATTGATTGTAACTTGGCCTCTAGGCAACGTAGAAACAATACAAAGTATGTTTTGTAAAGCCAAAAGATGGACCTATTCAATAAAATAATAATAATAACAAAAACAAAAAATACGCGTTTTGACTAAATGTGTTCATTTCAACGTGTTCGAATACCATATCTAACTGTACTCTCTAGTTTTTGCTTTTTTAAATTCTCCTGGTAATTTCCCACAATTATTAATGTCCTTTTAAAATTTTGCTTACTGCTGACGACCTGCTTTTAAGATGAGTGATGCACGTTGAATCTGTCGAGAGCTTAAACGTCCTAGCGTTGGTGTGGTAGTTAGAAGAGATGGATGCCAGCTCAGGTCTCATTCTCGTCACTTGACCATTATTAAAAATTTTGAAGTCCGTCGCCAAAAGCTCTCGTGTAGGTGTACAGGGCGACTTTAATATTCACTCATCCCGGAAACGAAAATGTACTTTTTTAAAAATAGTTGTAAGTTGAAAAAAGACAAAAAAGTAGAAATTTTTATAATTACAAATTTCTACAACTATATTAAATGTTGAATTAAAATTATGAGAATTTTTTGAAATGTTCGACGCATGGGAAAAAAGTTACATGCAATTAACTTTATAAATGAAGAAGTTATTAAAATTTTAATTTGATAAAAATTATTAAATAATTAAAATTTGAGTATTTTTTTAAAGTTCGTAAAAAAAAAAGGTTTCAGCTTTTTTTTAAAATTACTAACTCTAAAAGACCAAAGTATGAGTTTTTTAAAAATGATTTTCATTTAAATGCATCGATATTGATTCATTTAAGAAAGAATCATAAAATATGCAAATTGTCGTTGTTTTGTTTATGTTCTACAATTGTACTTTTTGATAACTATGGAATAAGAAACCAGTTATTTTGGAATATTCTTAGATATACAGAAAGTAAATTGTTTACGTACACTGAATGCACTAAGAATCAGAAATGGAACAGATATTTGTGACTTAATAAAGATATAAATATCAAACCTAATTTTATCTTACAAATAAATAAAAAAAGTAAAATGTACTTAATGTTTTGAATATCACCGAGTAGAATCATTTTACTTTTAAATAAATCCTTAATAATATGATTCCAATGAAGTAATTAAAAAAATAATTTCGAAAATGGATCTAGAGTAGAAAATTTTTATAACACCTTTTATGTACTTGATTAATAATTACTTATATTAATAGACAATCTATCTCATTGAAAAAAGTTAAATCAGCATGATTGGTCTTTATAAGGAATATATTCTTAACTTTTGTTATTTTATTTACAAAACTAACTGTTGAAGATAAATATTATTATAGACCGAGATAAGTATCCAAATATATAAAGGCTATTTACATTTCGCTGTATAGAGTCTAGGCATTATTGGCATTGGTCAAAGAGAACCTTCAGCTAAAGTGATATTCATGCCAAAATAAGGAAAAAAATAGTGAGCATCACTTACCCTCAGGTCTGTTTTTCTTAGATAGAATTTCTGTGCACTGTCGCTACTCGATAAATTATGAGAATGCTAGAGGAAAGATACTGTACTGATATATCTAGACAGAATATTTATCATGAGTTTTTAAATAGATTTTCCTCTATCCCCTATCTGTTCCTTTCTTTTAAAGAAAAA
The DNA here is from genome assembly GCA_019973935.1 of Trichonephila clavipes. Taxonomy (NCBI): domain Eukaryota; kingdom Metazoa; phylum Arthropoda; class Arachnida; order Araneae; family Nephilidae; genus Trichonephila; species Trichonephila clavipes. Next base: position 849,223 of record BMAU01019655.1, read on the forward strand.
GGAGAAAAACTACCATAATTTCGTTTCTCTTTTTTTATGTTACATTCTATTCTAAAATTGGAAACAAAATTACCCGTGAATCTTATCAGGTGCACAATTTGAACGTTTTACTAAACATATTTCTTTTTTTTCAGTGTTTTTTTTGAAAGAATAACATTAAAAAAAGTTTGTTTTACGACTTTTTTACCAAATAAAAAAAAGAGTGTTTTATAAATGTTACGACGCTTGTGAGTTTATAATACGTCTGAGAAAGAATGGTATTTGTAATTTATTCAGTGTCTTGGTTTGTGTGAACTTGGAAGGTTATACATGGAAGTAAAATGCAAATACATTTTATAGCTGGTAAGATTGTATGGGATTCTTAAAAAAATCAAGAGTTTGACTGCAATTTGTACTAATGTGGCTACCTTGGGTTCATTTAAGTATGTGACAGGTGTGACATACACAGAAAATGATATTAAGTATGTAGCTTGAAAAAAGAGTGGAATCGGCAACAACTGTTCCTCTATCAATGTGGCCAGTTTCATTTTAACCTCCAGTTGGGGGTACTGAGTTGAGTCGAGTGAACACGTGTAACTGCATTCTGCCGGAAAAATGTCGAATCAACATCAAGTTTCTTGTGAAACTTAGGAAATAAACCATGCAAACATTTTAAATATTAACCGAGACATATGGAGATGAAAATTTCTCTCGGACGCATGTGTATGAATGGCATAAATGGTTTTCAGTAGAAAGAGACAGTGGAAGATGATTCACATCAGTGGTAGGGCTGTTAAGAGGACTTGGTACCCTTTGAAAAATTTTCTTTATTTATGTATTTAAAAATTATATTTTAGCATTTTATGTAATTTTTCTATTCAAGAAAATGATACGAGATGAAATTTTTCACATATTATTCACATAATTTAAAAAAAATTAAAAATTTGTGAAGAAAATGTGGAAAATTTTAAAATTCTACTCCTTCTGTAAATATTAATTTTTGACCTGAAATTTTTTTATAATATTTTTATGGATGTTCTAAGCAACTTAAAAAATCGATTTTACAATAACTTAATTAGTTTTTGAGAAAAAATAAGTATAAAATGTTGACATGCATGCTAAAAATCAACGAAAAAGCCAACATCTCTTACATTAAAATTTTTTTTTGAAGAAAGTATTCAGTTTACAGCAAAACGGATCCCTAATTTTATTACATGCTTTATATATAACACGTAGGAAAAAATGGAAGTGATTGGTAAATAATTGTCGAAGAAGTAGCATTTTGAGTGTACTAATGTTTCAAAAAACACAAACTGAGAAAAACCACTTTAAAGTTTATAATTCCGAAAAAAAATATAAGCTTCAATAAACTTAAAATATTACTTTAAGGTATTATTTATACATTTTTCTTTAAAATAAGCACATTTTCATATTTTTTCAACCCATACATTTTTATAAATCATCAATTTTTAGAGAGTATTAATTGATTAAAAAAATTCAAGAAAAATGTTAAAAAAATTTTTTTTTTCTGTCACGACAGAAATTTTAGTTTCTTTCTTCTTATAATATTGAAGTATTACATTTGAATGAGAAAAAACATATCAGGAATAAGAACTGAAATTATAAAATTACTAATATAAAATGTCTTAATTCAAAAAATTTGCATGCACACATTTCACAAAGAAAAAAAAATGATTGTATTGTATTTCCTTGGTAGTATTATGCTTTATGTATTACACATTCTTTTTTTAATGATATTATTTCTCTTTATAAAATAGATTGCTATATCGCACAAACGTCTTTTTTAGCTTTTTTAGCTTTTTTTTTTCTTTTTTTTTTTTTTTTATAAAAAAGTGGCTGAATTCCTCAATTTGTATTCAAATGAAGTTTTATTCAACTTCTAACTTTCCGACACGCACAAGTGATATATCAATCGAAAGATAATAGTGTAAAGAATAAGATTAAATAAATAAAAAAAACGACAGGTCTGTCATTTTTGGGGTACCAAGTCCTCTTAATCAATTCTACTATATAAAAGTACTAAAAATACTTTGGGAAAAAATTAGAAAAAAAGGGCACAGTGGTTGAGTGATGTGTACATCGGGGGAAATTAACGCTTTGACTTAGCAAAACGTTTATATACGCTGGTGGCACCTAAGAGGTTAAGTTCGTATCGTAGTTTTAGCATCGAAATACAGTATTATTAAATTCAATATATTATTAATGTATGAGGGGGGGCGATGAATATGATGATTGAAAATTGGGTCACGAATATTGAAACATTGCAAAGCACTGCCTTAATGGCCTTCCAAAACTCTCGTTCTAGAACTGTTACCAGCAAGTGTATGAAAGTGTATGGATGCCGAAGGGAACTACTTTGAAGGGGATAATGTTATGGAGAACTGATTTTGTAAGTATAAGGATTTAATGGATCAGTTTCGTTTCTTATGAGTCACAACTCGTATGTTAAATACAATACCTAGCAATTTTTGCTCAAACGTTTTACAGTATCCGAACACATTCGGAGTACTTTTTGACAAAATAGCATTTTTATTAAACATTATAAATGCTTTTTTAGGACTCAATACGAATAAATGCCAATATTTAAAATAAATTGCCTAAATTTCACAAAAATCCCAATTATATGTGAAATTTTAGTAATATTTTTATAGTACTTCTTAGTAATTAGAGAAGAAAGTAATAAACTTATATTAGTAAATGTATTACTAAAACAAATTAGATGCATTTATTTAGTAAATGTACTAAAATTTTAATGTCTTATTAAAATTTTAAAGCTGATTGAGTAAACGTTATAAGAAAAGTCACATTATTTAGGAGACTATTATTTAAATAACAAGGAAGTACTCAAAAAGTATTCATACAATAAGAAATATTTTAGTACATTCTCTAGAAAATAACAAGTATCAGGTTCAAAAAGTGTTATGGAAATACATTCGTAATATTTTGAGTTATCAGATTATGGACTTTATTATATAATTGAGCATGAGTAATATATTGAGTTATGATAGATTTTGAACATTTTAAATGCCCAATTTTAGTAGATCAAAGACCCACTTCTGGTTTTTCCAACTTGATAAAATTGATTGTAACTTGGCCTCTACGTAGCGTAGGAACAAAACAAAGTATGTTTTGTAAACTCAAAAGATAGCTCTGTTCAATAAAATAAAAAACAAAAATATCTGTCTTGACCAAGTTTGGTCATTTTCCACATGTTTGTATACCTTAAATATCTTTTTTTATTTTAATGATTGGAAAAGAAAACTTACAACTGAAATAGTTTCTAAATTTTTGAGAAATTAATTCAGTGTAATCGCTCTAGTCATATTAACTATAACTAAATTCTGAAGCTGATAAAGTACCCTCTAGCGACCACATATCTTCTGTTGAGGCCAGGTGAGAAAAGTATTTGTAATGAAAAATCATCCATGTGCCCGTTGACATTATTTTTGTTAACGATATGTGTTATCTTTGTGTAACCTTAAATTAATAAATACAATTGTTACATTAAACAGGAACTTTATTGAATCCAACTACGTATTAATCACATTTATTTTAATCTGTAACGTTCAGTATTCTTAAAATTAATACACTTTCAACATATCATTTTACAACTTATATTTGCTTCTCTTCTGAAATATTTCGAAACCAGTAACACAATATTATTTCATCTACCTCTAATTATATTCCCATTTTAGACAAATTTGTCCAAAAATAGTTTGCTACAATTCCAGGTATTGGTAATTTTTAATGCTTTCAAACAAAACACATACAATGCAAATTTCAGTTCTATCATTTCAAAATGTGTAGTATACTAAACAACAAGTAATATAAAAAATATTTTTTAAAGTCAACTTCTACGTAGATCAACAAAGAAAATTTTTATTTTAGTTATATATTTATCAAATAATTACAATTAATATAAATATATGTATATACATATGATAGAATCACAATATTAAGTAGCAATTACTTTTTATTAATTATCATTAAAGTATCGTAATATCATCCAAAACAATTGTGTATATAAATTTTCAGTTCAACTGAATGCTTTAAAATGCGAGAAAAAAATATTTTAAAGTTTTGACTCAAGCTACTAAAAATGAAGTCAAAGTGAGACTGTATCTGTAATTCTTTAAATAATTAGTTTCAGTCAACTAATTTCAATTAGTTATAATTAAATTATTGTATTTTGTCACCCAAACCAATCATGTGTATAAAATTTCAGCTCAATTGATTGCTTTAAAAGGCATTTTATTAATGATTGAAAATTTAAACAAGCTATATATAGAGAGATTGTGAACTAATATTAGAAATTGAAAAATGAACATCAAATAGGATTTAATTAACTTTCAATATTATCAAAAACAATTAATAAAAACATTTAAATTAGCAAAATTGCCTATCAAACATGTTTTTCTCCGTAGGAATTTTAAGTATCATATAATACGTGCTTTTTTTCATCGAATCAATACATAGCCGGCATATATCCACCCAATGCTATATTGGCCATTTAATCGTGATTTTTTCATTAAAAAACTGTTTTAGTTTCATCAGAAAAAAAGCAGAAGTTTGGAAACTTTTAATTAAATTTATAGCAGATACTAGTCTTTTTTTGATTTCGTGTGCGTAGTCAGAGGAAGGACAAGAAAATTAATCTCGGAAGGAAATTCCTGTAAACTATGTTCCAATAATATTCGATTAATATATAGGCTTAGGTGGGGGATACAGTAAATTATGATTTATTGAACGTCACATGAATACCAATAATGACACGGTTGATGGAATCGACATTGGATAGTCATTAATTGTAGGTCACTGACTTGGCTTTGAAGGTTATTTTATAGCTGCAGCGTTACTAATAAAAAGTTTGGTGATGTATTTTAAGGTTTGAAATATAAATGGGGCTGTAATATATCTAATATATATGGTTTTCATTTAAAAGAATATCCAATTTTTAATTGTAAAATTTGCCCTTATTTTTAGTTATTCCATTTTGATTTTATTCTGTTCTATTGATTTTATTTCTTTTAGTGGGACCATGCTTATCCCTGAATATATTGATAGAAATATGCAGAATAGAAGATAAATGAAATTTCTAAGTATTCTCCTGTGTTTTTGAAAGCAATTGAGAGAGAGAGATTGATATTTTTAAATGCTCTATTTACTATGAAGATAACATCTATATATATCTGTAGCTGTTAAGCTAATATTGTTTTGAATACAATAACTCTAGAGGGGATAATTTCCAGCATCTCGAATTGAATAGCAGTATTAGTTTTTAATTCTTGCTTAATTAGTTTATTATTCTGAAGCTGATGTTTAAAACTGGTTAATTTCTGAAGTATATGCGTAATATTATACTTAATTTATAAAGTTGAGACTTTGGATCACTTCAGTTTTAGAAATGAAAGCCTTAAAATTTTGTACTGCTAAGAAACTTCTTAGCTTTCAAATATCGAACAGCACTTGATTTAAAGATAAGCGGCTTCCAGTAAACGTTGTTATGTGAGTAAAGGGAAAGCAAGTAACCTAACCAGCTTTTCGACATTAAAAGGAATGATGCGAATGGGATCAGTAATAATTGGACGCAGTATGGATAAAAAGAACCCCCTAAGCATATTTGGTTGTGGGAAAATTATCAGATCCTGACGAATGAATCAATCTCAGAAGCATTTTGTAAATAATATTTCACAAATGTGCTGTAAATACGAAAATTTTGAAAAAACTCTACCACCAGTACATATGAAATGCTGCAGACAACAGAGATGAACGGAGCACTCGTCAACTAGCTTGTCTTCTAATAGCGGATAGACCATCCACAGGACAAGAGAGGAGTCAACAATTTGTGCGTAAAATGTCAGAGGCCTCATCATCCAGAATCATATTTTCGCTGAAGAGCGATGGCATTTATGATGGCCACAGCAGAGCATGGCAGTGTCTCCATTAGATCTCAGGTATGTGGAAAAATGTTGCTAAAACTGATGAGTCCTAAGCGTTGGTACGTACCTATGTTGTTGGCGTTACCAATCCTCCAGGGTCTGACGATGTCAAACAAGATGAATAAAATCGTTGACTCTCAAAAAGTCGAGCACAAGAAGGGGATCTGTGTAGATATCTTTACTTGTGAGATCCATGCAACGCATTATGTATGCAAGAAGAGCCTGGTGACCTTGACACTTTGCACAGATGAGGAAGATCTTTTTGTTCGCCTGAATATGAGAGATACTTAATGTGACCACTAGCAAGACGAGAGAGTGTAGTCTGGCAACATCTGTCACACTTGAGGGCAAGGACCAGACCCGGTCTATTACCGGCATACCAATGAGGAGTGGGAAGCACCCACCACTCCAACAAATTTTTAGAGATCTTAACGAGTATTATTCTAGATAGGTAAGGGCGGATGTGAAGGGAGTTGAGAGATTGCATCCCTCCTTCCCTAGTTTTTCCACCATTTCACAGCTGTAAAGTTTGACGTGAGATGGGATCCACTGAAAATGGATATCATGGTGCAGGATTTATGTTTCAGTTTGTAAAGGATGAAGACACTGGTTTTGTCGCCAACAATAAACCATTTGTAAAGGTATTGAAGCAAATTACGACTATCAGAGGGAATCGAAAGATCACCGTAATTATTCTTAGAGAGAATAGCCTTAAGTCTCACAACGATGGCTATTAGTTCCCTTCTGAAAACCAAGCAGAAGTCCTGACTGCGTTTTTTTCAGAGAATTTCATTTCGGTATCAATATAGACACCACTTCCCGTTTGGTCATATATTTTACTACCATCAGTGTAAATTTTGATTGCATTATTGAGTATGTTGTTAATGATCTCCAGTGCTATGTGTCTAAGATGGAAAGTGGAAATGGACCCTGGAGGGTCCCTCCGAAGGATTCAATCTACTACCTAGCCATACCTATGACAGGAAGTATCATGCAAATTCTATGAAGCGATGGATTTCTCTTTCTAGCAAAGGGGTTTTCAAGCATATGAAGTCCGTTCTCTCACTTGCAGGCTGTTTATGTGGACTGAAAGGAGACTCCTGATATGTGTGTGGTGGGGGGACATCGTCAGACACAAATAAACGCTATCACAATATCCCTAATGTGCACAAGCTACAGTATCTACGCCTTCGGAGCACCTTTAAAGACTTTTCTTTCATTAAAAAAATGCACTATTCCCTTTTCCTCGAATTGTCAGCTTGATGAACTATACTCTAGTATACTTTCCTGTTTTAATTCTCAACGGGAACAACGAGAAAGATATTCAACCTTCTGACTCTTTTCCCATCACATTTTCGTGATTTGTGAGAAGTTGTTGAGAAGTTGCAAAGTCATATGACTTTTTAACAATCCCGGTGTTTTGTCTACTTTGTGTAAAAATAGGAATTTCATTACAAACTGAAGACGTTATTATAAGATCTGAATTGAGTCAGTGAATGACATATACTGCACATAAAATCACACAACAACCAAACAAATTGCTTGAGTTTTTTTCGTCATTTTTTAACTGTTATTTTTCTCATTATGTCTCAGCTATTAATAGTAATTAATCTATCAACAGTACATGAAAAACGAGACTACTTAAAATTTAAGCTAGAACATACTCAGATCTTCACTTACAATGTAATATGCTAATAAGCCCCACACTTTAATAAAAATTCTATAAATATAATACGCTAGAACAAGATTTCGGTAGATAGGTACCAGCTACAATGCGTAACCAAATATTAATTATAGCATCAGTAATCCTGCTGGAGTTAATTTCTATTAAAAGATAGTAAATATTAATAGTATTTTCGGTATTTACGTATTATCAAAACCTATTGGCGACATTATATGAAAGGAAGCACATGGTTGCCAATTCAGCGCGTACGAAACATAGGAAATTGGGATTGCCAGCTTGGCGAGTTATCAATTGAGTTGGCGATTGTTTCAATAATACCGTAAGTACCACATTTTCTTATATTTATAAATGCTAACTGATATTTTTAATTAGTAAAAGTTTTATTACACACAGTAAATGGACTCCATTTAAATTTAAGAGGTCTAATTAAGGAATGAATTCTATTAATAAATAATAAATGAAACATTATTTAAAAAATTGAAGTGAAGTTGTAACAATAAAGTCTCAATACAATGGATTTGTGTAATTACATATAAAAGGTTTATCATTCACAACATTTTAACTTTTTAAGATGTGGTTGTAGTATTGCTTATTGTACATGAAAATTCTAATGTGTCGATTTTTTGCATTTGCTTATAAACGGGCCGATATAGTTTTTATTTTAAATTTTAAAATGTCGCTAAAATTATAGTATAAGTAAACATGTGTAAATGTCTCATTTTGAAGTTAACCAAATCAGAATTAAGTATTACTCTGATTTCTAAAAGAATTTGATATATATTTTAGCTTAAAATTCCAAATTCAATTTTAAGTTGAAGTTAATTGAAGTTTTAGCATGAGTTTCCCATGCTAAAACTCATGGACTAGACATGAAAGAGGATGAAGCTTTCAAAATGTGCTATTTTCACCAATAATTGTTGGAGCTAACTCTCTGTAAAAAGAATCTATATAATTGGATTTTTAAACGTTAGATAGGGTTGCAAATAAACAGATAGTTTCTACTTTGAAAAGAAATTCATAATTTACATTAAAAGACAAGCAGCTTTACAGCTTTTAAAGTTTCTTTTTTATGAAACCAGATTTAACTTTGATGCACAAATAAATTCCTGCTCTCAGCTACTGCTTTTCCTTTTCCTTTGCTTAAGGCTGTTTACGCTAAATGTACGGCAGTGTTAACTTAACACAGAACACAATTTAGACAGAAGAAATACTTCAATTTTTATAAAAAAATCGTGACATTGAACCTCATGCATTTGTTTATAATATAGTCTTTTTAAAATTCTAAAATATTTCATAAATAATCTGTTTTTCCTTTTAAGATGTAAAGAACAGCTCATTTACCATTATGGAATAGGAGAAAAAACGCGGAAAGCATTTTAAAGAGAAAAAAAAGTGTCATCTCGGATAAAAATGAGTAGTATGATAAAATAAGTGATCTCGAAAGGATTGTGAAGTCAGAATATAATATTAATGTTTGAGTACTTTTATATCTGAAAAAATATATCGAATGTGGGTCCTATTCTTCAACATTAGACGAAGACAACCTTAAATTATAATTTTACTTTTAAGGGTAAAGTTCATATTATATTTCATTTCTCTCTTTATATGTATAAAATTTTTTTTCGTGATGCAGTTATAAATTTATTACGTACTAACGCAACTATGCCACCGTTCAAGATAACTCGCGAAGTAGGCAACCCCGATTTCACACGTGTCGTACTCGCTGAATTGTCAACTATGCGCTTCATTTCATATAATATCGCCAATATGGTTGGGATAGCACATTTTGAAAGGTCTCGCTGAAAAATATCGCAACGATTACCTGGACTCGAATCTTTACTTGAGAAAAAAAGGCGTTATCTCATAAGAAGAATTATTAATAATCAGCGGAACTAAATACTCATCTTTCCAGGAAGTTGCAAGAGCTACAGGTTTCTGAGGACTTTATCAATAAAGAGTTGGACGATGCAGCTACAGTGATGTATTTAACTAAAGAGGAGCACCAAGAGCAAATTTTGCAGAAAAAAAAGAACAACTACATATCCCATTCAAACTACAGTCTTACAATTTGAGCAATGAGTGTGAACAGTTGTATACTTTGTACAAAAGGTGTGGTATATTTAACTGTAACCAGTTAAAGACTTAACTGTGACTGAGTGGAGGATGGTATATAAATAACACGCAACTATGAAATTGTATCGGTAACTAGTAATGTGTTGTACAGTGAATTAGAGATATATTAAAATAACATATTAAGGAGGAAGTCGTTCAAATGTGCATCTTTTAATTTATCTAACGTTTGGTCGGAAGGAATGTCAGGTGCAAGCAAATTCTTTAGTAACTGGTACAATTTTGCACTAAGAGACGAAACAAAAACCTTAGCTCGATTTGCTATTGGTACATTCTGTACATCTAAGTAAGTTTCGAATCTTTCAATGAAACTATCGAAATTTTCATTTTCTTCATCAAATTTGTCAAATTGCACAGTTACTTTATGACTATGAGAATCGTCTCTAATTTGCAGCGCTCGAATCAAATCTTGATTCTGCCGGAGTAAGTCTGCAATTTGCTGTTCCATGGTTCCTTCCGATTAAAGAGAGAGAAAAAATTTCCTTTACCTTGAGCAGTTTTCAGGCAATGCCTTATCCAAAAGAATCTCCAATATATCCCATGCTCGTCGCCAACTGTTGTGTTGTGTGAGTTCAAACTATAATTAGATGCACATTTGAACGACTTCCTCCTTAATATGTTATTTTAATATATCTCTAATTCACTGTACAACACATTACTAGTTACCGATACAATTTCATAGTTGCGTGTTATTTATATACCATCCTCCACTCAGTCACAGTTAAGTCTTTAACTGGTTACAGTTAAATATACCACATCTCCTCCCTCCTTAAAGAACAAGTCTCTCCGGAGGCCGCCTGATTCTCCCGGAACGCCTAGGAAATGGCCTGTCTGGAACTGGTGGACTCCTCGTCTCGGAGTCAGTCTCTTTAGCTGAAGACTGTGATAGAACTGGAACCGCAACATCAGTTGATGGCACTCCTTTGTACGGAAGATGAACCCAATTCCTTGTTCGATCCTTAGAAATATCTTCCGCCGTTTCTGCATGCTGAATATTAGAGTTGTTTTCTCGAACCTCTGATGATGAAATCTCTGGTGCATAAGTGGAATGATGTTTTCTTGCACTTTATCCCCCACTGGACGGATCTGATCAACATGTCGTCTCACGAGGGTTCCTTGAACATCAATGATGTAGTGGAGTACGCCATCCTGGTTTACAATGGTACCAAACTTCCATCTAGTATTAGCTGCTCTGTAAACTCTCACAGCCACTCGATCTCCAACATCAAATTTCCTATCTCGGAATTCGAAATTATCTCTTCGTAATTTATCCTGAATTTTTGTTTTCAATTCAGGTAAAAGTAAATCTATCCTGGTTCTAATGTCTCTTTTTAAGAATAACATGGCTGGACTAAGTGTTGTAGTTACATTAGGAGCTTTTCGGTATTGCATTAAAAATGTACTTAATTTCTGCTGTATAGTACCTTCGTATTTATGCATAGCTCTTAATGATTGCTTTAAAGTAGCAACATAACGTTCTGCTTGTCCATTACTAGAAGGCTTGAAAGGTGCACTAGTTTTGTGCCTAACTCCATTTATGCATAAATCGCTGAAATTCATAGGATGTAAACTGAGATCCATTATCGCTGACAAGTACCCTAGGTAATCCGAATCTTGCAAAACTATCTCGAAGACATTCGATGGTTTTTTGGTTGTGGTTACCTTCATAGGGTATACTTCTAACCATTTGGAATGAGCGTCAACGATCAGGAAAAAACGTGTGTTCAAAAATTGGTCCAGCAAAATCTACATGAATACGTTCCCAGGGCATACTGGGATATTCCCAGTAATGAACTTTTAGATTTTGGAGGATCAGCCTTATATCTAGCACAATCGACACAGTTTTTTGCGGCTTCTTCAATATCGTTATCTATATTTTTCCAATAGACGAACGATCTAGCTATAGCCTTCATTTTTACTATTCCTAAGTGTCCAGCATGTAATTCTTCCAGAACGTTCTTCCGAAATTTCCTTGGAATACAGACTCTTTGTCCGTACATAATACAACCATCCTCAATGGTATACTGGGCTTCCCTCCCTTGCAAATCTTTACCTTCCCTTAAGGCTCTTAAGAGTGGACCCAGCTCTATATCTTTACTCGTCTCCTGTCGTAACTCCTTAGAAGTAACCGGTAATGCTTCAATCTGTGACATCTGAAATATTGTGATGTCATCTTTAACTTCAAGCTCTTCGGATGTTTTTGGTAAACGAGAAAGAAAGTCTGCATTTCCGTGTTCAATCGTTTTACGGAATATTATATCAAACTCAAATGACTGCAAAATGAGCGCATATTGTAAAAGTCGGGTAGCTGCCAACACTGGTAAACCTCTTTTTGAACCAAAAATAGCTATCAAAGGTTTGTGATCTGTTATCAAAGTGAATCTTCTACCTTTCAAATATAGATAAAACTTTTTACTGCCCAAACTATTGAAAGAGCTTCCTTATCAATTTGGGAGTATTTTTTCTCGGACCCAGATAAAGTTCTTGATGCGAACGCGATCGGACGTTCAGAGCCATCTGGATACACGTGTGACAGAACACAACCAATGCCAACTGGAGATGCATCACTAGCTAAAGTTAAAGGTAGGCTAGGATCATAATGCACCAAAATTTTAGGTGAACAAATTTCCTTCTTTATTTGCTCAAAGGCAACCTGGCAATCCTTCGACCATAAAAATCTAACATTTTTTTTTTTTGTTAAATTATTAAGAGGATTAGCAATAGTAGCTAAATTTTCACAAAATTCCCGTAAAAATTAACTAACCTAAGAAACTTTTTACTTCATGAACATTTCGGGGTACAGGAGCATTTACAACGGCTGAGATCTTTTCGTCAGTTTTATGTAACCCTTTTGAATCGATTCTATGCCCAAGAAAATTTATTTCCTTTTGAAAAAACTTACTTTTTTATTTAAATTAAGCTTTAGCCCGTGTTCTCTACATTTCTTAAAAAATTCCTCTAAAGCTGTAAAATGCGAAATTTCATCGCTCCTGTTATTCTAGCATCATCCATAAAGACCTTGACTCCATCCATACCCTGAAATAGTCCGTCAACATAGCGCTGCCAAATAGCAGGTGCCCCATTTAATCCATACATAAGTCTTTTACAAATATATAATCCCTTGTGGGTATTTATAGTCATTAATTTCTGACTGTCGGGATGGACTTTCATTTGCAAATATGCATGCTTAAAATCTAATTTTGTAAATTGTTTTCCCCATTTAAACTACCAAAATTTCATCCAATCTTGGTAAAGGATGCTGAGGAACAATTAAATTTGGATTCAGGGTTACTGAATAATCAGCACATAGTCTTATACTACCATCGGATTTAACAACAGGGACTACTGGGGTTGCCCATTCAGAGCTGTCGACTTTTTCTATGATACCCTCTTTTCAAGTCTGTCAATTTCGTTTTCAACTCTACCTTTGAGAGCAAAGGGTACTGTTCGAACCCTACAAAATATAGGTTTTACTCCATGTCTGAGTTTTAATTTAGCCTCATAATTGTTTATTTCTCCTAATTTATCATCGAAAATATCCTTATACTCTCTTAGAAGGTTATTTAAATTTTGTTCAGTTTTTGCTCTAAAAGCTTTAATAGGCCAATCTAAATGAATTTTATAGAGCCATTCCCGACCCAGAATAGTATCCAAGTTTTCTTTCACAATGTATAAGTTCAAGTTTACTTTTTGATTTTATATTGTACCCTTACAGTAACATATCCTAATGGTATAATTGAATCTCCTTTATATGTTTTAAAAACTATATTTGTAGGTTTAATTTGTTTATTTGAAATTTTCCTGAAATTTCAATACTCATTACACTAACCGCTCCCCGTATCTAATTCCATAGAACAACTTTTGTTTTCAATTTTTAAATTTATCATAATTGGAGGTCGTTTTGGTTCTTCCTCGTGTAATATATAATCCTGAATTTTTAATTCGTATAGTGGAATTCTATCTCTATCTTCAACTTCATTTAATAGAGTTACCTGTTTTTGTTTAACCGATTTCGCATTTGCCTTTTTAGATGCGAAGCATGCCTGTTTAATGTGCCCAGTTTTCCCACAGAAATTACATGTACTTGAAATAAATCTACAATTCTCTTTTGCATGGTTGGTACCTGTGCATCGTGAACAATATAATGTTTTCTTTCGGCTTTTTGTAAAATTGGATTTTTTATCCATCCATTTTTTACCCCTTCTCCCTAACATTATTCAATTAGCCCTATTAGTTCATACTCTCCCTATATAAATCTTGTTCAAATTTTGAATCGTTAATAAAATAATTTTTACTAACGTGATTCAAACTTTTTCAAAAACTAACTTTTTCAAATAATTATTTATTAATTATATTTAATTAATGAATAAATAGTAATAAACAAAATAATAGTCCACCATCATATATAAAAAGCCAATTTGCATGCTGTGTCCCTGTAGAGGAAGGGATAGAGCATTGGACTTCTAATCCAAATGTTGTGGGTTCGAATCCCACCTGGGATGGCCTAATTTCTAAGAATGTGATTTCAATTTTATGTACTATTTTATTGGAATAATTAAATTTAATTAATGAATAAATAGTAACAAAAACAAAAATAATACTTCTACACCATATATAGAAAGGAAAATGGAAATTCGCTTTTTATTTTGCTACTTAATATTTGATTCTGTCATATGTATATACACATTTATATGAATAATAATTAGTTAATAAAAGGTAACTAAAATAAAACTTTTCTTTGTTAACCTGAGAACGAATTGATTAATTTTTATATTACTTGTTTTATTTACATTTTTAATAAAAATTAAAATTATTTCCTATGCGAATATTTTTAATACCAATAAAATCTTTAATTTTTATCGATTGAGGAAGAAAAGTTTTCATTTTAAAACATTCTTTCTGTAAAGAAAGAGAGAAACAATCCTTAAAACGAAGCACTGGAAATGTATAGAAACATCTTACGATCTTTGTTAAGTTTTTTCTTCTTTTTTTTAAAGAACAAAGACAATATTTAAATCCACTAATAAACTACAAGCACCACCTTAATACATGTTTTACATAGTAATAACATTTCCTTTTTTTAAGTTGCATTTAAGATGTTGATTCGTTGATTTATTTATCTTGTTTTTTAGCTTTTACTTTTGTATATTCGTTAACGAAGGGAAAAAGCTTATTTTGGAATAAAAAAAAATAATGTGAATGCTAAGTAAATAACGTTAGCTGTTTTTTTTTAAAATGAAGTATACTCATTTTTTTCTAATTTAATTTTAAGTCTCAAATGTTAATCGTATTAAAGGGAAAAATAAAATTTTGGCAAAAATATAAGTTGATCCAGAGAGAAATGTAAAATCAGTCACTTTTAATAAATAAGTGAAATTAAAAATGCTTAGTTAAATGTGAAAGAAAAGATAAAACATGAGATAGAAATGGAAAAATGCAACGAAAATTAATAAATCATTTTATTATTTGATCCTCAATAAAGCCAATTTTAAGCCACATAAAGAAAAATAAAGCTATTTTTAAAGGGAATAAAGCTGCTTGCATCTTTTTCTTTTAATTTTTCAGGCTTAAAAAATTAATATTAGAAAGCTTTCCGTAGTTTTTAAGAGATGAATTTAAAACTTAGGAATATATGTTTTAAAAAATTATTATGTTTTGAAATAACAAATGATAAATATGTGTGATTTTAGAAGAGTAATAGAAGTGAAGGGACAGTTAAAAAGGTACATTTTAAAATAATTTTAAAAACTATAAACGTTAGAAAAATGTCTCGTGATTTTTAAAAATACAGTTCTACTCTTTCTCTAAATATTTTAATAATATTGTAATTTCTCTATTTTTACTATTATAAGTGCAAGTAAACGAAATTGTTTTCTTGTAGCATACATATATATTTGCGAACTTTTTCCTGGAACCAAGGACATTTTATTTTCTTCGTAAAATAGCCCGCAAATAGCGAAGTGAATTTTCTATTTAATAAACTTTTCTTTTGTGATTCGATCCTTTCCCTTAATTTGAAAATATGTTTATACATTTCAAATTTACCATTCTGGTCTAGTTTTACCAGGTGCTTAACTCACCTAAAGCAATACAATTGTAGTAGTTTTTCAAATAAAAACTCAAATAAAATTATCAGATTTTACTGGTACTTAAATATAATGACGCATGGGGTAATGTATGTTTAAAATTACTAGTTATAAAATAATGTATGTTTAAAATTATGGGTTATAAATTAACGCATGTTTAAAATTACTTGAGGGCTTAAAACTGGAAAATATCATTAAAATTCATTAATTTAATGTAAAATTACTTTTTAAACTGGAAAATACACAGTGTATCCGTGGAAAGTGTCTTTTTTCTTTGTTTTCCTTGCAGATTTCTTTTTGATGAGCAAAATTAATAAAAAAAAATAGATATTAATTTGCAAAAAAATCTTGAAGAATTACTTTTTTTACTAATATATAATATTTATGAATTTAAAATTATTCTTTGTGGTCTTTTAAGTATATTAAAAGATGAATAGCTATTTAACGAATTTTCCATATAAGGAGTTTCTTTTCGGGATTTAGCTTCTTAGTTAAATCAAAATAGACTATGTAAAATAATAATCCATCTTAATTTACAATTTCACGTTATTTCTTTTACTTTGAATGTAATTAAAGATTTAAAAACCACTTTTTATAGACTGATTCGTCAAAGATTTAAACCTCTTTAAGAAAAATATTTGCATAGTTATCGATAATAATATTGATAAAAACAACAGATACTATTAAACATTCCTCCTGAATGCATTATTAATATAGTTGCTCTAAATCGACTCGACGTTGTGTCTCTTCCTAGAAAGTACTGAATTATTCATATTGACAAAGGAGTTTCAAAATACGAAGACAGCTTATTAAGTTGTGCTGACATCTGCCACGATACCATATTGTTCTTTTTACTGTTCAACTGTATCATGATTGTTCCTTATTCACGTTATAACTTACTGTTGGAAATCCCATTATTTCTAGTAAATCAGGTTTTGGTTATTTAGTACCAAAATTTTTTAAAAAAATCGAATATTTATACCGTTCGATACATGAATTTATATTCGTTTGTCAGCAGTGGACTTGTAAAATAACTTGTCAGTTACAAAAATGCGTGAAAAGCTTTTTTTCTTAGATATGCTGTTTTTTGTCAATATAGAACACTGATTTATTAATTAATTTATAATTTTGAACACTGATTTATTAATTAATTTATACTTTTGAACACTGATTTATTAATCAATTTATATTTTTAAACACTGATTTATTAATTAATTTATAATTTTGAACACTGATTTATTAATCAATTTATATTTTTGAACACTGATTTATTAATTAATTTATAATTTTGAACACTGATTTATTAATCAATTTATATTTTTAAACACTGATTTATTAATTAATTAATTTTTATTAGTAAGAATTATATTGTAGAAAATCATATAAAATTTACATTTTGGAGTAAAATTAAAAAAAAAAAAGTTTTAAGAATCTTTATTCCGGGATTAGTTTTCTCGTTCTGTTTCGAACTCTCACTAACTGTGTGTATTAAATCAAAGTCAGGCTGTAACAAAACATTATGTGGACAGTGACCTCTAGCGAACAATTCGAGAAATTTCAGTCGAGAGATTGCTGTCGAGATATGAACATTCAGTAGAACCTATGACCTCCCATTTAAAGTTTTAAGGCTAAATATGGTACTTTCTGTAATTGTCTTTATGTGTTGCAGCTCTAAATGTTATTGTCCTTTAATGTTTGTCATATTTTTTTTAAATGTCAGATTAAACTCTTTTACCAAAGATGTTTGTCGTCCGACTGTTGCCACCAGACTAGTATTTGTTATAAATTTGACTGTCCTATCTTTAGAATGCTTTCTAATTACCTGATATTATCGATTGACATAATCGATTTTATCTAAAGAAAGATTCATTTGATTTATCTATTGAATAATTAATACGAAGAAAGACAATAGGTAAAGAAATAATTCTTTAAATTTGTCCTGTTTATATGGGTAGATAAACCCCTTCACTGGTCAATCCCCCCCCAATCTGTTTCAAAAATGGGCACATTATTAATTGCATACAAATAAGCATAGTATTCGAAATAGAAGAATTTTATTTTAATTTTCAATTTTAAAGTTTTCACACTATTTATTATTTTATAATTGTAGAACACAAAAGACCGTAAATTTGTGCTTTTTGTAAGTACACTCTGCATGCTATGAAGAAAGTGTTATATATCTTACAAGAATTTCCATCATACTTAATATACAAAAAAAATCATGTCCATGCCTGTTTTTCAAACGGCTGAGGATTTTTTTTGTGTGTGCATACATATGCATACACACACACAATTTGAAGCATGATATAAAACTAAGTCTTATATTACAATGGAAACAGATAATATCGATTTTTTATCATCTTTCCATTTACATTTCTTCTCAAGCAACAAATTGCACATTGCTTAGTCAAACCCTGTACTTTATCGAATATTTTTAAGAATCCAAAATCCTGCCTTCAGTGAAAAATATTCCTGCCTTCACCACAAAAAACATCCCAGAAGAGAAGTATTTCAGCACCATGGACAAACTGCATCTCTCAAAAACACTAGTAATAATAATCTCAATATAAGAATTAAAAATATGTGCAATACAGCGTACAGGCGAAACGATTGTGGACAACTTTCGGTAGCCATAGCGGTGAAGGAGTTAATCCATATATAAAGAGTTTTACAATTTTTGATTTTTTAGTAGGAGATCCGTTGAAATAAATAAGTTTTACTTTAGAAATAAAAGAGTCTTGGTCTACATTTATTCAACCAGATGAGTAATACCATCACAAATTAAGTTTAAATTGGGAATATAAAAAAACTTTTAGCAATTAAAAAATGATTTAATTATAAAAATATTTATCTCTTGCTGCTGTAAATCTCTTTTATTATTTCTTGAAACATTATGCAATGGCGATTTCTTGAACTATATTTAAAAAAAAAAGTACCAATGTTGGAGCAGACATGATACTTTTTAAGACAAGATAAACCATGATAAACTTAGGCAATTCATTCTTCGTGGGTGACATAGTAAAACGAAGCCCTTGGATTCCTGCTTAGATGTCATCCTCGTCATTTGACACAGTTTCAAAACTAACAGGTCTGCCATCTCTAATAGCCCTCGTGTTGCTGTAAAGCAGGCGACGTTAATAAGCACTCATTCACTCCCAATTTATAAATTCTTTGCAAAAAATAGTGCTCACCTTTGAAATACATAAAGAAACTGATGAATCAAAAGTAACTTTAAATGATATTTCTCTTTATATTGATGTTATTAGAACTCATTTAGTGTTTTAAAAAGACAAATTATTATAGGCTGAGAGATAATTTTGGTGAAATATGCTAGGAAAACATATTTTTATTGCTCCTCACAGTTATTTCGAAGAAAACGATTCTAAAATATATGATGAAGTCAGTTTCTAAAGAAGTATGTCATCCATAAAGAGAAACATTACAGTTTTATGACCCTATGAAATTTTGAAAGGCATTGTACAGATTATTTTTTAAGCAATTTTTAAGATATATTCAGAGCTTTCCTTGCAAATTGTAATCATGAATACAAATTTTACGTTAGCGAGAATTTTCAAAATTACTGAAAATGATTCAATTTCTTTGTGACATTATTTTCTACTTACATAATATACATCTTTTTATATAAAGGAGCTGAAATGATCGCATAAGGATAGTGATCATTCAACGAATAAGGATAATTTTATAGGATAACATAAATATTTATTAACCAAGGGGGTTTATATTGTAATGGGCCTATTCGCGAGCCTCTCAAAAATCCTCTTGGGAGAATCTATTTCATTTAAGGGTTGTTTTATTGAAAAGTTTCTCCCAAAGAAGAAGACACGGTTTATGCAAATGAAGGGTTATACTTAAGCATTAACTTTTAGGTATGTGGAGTTAATGGTTTGTGAAAATTAGTTGATCGCTAGTCGAGACTTACTCGAGACTAAATGACTAAAGATTGCTAATTGACAATTTGGTCAATAAGTTAGAATTGAATAATAACGACCGGAGGTGGAACAACTGAGAATGGAATTAAGGTAATTTAAACCGTAGGTATCGAAAGCGATCCAAGAGTAAATTAATTGTATTATAAACAAATATTTAGTATCTTTCTGCCGTGTAATCGCTCCTATACTTGATAGATGTGTGCATATCCTACCTTTGGATGTTAAGTTAAATGTAAGAGCAATAAATTAGAATTATTCTGATTATGACTAATATTTCCTCTAACCTCCCAAACGCCGGTAAATGAGACAACATTTTTATCACAATATATTTAATAAAAATTATCAAGTTAAATTAACAAACTAAATATTTAATGCAAAAAAATTACTGGTACTTATATTTTTTACATTGATGTCTAATTCAGTTACATTCGAAACATTCGTTTGATGTATTGTATAAATATTCAAAAATATTGCTTTGTTCGTAAAATTTAATAGTTAGCAGCAAAATTATCCGGATCATAATTATAATTCTTTTAGATGACTGTTAGAAATAAATGTTACAAAATGGATTTCCTACATTAGCTTCATGCTTTTATCGATATCTTTATGCTTTAACGACACGTTGATAGTTTTTCGAATGATTGTAATAGAAAAACATAGAGACATATAAACAATACAAAATTACTATTGAGTTAAATGAACTATATGTTGAATGCTTCTGGAAAACTTCCCAAATGGCGCAGTTTCCAAAACCTGATAGCACTTAACAATGAATTCCGCAAACTAACGAAATTTCGAATAAAATGAAATGATGCCTCTATTTAACCTAGAGCGAAGGGAATGGTTTTGCTTTAGAAAGGAAATAGCGTTCATTAAAATATGCAAATTTTTATGTCTAGGCACTGTCTAGGTTTAAATAAAAGAATAGATAGTAAATGTATTAATAATCCGGAAATTATATAGCTTTTCATTGTCATGAGTGTATGTAATTCTTTCATGTATGCCAACAATACAGAAGCCATGTTAAAACTTTTTTTATCCGATTTAACTTTTTTAAATGTCTGCAAAGGAATGTCAAAGTTGAACTAGTTTGTTTTCTGAAAAATATATACATTATTGATTCCACAATATTAACTTTTTATTCCCAAGATAAATTCCGTTTTTTTTGGTTTGCATTTAAATTACGTCCGTGTAAGTCTGCTCTTTTTTAAGTTCTAATACAAAGTAAAACAACCCAGTAGTTTACAAAAAAAAAGTTTTAGAAAGAAACCAAAGACAGCAGAACATCTTTGTTCACACCAGTAGTAGCTAAATGTTGTAATTTTTGTTGCAGAAGATATACATGAAAAGGGAGTTGACGAAATTTGCGCACAAATGGCGCTAATTATATTTATGTCTGGCAAGAACGAAGGAAGCTCCTGTAACAAAAGAAAATTCTGGATGGAAAAATCATGCTGTTAGATGTTCTAAATGTGTTTTGTTGAATCTTATTGGTAATGGTTGTAATTATCGATGACAAGTTGCTCTTCTTACTTTTAAAATAAAATTTCAATGTTAAAATTTTTATAATTGTTTTGCTTCTCAATTCGGAAATATATTACTGAGTTCAGAGATTATTTAGGATATTCTTATATTAAATTATATAATTTAATGTAAATGGTAAATTTCAGCCATGTTAAATGAACATTATTTATCTCCTCAAATGTTGTTCTGGATTTCTAAATTTGCAATCTAAGTTTTATAACTAAAATTCAGTTGTAATCTTTGGCATTTAATTTATCATATATATATATATATGCTATATAGTGTATCGTTTGATTGCAACACTTTCTCAAAATTTGATAGAACAAATTATAATTTAAATAATAACTATAACTAATTAATACAAAACATCTAAATCCGTGCGGTAATGATTAAAATAATTTTTCAATATGAATATTAAAAAAATTCGCAGATATCAGAAGTTGTCCTGCTGATTTCCAAAATGATAACAAAACTCTTATTCATCAATAAGTGTTAATATTTTGTTTTTAAATATTGAATTTATCAGCAAATAAATTATATTTATGAATGTTCACAACAAATATCCCTCCCCCCAATTTGCTGCACATCAGCAAGTAAGCCTTCTCAGACACGGCTTTCCCAAAGTGTGGAAGCATTTAATTGGTGGAACGATCTAGAGGCGGCTTCCGCTACTATAAACTGTGAAGTTTGAATTTTATTCAAATGAAACTCTCTTCGGATGCTAAATATTGCGTGAGTACCAGAAACCAATTGATACTCAAGGGATCTTTCACATGCCCCGTAAACGTATGGCATGCATGCATACGATTTACGCATCCTGAAAATCTATTGACTAAAGCCGGAATAGAACCCATAACCTTAAGGCAGTATCACACGTACATTTTTTGGTGCAATTTTTTCGCCCAATATGAGGGCGAAGGGTTGCCGTAAGCAAAACGACATGCTTTGACGTCAGCCGTGCTCTTTCTCTCCATTGAAAAATAACTCAACGATTTTTTTGCTTCGAAAAATGAACACCCAATATTATTTCTTTTACTTCGCTCGCGCTTTTGTTGATGGGCGTAAAAAGAAATGGAGCACAATTCTGTTTAAAATATTATACGCCATACCTGATGCGTTTGACGAGACCGAAGACGCCATCTTGTTTATGACGCAGGGCGCCGAAGAACCCCATTGGCTGGAATTTCAAGCAACTTTTATTTGGAACAACTTTTTCAGCTCACTGAAAAAAGATGTTTGGAGCCGTTGCTATGGCAACTAAGTAGAAATTTTCAAAATTGGTTGGAAAATTGCTCGAAACGTGTACGAGCGATAAGGCCTTTAGATTTACGAAGTGGGAACGCTACCTCTAAGCCACCGCAGGCCTAATATATAAGCAGAAATATTGAAAATATAAGATCTAACAGGTGTTGCATACATTTTATTTACAAAGTGAAAAACAAATACTCTTAATTTTAAATTACAGTGATAATTGTATACAGTAGCATACTGTATAATGATCAGCAATAAATAATAAAACACTATGGAAGTATTTTTATCATACGTTATTCTAAAACACCATAAGGTCCACAAGTAACCATATCTAGTTGCAAGGTATTGAATTCCTAACGAAATCTAAAGCACAATAAAAACGTGCACCAACCACAGCAAAAACGTGCAAATTCCTTCATGTCCGAAGAAAAGGGAGCATGGTTGAGAATACACTTTATTCATTCGAAACACAAAAGAAAGGCAGAAAGGAAACGATGATGAAGCCTTTTTTTATTAAGGTTTGTGTTACAATGGGAATGGTTGAAATAACGTTTGGAATGTGATTTTGTGCTGTGAAAGTAAGCATATTTTGAGGTACTCTTATGTTCTGCTTTGTTGAGTTCTGTGACGACCTTTTTTGATATTTTTAAGGTGACCAATCGTCCCCCCTCCTTTACGGAGGACAGTCCTTCTTTTATAGGTTCTGTCCTTTCTCGAAAAGAATCCTCCCACTTGTCTTTCTTTCTATTATTTTAAAACTAATCTGTTAATTTCTGTATTCAGAAACGCCAGGCCGAACTGTTACGTGTCACTTCATCGCAATTAATTTGAGCTGAAACAGAAAATTGTCTTGAGTTTTTATTAAAAGAAATTCTTGATATTAAAATTGATGACAACTGTCTGCTCGAGGAAGTTAGGTAACCGAATGTACATTTAAATTCTGATAAATTAGAACAAAGGGAAAATCATCATGTAGAAATTGATAAAAGATGGGTGAAAATATTTAACAATTTCAAAAACAAACATATTCCACATGAAATTCAGTTATTCTTGTTAAATTTATATTGTACTGCCCTGTGTGTGTGTGTGTGGAAATAATTCAGCAGCTGAAAGTGTTTTTTTATTGGTAATTATGACAAATCACAAGATTGAATGTTAATACTTTAGCTGAAGCACTTAACGTGTGGGAAATTCAAAATATAAAGGATTTTTCTTGATCCAAAATTTACGGTGTATTAGAAAATGATGTGTGAACAAAAAATCAGTCAATTAAAAACACACACGCTTAAGTAAATAGTTAAAAGGGATGTGTAAGTGTAATTGGTGTATTTTTGTTTGAATTAATAAAATGTTTTATATATATTTAGTTTTAATTTTTTCTCAAAAAATACGTCCTCCTAAAAAACTGGTTACCTTAATATTTTAAATATTTTTTTGAAATGTGTTTCGGTTAATTGAATAAAAGGAAATGCTTTTGGATATTTATTTCAATGTTAGAAATTCGTGTAAGGAACGAATAATTAAAAATTGTCTTTTTTTTGCTTTGTTTTTACATGTGTGTGATAAAAAATTTTCAATGACACAAACTTTATCTATTTTTTTACAGCTGTTTTAATTTTTCTTTCAAGGAATCATGTTAATTAAGCAAATACTCATATTTTAGAGACTTTCAAAAAATGACCGTTTTTCAAAATGAACTGTTGTCATGTTTTTTATTTAGATTTTATCATCTGCAAATTGTGTGTACTTCTTCCTTCTACGTCAAAATTTTTTTAAAAGAATCGAATTTTATTTAATTTATATTTGTCATTAAAATGCTGAAGATTGAAAAATGTTCCAACTTTTTTCAAGTACTTTGAAATTATGAAAAGAATATAATTCGATGTAAAATTTGATCACAAAAAATAATTAATTCTTATTATATAATATACAATGTCTACCAGATAAACAAAATTCAACAAAAAATATTATACCATGTCCAGTATCCATTGAATATCAAGCGTAGACATTATTAAATATTGCGCAAAAAATGTGAAATAACATTTAAAATATATTCTGTTTTACTGACAAGGAGAGGTCACGACTAAGGAAATTCATTTGGGATCGAGACTTGGTGTAATAGCAGCACTCCTTTAGGGTGTTCTTCTAAAGGAGTAATTCAGTCAAATGGCCTGTCAATTCGGAGAAATCAGCCTTCGAAACTCATGCTTAGCTTTTATACAATTAAAATTTTATTTTCCGCAACGAGTTCGTAGCTTGATCGGTAAATCGTTTGCTTACTATGCGTGAGATCTAGGTTCGATTCCACGCGATCAACATTTTTTTCTTCAATTCATTTAATTATTTTTTAAAATTAAATAAATTTATTTATGAAAGGTTTATTAAATATTAAATATTTTTTGTAATTTTTTGGTATTTTATAAAGTAAAAAAATCAAAACTTTATAACTTTAATTATTTACTAGTAAAATTATTTAAAAATATTATTAATTTAAAATATTTAAATTATTAGTAATTAAAAATATTTAAAATAATTATTAATGAAAATTATTAATAATTAAAAATATTTAAAATAATTATTAATGAAAATTATTAATAATTAAAATTAGTAAAGTAATTATTATTTATTAAAATTAACAAATAAATTACTATTTAGTATAATTAATTATTAATTATTATTTATTATAATTCATTAATTATAGTTAAGCATTAGTATTAATAAGAAATATTATGTATTCATTATTAAAAATATTATTAATTTATTATTAAAATTATTTATTATTAAAATTATTATTTATTATTAAAATTATTGTTTTTATTAAAATTATTATTTATTATTAAAATTATTGTTTTTATTAAAATTATTATTTATTATTATATAAATTATGATTTTTTATTGAAATTATTATTAATTTATTATAGAAATTATTTAAATAAATTTACTAAAATTATTTAAATAAACTTTTTGAAATTAAATAAATTTATTTGAAAAGGACTTGTTAAATAATTTATAAAATTATAAAATAATTAAATTAATAATGCATAATAAAATACATATATTTATTATCTTAAATTATAAAACAATCAATTTAATAATAATAATATATTTTATAAATTATTTTATATTATATATATTTTATTTACAGTATATTGTATTTCACATTATAAAACTATTTGTAACTAATTTTTTTGTAAAATATCATTTAATATATTTATTATATATTTTATTATAAATATTATTTGTTAATATAAAATATATTTATAAAATTAAATATAATTATTATTGTGTGTGTTGTAATTACAGTCATTTTTTTACTTTATAAAACACAAAATAATTAAAAAAAATATATTATTTAATATTTAATAAACCTTTCATAAATAAATGTATTTAATTAAAAAATAATTAAATGAATTGAAGGAAAATGTTAATCGCGTAGAATCGAACCTAGACCTCGCGCATAGTACAGACGATTTGCCAATCAAGCTAGCAACTCGCTGCGGAAAATAAAAATTTAATTGTATAAAAGCTAAGCAGGAATTTCGAAGGCTGATTTCTCCGAATTGACTGGCCATTCGGCGGAATTATATTGAGGGGTGGACACCTAAAAAGAGTACTACTATTACACCAAGTCTCGATCCCAAACAAATGAATTTCCTTAGTCGTGCTCTCTCCTTGTTAGTAAAAAAAAACCTTACTACTCCTTAAATTAATATGCATTTGTAATATTAGTTTGCATCTCGTATTTTTTATACGCAGTATAAGGTTTTCCTACACACACAACTCTTATATTTTTTAAAGAAAATATTTCTTATTCATATGATATTAGAATATCACATAAATCACTAGTTAGAAGCCTTTTAATGTTCAAATAGTTCTGAATTAATATGAGAATATATTTTTTCCTTAAATCAAAAATGTACTTTTTATTACACCCAGTTGTAGCTGCGATATTTGATTAACGATATTTCGTTTTATGTAGGACAATATATTTCAGAAATACATTTACTATCGTTTAAATATTTACATATGAATATATAGGTGTTTTTGATAAATTATTCATATCCTATAGATGAAAGCTAAAATTCTTTTGTGAAATAAACAAAATCAATTTATTGGATCTACTTAAACTGTATGCTACATCCTCTTGTAGTTTAATTCCATTAGATTTATTACATTTTTAAATATTTAAAAACACATTCAGATTAAAACAAATATTTATCAGTCAGTGCCTGAATTTTAGTCTAAATATAATTAGCAAAATTTATCAACTCAGAAATAAAAAAAAACAACTTTGGAGATTAAATCGTGTATACTTACAAGGAAATTTTAAATGTTCGAAGCAAGAATGGGGCTCGTTAAGTAACTGGTTAAGAGCAAACGATATTAAATGTTTGCTTTTCTTCATTGTCTCATAAATGAATTTAAGAGAAAAAAAATAATACAGTAATTCTTTCCATTAAAAACAGATTCAATTTTGTTATAAGTAACACGCATTTTATATAATTAGGGCTATTAAATTTTATTATGTATAAAATTGTAGTTTTTAAAAGTTAAAATGTAGCCGAATTTATCGAATTCGTAGGGATCGAACATTCTATTCGTTAATTCGGGCTTGTTCATTAAATCGGGGTCCAAACAAAATACAAATTTTTTGCACTTCTATAAGCAATTTTGGAAATTCTATAAGCAACTTCACAAAAAACATCAATAGAAACTGTACACTTTTTAATCAACTGGTAATTATTTGTGAATTATTATCCACTAGTTAATAGGAAATTTTAAAACACTGACTAATAGAAGTTTCGAAAATCTTTTCGGTTCATGACTCGATAGAGCTCTATTTTGATTCTATGCAGAAAAGAAAATATTGTGTCATTTAACTGTGTGCTTCTCAAAGTTTCAATATTTGTGACCCAATATTCAATCATAATTTTCATCGCGTCCTCCTCCATACAACAACAATGTATAGAATTCAATAATACTACACTTTGACACTAAAGCTACAATATGACTTTAATATCTTATGTGACTCCGGTGTATATAAATGGCTCGCTCAGCCAAAGCGTTAATTGCCTCGGACGTAAATATACGTCTTTCTAAATTAAAATCTTTTCTGTGCACTTCTATCCGTAAAATTATTCCGAAGGCTTTGGAACGCAATAAAGTGACCTTGACAGAGTTTGCAAAGGATTTACTTATTTTAGAGGATTTGCTTATTTCTCTCCCCCTCCCCCCTCTTAATACATTGCGTACGTGCACCTATGTGGAAACTGGTGACATTAGGGAGCGAATCACGTAACTTTAAATCGGCAGTTAATGGATTAATTATAAACCGTAAAAATTATCAAGATAAGCGTTAATTTTTGTACTTAATTTTATGTATGAGAAGCCCATGAGGTTTTTGGTAATTAATAAACTTGTTCTTAACTTAGTATTGTTAAATTAACTATAAAATACGTTGTGCAGTACTGATACATTTATAAGTGTGTTATATCATAGTAAGTGTGTATTTTATTATTATTTTTTTTGTTGCTAGAATGTATCTTGTTTGTTTTCTTTCAGTAAATTAATAATTTTTTCAAATAATCTTTTGTTTTTGACTTTTGCAATATGCTTGTGTCCCCCTCGTTCAGTTATCTCGCCCCTTTAGAGGGGCACAGGAAACGCTGATTTAATTGCATAAAGTAGGTTTTCCCAGTTTCCGAGCAATGTAATGCATTAGAAAATGTAATAGTTTTGATAAGAGTTCTATTAACAATTTCTGCATTAGAATCGCTATTCATTGACTACTCAAGTATTTCCCTAACTTCCGTTGCTGAGATCGGCAAAGGCATCGTATTCGCTAAAAGTTTCAAATATCTCCTGCAATGTGGTTTGGGGATTAGATAAAAAGGAATTTGCTGACCTACTGTGACATCTTCGATGGGAGTAAATTCCCATCTTCCGATTCACAATAGGTTTTATGGTTTCACCAGCTGGTCAAGGACAAGAACGACACCCATCGATTGTCCCTGGATTGTTGTGATCAACCAGCTGGGGAGTGACCAGTGCACGTGGCCATTGTTTATTGTCTGAACTCAGGGAGTGAAGTCAGACAGACGGGTCGCCATAATAGTGAAGTAGAGCCGGCGCCCCATTGACAATAGGCGAAGCCTTCTTAAAATAATCATGTCATCTTTTCTAGGGTTTTGTGAATGGAATACTAGAAACCGGTGGCGTGATGGACAAGTGTGTCCAGATGTGGACAAGGAACTATGGCGCCTTGGGCCAGACAGCTTGGGTGTGTTTTGGCGTGTTATGCGCGAATAGGAAGAAGGAGGAGGTCAAGAGAGATTTTGGTGACCTGCGAATAAGAAGGAGCGAGGGGCGTGTTGTGAACCCACCCCTGGTGTTTAAAAGGGTTCTTTTTCAGGAGACGAGAGGAGACCGGAGAAAAAAAGAGAACGAGCAAAAGAAGAGAAAAGAGCTCGGAAAAGAGAAGGGCTGATCGTTTGAGGAAGCGGAGAGGAGAATCCCAGAGTTTTGCTCGGTGATGCTGACCAGGAGTCCGAAACGCGAATGAGTAAAAACGCCTTGCGGACTGGACGGAGACAAGCGGTGGAGTGAGCTACCCCAAAACGGGGTCTCCATACTGGCTTGGTATGGAAATTATCAACTTCTTAATCTAACTTAAATCAATTTTCCTATTGGAGAAAAAAATTAAAAGTATTTTTTTACTCCCACAACCTTGCTGTGATGTATTTTTTCCACGCTACCATCTGACGACGTTACACTACTCAAAACTCACATGATAGGTTACACTCATAACTCATCTGCACCTGTGAAGTTTAATAACAGTCTTCACCCTTTTCCATTGAAATTTGCTGCAAAAATAAAGTCTTTTTCATTTCTGGAGAAAAAGGATACGCCATTTGAAAAAAAATCCATTTTTTTAAAATCCAAACTAATAAAAATATTTTTAGCAGTGGAAATAATTCGTTAACTTGGAGTTTATTATTCGTTAAATAGAGGCTTGGGGCTTAATAGAGGCATAATCGGTGAACGAGATAAATTAGTTAACACTAGAACGTCCATCAGTGTCAATTTGACATCGGAGCCTGTTCAGTTTGTTCTAGTTTCAGCACTTGCGCAGGGAATTCGAAAATTTTTCGTGACTTAATCATTTTCCCTGGTGAATATACAGAACATTTTTTCTAGGTTATTTAGGAGCGATTTTCTAACTCAATAAATCTAGAACATCCGCTGGAGTCATTTCGACACCAAGACATCTGATCATTATAAAAAGCTGCATTTAACAAAATATAGTTGATTATTATTAATAAAACAAAGTTCCCAAAGTACCATCGCACATTTATTTGACCTTATATGCAGTGTTATTGGGTTAAGAGCGGAAACGAGTCTATTTTTCTAAAATTGATGTGTTTAAGCGTTTTGAATCTAAGCGTTCCAGAAATATATATCGCTAGGGATGGCACAGATTAACTACCACGTAATAATAATGTTTCTGGAAGATTTTAGACTCGAAAGGTTTTGCCACAAAGCAGTGGTCTAACAAGCTTCTCAAAACGTAATGTGAACGTCAGTTTTTTATATTAAGCGTAAAAAATATGTTACTTACATGAAATAATATTAAAAAGTCTCTCTTAAAATTAAACCCTATTGAACAGTAGTCCTGCAATTATTTAGTTAAAACAATTATTTTATATATTTTATGTATTTTCTAGTGTTAAATCGTGGAATTTGTGGAACTGGGTTCATTAAATCGGGGTCCGACAGTACACGATCAAGAAACACTCAGAGATGATTTTTAGATTATATGCTTACCATACATATGTCTGACGACAAAGCGAACCCTGTTGTCCCATTTGTAGGCATCCATCACTCAATAACCTGAAAGAAATGGAACAAATGAGATAGAACAACTAATAAATACTTCATTCAGAGAATTTTAGTACTTTGGTATTCAAATACACAAACGATTGTGTACAGAGATGCATTGTTATTTCCCTGAATACGCAGTGTGACAGTTAAATAACCGCACTAGTTTTAAAAATTAGCTTCGTTGTGTGAAATCAGTGTAGAAATACCTTTTAATCCCCTTCAATATATTCCCCTTCCCTATTATTCCATAGTTTCCCGTCATTCAAAACAGTGCTGCGGTACAATAGGTGTCACCATCTTCAGTAAGTATGCCGTTTTTGATATCACCTCATCTAGACTAAAAATGTGTTCCGATCAATGCATTGTTCACTTTAAGAAATACTTTGAAGTTATATGGCACAAGATCAGGGCAGTATGGTAGATCCTCGACCAGAGTAATGCATTTGTGCGCTGAGATCTGTTTTACATAGAGTCCAATGTGCCTCGGAGAGTTGTCTTGGACCTAAATCTCTGTGTTGTTGCTCTAGCCTTTTCTTCCTCACTCTTTTTTTAAGTTATCTCAGGACTTTTTAATGTAGTACTGCTGTTTTATCGTTTGACCTTAAGGTACTCATTTAATCTTACTTATGCCATTAATATCGAACAGAAACGATGAGCATGGTCGGCTCTTGAGGTGATCAGATCAACCAGACTCTTTATCATATTCAACAGCCTCCCGATCTTCCGAAAATAGTTCTGCCATTCAAAGATTTGACTATGTCACCTACAATTATCTCCAAACACCTCTTTTAATAATTTAAAACATTCAGTTAGAGTTTTTTATTTAATTTTATGAGAAATTTCAAATTTATGTGCAGCTTGATTTTTAAGTTTGTCATGATCACGGCACTTCGACACACCTCACTCAAACGCGGATGAAAAACAAGCTGAGATAGATAGGGGTATGGAATAACGTGTCATCTGCACCGGAAGGATCAAAAGCATCTATATTTTATTCCCACTTCTTCACATAAATTTTAACGCCTTGGCCCAAGGGCCAGGAATTTAATTGTCCAACTTTTATCAGAAATTTTCTATTTGAAAAGGTGTTAGAACGCACTTTTAGAGTATCTTTTTAAAAATAACATACTAAAATATTATGAATACTTTTTGATGATCCATACCAATGAATATTAATACTTATTAAACAATATTTTAACAAATTATTTATATTTTACAAATGTCACAATTATAAGTGAAGTCTTAGCAATCTCTTAAAATTTTTTAACGCAGTAGAGGCAAAGTAATAAACTTATATCAATAAAACTACATGTATTTTTCCTTGGAATGTACAAAAATTCAAATGTTTTATTAAAATATAAAAAAAAATGTGAGCCTATCAAAGCGATATTATAAGAAATGTGACATATTTATGAGATTATTATTGAAATAACAGGACATAACTCAAAAAATAATTCTTATAGCAGGAATTATTTTGGTACAATCCGTAAAAAAATAATATATAAATATCAGATTCCAAAAAACATAGAAATACTAATGAAATATTTTAAGTTATCAGACTCGCTTACTGGAACAATTTAAGTGGCTGCTTCTGGAAGATTAAAGATCCACTTTTCCAGTTTTTCTGATTTTGTATAATTTATTGTATAACCCATAGAAAAAAACTAATATATGTTTTGTAAAGCCGAAAGGCTGTCATATTCGATAAAAAAATCTCCAAAAGGTGTGTTTTGACAGAAATTAACTACTTCAACGTGTTCCGATACTTTAACATTCAATTATGCTATAGTCATCCGTAAAACTTTAATTGTAAAATTAAATGAACACAATTGTCTCTTACGTTGTTTTATCCTTCAATTTTATCCAGGGCTTAAAAATGCATGTGGTTGTTATACAAAGATAATGTTTTGCTTTAAAAATGTATAAGGGGAATCTAGACGATATTGTATGTATATTAAATATATATAAGGCCCTTATTAATGTTTTATACTGTCTTGGGAGCAGTGTTGAATGTAGAGTTAGATAATTCATTGAGGATAAGATTGCTAGGCTGTTTTTATTCGAATTGTATTCCCTGATGAGGAATTTAAAGTAAAAAGATAAATCTACGGTTTGTGCTTTTCAGTCAAACTCAACACATTTTGTGTTCTTTTCTTGTAAGAAATAAAGAGGAAAAATAAAATATATTCTAGCATGAAGTAAGTAAATCCACCGCCATTTAATTAGAAATTGATTGCATCTTTTAATAATTATAATGATTAAACATTTTAACATTATATTAGGGCAAAGGTTGAAAAAGTATAGTATTTTTAAGTTTCACTTGGATGTAATGGGGAATCCTCGAACTCAATTATTACGCAATTTAAAAGGTCAGATTAATTTGAAATTTTGCTCATTTGTCCAGGACTTATGACAATAAAATAATTTAAATTTTTTTCCATTGCCATGATCAGGATAATCAAGATTAACGATTTCTCATTTTCAGATCCCATTACGCATCTGGCGGCTATTTTCAGATCCCATTTTCAGATTTGGCGACTAAAAGATTAAATTATATTTAGTTCGATTAAAACAATAAAATAGTGTTTTTAGTTTTTTTTAACTGTAATTTATTATTTTAATGACAATGAGCTAGTTTACAATAAATCTCACTTTCAAATAAGTGAATCCAAAATAATTAAAGTAAAAAATATTAGAAAGTAAGACCACAAAAGTTACTGATAACCACCGTATTCACCGTTAATTGAATCGGCGGTTAAAAGAAAAAAAATTGGGTTTTCCATATCACGTTTTTTATCTCTAACTCCGGTTTAAGTTAGAAAATTTTGACCGGGATCAAAGCTCGGTTAAATTTAACCATGATTGTGCAGTGGGGCCTATTTTGACCAATAAGGTTGGAAACCTGCAGTTGAGTGAGTAATCGGGGTTGAAAAATTAGTAGTCAAATGTGGTTATAACTGGCGGTTAGCTTCCCCATGACCTCTGTCAGAGAGCAGCTTCTAAGATCTCAACCATACAGAAAAATCTTTAGGTATTAGAAGTCAGCGAGCAGCCTCTAAGTTCTCAACCATACAGAAAAATCTTCATCAATAAGAAGTGAGAGAGCAGCCTCTAAGATCTCAACCATACATAAAAATCTTCATCAATAAGAAGTGAGAGAGCAGCCTCTAAGATCTCAACCATACATAAAAATCTTCATCAATAAGAAGTGAGAGAGCAGCCTCTAAGATCTCAACCATACATAAAAATCTTCATCAATAAGAAGTGAGCAGCCTCTAAGCAGCATCTGAGAGAGCAGCCTCTAAGATCTCAACCATACAGAAAAATCTTAGGCACGCCTCCCTGATGCTCTCGTCTCTGCTAATAACCATTATGCTTCTCAGCAGGCAGAAAAACTCCATTTTCGCCTTCTTTCACATTGAAGTACACCAGATATGGGATTGAGGACTGTTTTCACAGTCTTGATGCTCACAGATGAACACCCATTTCACATGACATCTATTACTTTAGGTTTCATATAATCCCGGTTCAGTTAGAGATGAATACGGCGTAAGTGTTGTGGATTATTCAGATGAATGTAATTTTCCTACAAAGAAAATTTACTCAAATTCAAATTGAAAGGAATTAATCGTATTCGTTACTTGTAATTAAATTGTTAAACTAATATTTAATTTTTTCCCTTAAGAATTTCAGAATATGCAGCGAGTTTATCCAGACTCTAGGTAATATAGCTTATAATATATATTTTAGGCTGAGCCTACATACCGAGTGTCCATTATTAAACTTGAAATTTGCGAGCAGTCTATAGCAAAAACTATACGGTAGAATTGCACGAGAATTGGGTAGCTGCAGAATGAAATGATGGGAATTTTATTGAGGGAAAACAGAACAATATGAGTTTAAAAAACCACCTCTAGGTGGAGTATCACAGCTTTATTAAGAACGTATAAATAATCTGCGCAAGTTAACAAAACATGCTCTTTTTTATTGCACACCCACTGCTAAATTTTTTCTTTTAAATGTTTTCGATTTTTCATTTAACTTTGTCGTATTCCCCTCATCTGGGCTTGCCTACCCCCTTTAGTCTTAACCCTTAATTTCGCCCTGTTGCATTTCTGCAACATATGATTTATTTTAATTTAAGAGAATGGTGTACATTTTTAATGACCTACAAATCACTTATCTGAGAAAAAAAAGATTACTACAATGAAACACATGCTAATTTTGTCACTAGATGGAAGTACATTTTTTCCAGAAATCACAACAATTTTAAAAATCTCTGATATCTCAAGAACTGTGTTTTTGCTATGAAAAGAATCCCTTATATTTTACGCTTCCTCTTGTTTATGTGCGAAATAAATTACCAGGAATTTAATTTAAATTTTAATTAAAAATTAATTAAAAATTTTATAATGAGTAATAAAATCCTCATTTAATAAAAAGTTTCGTACTTTACAGCACTACTGCGCAATGTTGCACTTCTACAACAACAAAAAAAAAAGACTGAAATTTAATTTAAAATTGCTTATTTTTTCATATATTTCCCTTTTATTATTACTTGGGAACTAGCTGATATAATTTTTTCATAGAAATTTAAAAAATTGCGAAGTTAAGGGTTAAATTTCTTTTTGAGAGATTTGAGCAGCCAATGAGAGTCACTATCCTCACCCGCCATGATCCAATCAGAGAGTGTGTCCACTCAGCTCTCACCCAAATATCCCAAACCAACATGAACTTGGAATTTTTCCGAACGATTGGCTCGACCAATCCTCAGCCAGCTACTCACCAGCATGATAACATCACAGTCGCTCCACATCTACTTACCGGATATGGGATGAAGGCTCGCTTCGCGAGCCATATGCCCAGTTATTGCACCGTAGGCAAAACATGCTCGATATGTTGTCTACCTTGGTCTGCTACCATCTGAAAGCTTAAAATCGCATGCTCGACTATTGAAAGCAGCATGAACTGGTGAATGGCGTTGGTGTTGTATGCTTTTTTAAGGTCGAACAAATATGCGATGGGATCACGGTAGACCATGGTCTTGAGGTATCTCCACAGCCAAAAGTGGCAAATATTGATGTCGGGGGATCCAGGAGGCCAAGCTGTAGTTTGTCGCGTGCATAGCATTACTATGGTAACTACATTTGCTATGACAATAGTTTACATTACACAACGCCATCTAGTGGTGATTTTTAAACACATTGTTTTTGTCCTCTATGAAATTTCTACCATTTCATTCCGCCGTTACCCAATTTTTATGTAATTCTAGTGCATAGGTTTTTCTTCAGACAGCTAACAAATTTCAAGTTTAATTATGGACACCCGGTACATAAGAATGATAATTGTTTTTATGTAAATCATGATTTGTAAAATTATTCATGCTAAAAAATTCATGCAAAATCATGAATTAATCATAAATTTTTTTGTTTATACAGTTATGAACAATATCTTAAATTAAATTTTATCTCGATTCTTATTAACAATTTCTTTAATGTAACAAATTTATAATAATTTTATTAGATAAATAGAATGATATTTTACCTAGCTAAAGAGTAATTTTTTTTGATTTTTAAAGACCCTGTAATTTGTTCACACAATAACAAAAGTCTTAAAATACATAACAGCAATAAAGGCGTTAATAAAAAAAATTATTTATAATAATTTTTGTCGCCTTTGTGGAAATTTAGTACATAAAGAGAAATATATATTTTCCTTCATGCTCTCTGCGGGTATTTTAAACTAACTGAATTATAAATTTTTGGAATAATGGGATTTGCAGTTCTTATATAAAATAAAAAAGTGTTTTATGTAACTTTCCAGTTTTCATGAAGATTACCAGACAATTATTTTGTAAAAAATCTAGTTCAATACACACAGCAGCGGACAAAAAGTTACCTGTAGTATATATAACTTTACGTCCAAATAAAAATTTATGCCGTACTTAGGCAATTAAAAATCTTCGAAAGCCATTACCAGACTTCCGTTATCTTGTTAAAACGGAAATAATAAATTCTTGGAAGTACTTTTTAAGACTTGATATCAAAGTATGTGACACTTTTTCCGCAAGAGGATAAATTGAAAACAAGTGAAATATCATTAAATTACCTGGGCACGCGCAGTAATGAAACTTCAAATAGTTGCTTTACACTGGAAGGGTAATTTTTTAGTTTAATACAATCAGATGCCAAATCATACAGGTCAAATAACAAAATACATATATTTGCTTGATTTTATATCTCAAGATCTTTAAAATATTTGAGGCCTAATGTTGAGAATTTTGAATTAAAATATAATTCTATATAATATTTTTGTAAGACGTACTATAGAAAGGATATATCTATGTATGTATATAAATTTGTGTGAAATTATATATATATATATATATATATATATATATATATATATATATTTAGAGTATAATAAAATACAAAAATAATAAAAGACAAATTGTAATTCCTACAAAGCTAAGGATGGATGGAAAATGATTTTAAAACCTATATCAATGCCTGCCAAAATATAAGTAGAAATGTAAAAACTCAATAGATCAAAATGAAAAACTATTTTCAAGAGCTGTCACTGATTTAAGACAGTAAAATAGGGTTAAGCTTGCTTTACATGATCCAATCTTCTCCATACATCAGAAAATTTTGACATAATAGGGCAATAGAATGTGAAAAAAACTTAGAAAGAGAATAACGAAGCTAAGTCTTATAATAGCATATATAAGCTATAGTACAATTTATAACTAATAAACTGAAGTGAATGGCTGTTGTAAAACCGTACAATGTTGTATATTGATACAAACAGTAAACCGGCACATTAAGATCTTAACATTCCAAAATTCCTACAAAGCTAAGAATAGATGGAAAATGATTCTAAAACCTATCAAAGCCTGCCAAAATATAAGTTTAAACGTAAAAACTCAATGGATTAAAATGGAAAACTATTTTCTAGAGCTGTCACTGATTTAGGACAGTGAAATAGGGTTAAGCTTGCTTTACATGATCCAACCTTCCCCTTACCACAGAATATTTTGTCAAAATAGTGCAATAGAATGTGAAGAAAAAAATTTAGGAAGAATAATGAAGCCTCTAGTTTAATAATAGCACATATAAGCTTTAGTAAAATTTATAACAAATAAACTGTGTGAAATGAATGACTATTGTAAAACTGTACAATGTTATATATTGATACAAACAATAAACCGGCATTAAAATCTTAGTTTTCTAAAATTCTTAAAGTTCTCGAATAATAAAAATATAAGAATGCATGTCTATTGCAGTAACACCACCCGCAAAGGGGTGTTACAATCTATTAAGTGTGCTTATCTAACTCTCATTTTTTTTTTTATTTCTAATGGGCTGCGGATTGGTGACTATTTAAATATTGTTTTACTAAAAATCATCAATAAATCAATTAAATATTCAAGGTCTAATCCTTTAAACGAGGAATCACGAATAAATCTGTCAAAATAAAGGTTTTAATACTAATTTTAAAGTAGGACATTCAGAATTATGTTATTAAGAGAAGATACATAAGATTAAAATTTTAAGTGTGAATGTTAAGTTATTACATATATATAATTGGAAACGAAGTGTTAAGAAAATTCTAAGAGGATGAAATTAGTTGAGATTAAATGGAAATTTTATGAATTACTCAGGCCTATATCTATGCAGATAAAATGTTTCTACACAGTAAAGAATTCAAATAACTTTTTGAATTATAGATAACGATACATCATGCAGGAAAATCATCAACAATAAATGTTTATCTAACAATGTACCATGTAAAAGATGTTCCGCAGGTAGATTTTAATCTATCGGAGTCACACAACCTAGGTTAAAATTTTAAAATAAAATGTTTTGCATTCAAGTAAATGAAAAGTACAATTCATTTTATGAAACATAGAATAAGAATAACAATTCTCAAAATAATGTTTAAAAAATAAAATTTCATCAAAGATTAAATATCTTTACAATATTTGAAACAATAAGCAAAATTGTTGTAATTTAATTAATATAATGGTGGAGGAATTTTGTAGAGAAGAACAGCTTTTGAGAGAAAAACTGATTTGTGTAAAATTTAGTAATTGGCTTGAAAAACATTTTTAAATTATTAATTTTTTTAATGTGTAATGAAAATAGCGAAAAAATAATTAACAGAAAAAGTACGCAAAAAAATCATTATCAACACCGGAACATATGGGGAAAAAGCTAATTGTAAAGGGAACAAACAAATTTCCTGAATTTTGAAATCTCATTTCCGGAGGAAAAAAGTAATCATGAAATTTTCTAGAAGATTCTTCTTTTATAAAATATTCGCTTAATTTTTTTTATTTGCATTTGTGATGCTGTAAAATATTTTTTGCAAGATTCGAAAAATTAAAAATGCGACAATTACCATACTTTTTTACATTCACTATCTGTTAAAATTTCAAAACGATTAAAAGCACAAAAAGTATGATATATCACATTTTCTTATTTGAATACATTTCTTGAACATAATTACTGTAGATTGTCAAGAATTTATTAAAAATGTATAGTTAAATTATAAAATTAAAATATTATGGATGATCTAGCATAAAAATAAATTTCTTGTAAAGCTGTAAATGCTTAAAATAATAAAGAATAAACAAATGCAGTTTCCGGTTTCTTTACATTTTTTATTTAGTTTTAATTAAGCGAAGTATGTTTGGAATGCTTCATACAAATGCAGTGAAAAAAGATGAAAATCATTATAAGTGATAAATTTCAATGATGAAGAAAATAAATTGAATAATAAATTTTGACGTTTGTAAAGCAGCACGGGAGCTAATGTTGACTGACCTCGGAATTTTGAGCCCCGGTCGAGTGACGAGGACAACACCTATAAGCAGGTACTCCACTCTTTAAATTTCAAAACCACGTCAATGTGAGGACTTTGAGCCACGACAGATGTAACGGAAAATCTACCCTTCTAATGGGTTTTTCTTGACCAGTTACGAAGATATAATATATTTAAATGACGAACGCAATTATATATATAAAGTAGATTTTAAATGAGAATCTATTATAATGAAGAATTTAAATAATGAGCAATTACAATGATGATCCATTATAATGATGAATTTAAATAATGAACAGTTACAATGATGATCCATTATAATGATGAATTTAAATAATGAACAATTATAATGATTATAAATTATAATGATGAATTTAAATAATGAATAATTATAATGATGAATTAAAATAATGAACAATTATAATGATGAATTGAAATAATGAACTATTATAATGATGAATTAAAAGAGTAATTATAATGATGATCAATTATAATCGTGAATTTAAATAATGAACAATTATAATGATGAACCATTATAATCATGAATTTAAATAATGAACAATTATAATGATGATTAATTATAGAGATGATCAATTATAATGATGATTAATTATGGTGATGATTAATTATGGTGATGATTTTTAAATAATGAACAATTATAATGATAAATTTAAGTATTGAACAATTAAATGATAAATTTAAATATTGAACAATTACAATGATGCTCAATTATATAAATAATATTAATAAATATAAATAATGCTTAATTAGATTGAGAGATGAATTTAAATGGGGACGAATTATATTGAGAAATGAATTTAAATGATGATCAATAATATAATGATGGAAATGACAAAGAAATTAGTTAAGTTGATTATGCTTTTGCTATCATTCAAAAACTGTGTTTTTAAATTTTAACGGCTTATAAATTTATATTTAAAAATGACTCTTATGTAATATTTTCTATTTTTTTAGTGCTGTATTTTTTAACACCTTATTCTATCTACATATTTATCTTTTTGATTATATTTTTACAATTTAAATATTCAGAAATAGAACACATTGATTTGAAATCTGGAAATGATTTCATGTTTCCTTAAATATCTTCTAATCAAGTCTACTGTGAGGCAATATTTTCACAGTTGTCGAAACTGAATTTTTGAATTCCTGATAACACCTCTATCTCACCTAAAATACTAATATAATATTTTTTTAGGTATTTTACCAAGTTTTTGAATATAATTTTTAACTATAAAAATCAGTTCAAAATATGCTTATTTAATAATTCTGCTTATATATTGAGAGAAAGAGAGAAGTGAACACTGTATTCTAAGTTTTCAACCTTTTTTAGCCACTCGCCTATTTAAAGGATGAACACTCAAAATAATTGCAAGTATATAGTAGTAAAAAAATCTATTTACCCATTCACCGTTGAACAAAATTTGCTTTTGAATCTCAAACTATTACACACATTTTAATGATTTTTTTCCTGTAACTGTTTTAACTCTGCAATATTAAAAAATAATATGTCGCGCAAAATGTACATGAATTACGTAACCTTGTTAAATATGCAAACTACTCAGTATACCTTACTAATTTATTGTTTAATCCCTTTATTACTATCTCTCATAGCTACACATTAAAATAGTAAAACCTTCATGTTTAAAGAAAACTAAATAACTCTTTTAAACTTCTAAAAATCATAAAACACGTCCAAAACATTTATACCATAAGTTTAACATACCTACATATTTAAAAAGGCTGTTTATTTCAAATCTGCATAAATTAAGCATATACATCTATGATAAAAAGAAGTAAAATACACTTCGACTACTTTAACGGATAGTAACGCTATATATCCCTTCATTTCTCACGACATCTATTTATCCACTAGACGTTAGCTTCTATTTTTAATGAGGCCCACAGTTCAGTTGTTTCGACTCTTATGCATCAGTCTGTGAAATAGATTGTGGATGGATCCTTAACTTTCCTCGGGAAACTAGCACGTACTAGAGGGGATTGCCTCTAGAGACATTCCCCACAGTCTTGATTTTCATTAATAATTTTTAGGATTCGTATAACAGTTTTGTTTCCTTTTGGTAAAGAACTACTATAATAGGCATTGTGAACTGATGTGCGTGGGCTATCTGGGATAACTAAGAGCTCGGATAATGAGAATAAGGGGACGATTGTAGGTGCTGTAGTATAAATTTTGAAACGAATTATTTTATTTTATTGCTATGGATAATTTATATAGCGTTTAAAGAAAGTATCTGGTATACAGATTGAACTTGATAAGAATAAACAAAATAGAATTATCTTTAAGCTTATTTCTTAATTTTTCTTCATTTATGTTTTTTTAAAATTTAAAATAATATTTTTATTAAACTGGGCACTTACTTATTATCGTAACCATTTAAACTTTCGAAATAACTCAACAAATTGGCAACCCCCGTTTCGTACGTGCTGTAAGCGCTGTATAGGCAACCATGTGTTTTGTTTC
This sequence comes from Trichonephila clavipes, assembly GCA_019973935.1. Classification (NCBI taxonomy): domain Eukaryota; kingdom Metazoa; phylum Arthropoda; class Arachnida; order Araneae; family Nephilidae; genus Trichonephila; species Trichonephila clavipes. Next base: position 890,997 of record BMAU01019655.1, read on the forward strand.
ATTTTACTCTGCTTGCCTCTATTCCAAGTCTAACTGTTTGTTGATATGATAAGCTCGAATACTAAAATGCTAATCTGGAACTTAATAAATTCTTAAATAATAAAATTAATAATAATAATAATATTATTATTATATTGTCTAACATTTTTATAAAACAATAATAATAAGATAATATAAATTGATAAAATGATAGTAAAATGAAGAAATTAACTAAATTTTTAATTTTTTTCTTTTATATTTCGTTCAAACTTTTTTCGTTGGTTATTTTTGTTCGTTTCTGAGTTTGAATATGCATAACCACTGTTTCTACTATTGGCTACATATCACTTCAATGGGCGACGTCTTTTGATTCGAATTCATAGTACACATACACTTATACAGAATTTATAATACACATACACATAATAAACGTATTAAGAAGTCATAATACATATACCTTGACAATCGAAGAAAACAATCAACATAACTTTGATTTCTAAGTGTCATGAAATTTTTAAAATCTATTTCCTTAAATGCCTTTTGCAACATTTCAAATGTATTGGCAGTAAAGATTCCACTGAAGAAACCAAATTTAATGTGTATTCTTTTCTCGCACGATGCTTTGGAAAATTCTTTTCTCATTAAAAACAAATTTATTTTCAGACGATAAAATGAACTAAATTTCTAAGTGTTGCCACATGTTTATATGGCAAAAAATGCTTAATAGAGCTTTGCAGACGATATCTTATATATATATATATATATATATATATATATATATATATATATATATATATATATATATATATATATATATATATATATATATATATATATATATATTGAAAAAGCTTTCCGGATTTTTTTTAGATCAGAGTAGTTTAAAATTTTTTTTAAAAAATTAGATAAAATTTAAAACTTTGGTAAAAATATTTTTAACGATTAAGTTTTAAAAACTCTAAAATTTAATAATAATGAAGAAGCATTGAAGATATTCAACAATAATGTTTTTTTTAATAAACACAAAGTGTATTCATTTATTTTTTAAAATCTATGTGGTAATAAAAGAGAAATAAATTTCGAATTCTCTTAGGCTTAACATCTAACAATAGAGAAAATTTTCGTATAGACGCATAGTATTACGTGTTTCAAAGAATGCGAGTTTATCCATTTTTAAATGGAAATTGAAAACACAAATGTATTCAAAGAAATTTGATCGAATAAATGGTTGTATCCAACCAAAAAGAAAAATGCCAGCAGCATCAGTGTACAGCAACAATTTTTCAGGATAAAATGTTTAGAAAACTGTTTTTAAAGTTTTTTGCACTGAATACTACATTTCTAACATCAAAAATATTTATTATAGATTTCACTATTTTTTAAGGAATATTATTTGACCTTCAATTTTACATATTCAGTTTTTTTTGTTTTATGTAAAATGTACAAACAACGTAATCTTTTGAGATTTAAAAATTTATTTACATTGATAATGATTTATTTTATTAACTTGTATATGCTATTTGTTTAAATTTTTAATGAATAGTTAGTTTTGTATATGTTTTTTTTTAGTCATACATGTTGCAAATAGATTTATAGAACATGAATTGAAATGTACAAAAATGCCTGCCATAGAATACAAAAGAAAGTTTTTGTAGTTCTTTAATAATAAATGAAAAAGAAATAATTATCTATTTTTCTTTTAATCATCCAAAATAAATTATTTTTTACGTGTAAAAGTAACAAATGTTACTTTAAAAATCAACTTATAATTTGTCATTTTATTCATTCAAAAAAGGTAAAATAAGAAAATCTGTTTATTTATATAAAAAATTCACAATATATATAAGTTTGATGTAAAATAATAGTTCTAATGAAGCTGCGTAAAATTACTTTAACTGTAATGTGACTTTATTAAAATACTTTAAAAAAATTCTTTCTATATTTATTTTTTAACATATCTAATAATTAACAACTATTTTATTTTAGAAGAAATACATCTATGCATGTCTTGAAAATTCAGATTAATGGGTATAATTGTACTTATTTTATAAATGCAGTTGTTCATTCAAATTATTTTATTCGTGTCAAAGCTTCACCCTCCCCCAATATATTTATTTTGTTAGACGTTCACTGAAATAAAAAAGGAAAAATAGTTATTAATTTTATTTTTTTATTATTTAAAAATTAAATGCGTTGATATTAAAAAATGACATAACAGTAAAGTAAGGTACAATTTCTTCTCATAAATCCATAACTGATTGTGAGATATATTTAGCAATTTATTTTTTTATTTCTGAAATGCATTAATTATCTATATTTACAAAATAATAAAGGAAGATTTGTAATAGTATGATGAGTTGATAAATTTGAAATAGTGTCTCTTCATTTAAATAAATTGCTGCGAAAACATTGAGAAAATTATCTAGGCCTTTTTATGGTAAATAAATGCTATACAAAAACTTTTGAATTAAATGTCTTTAATTCAAAATATTTTGGTACTGAATTTCAGTCTTTTCCTTGGCTTCGTAATTTACATAAGAAATAGTTTTCCTCTAATTTTCCCTTTTATAATATAGTTTTTTCAATATTTACTTGTAATTGTACTTTTTTAAATTAGTAACTGAATAAAGTAGAATTCACGAAAATTTTGCTGAAACGTAACTTTACTTTGTAAAATTCTTACAATGTTATGAATATTAGTTTCACAATTTTAGGGTCTAATCAGCTTAGATCAACGTTTCTCAACTTGTGCGCCTTTTTCACTACGAAAAAATGATATCTCTATGAAAAGGGTTTGAGTTTAGTGAAAAGTCCAAAATAAAAAGATTTAAAATAAATATTATTTTACTGAAAGGAAGTAAAACAAAATTAATTCTGATATAAAGAGAATTAAATACATATTTACACTAACATAATATACTTATAAATGTATTGATACTTAACAATGTTTTGATGATTAATTTATTAGTACTAAATTAAAAACAAGTTTAATAATTACAAGTGCTTCCCATGGCTTGTCATACACAAAATTTAATATTTATCTTGATTGTTTGTATGGTTTATAAATAAAGTTGTAGTGTAGCCTTAGCATCAAAATATATTTTTATTACATGTATTTTATTGCAAAGTATATTATTATGTTATTGTATGGGGGATGGGAAAATTATGATTGAAATTGAGTCACAAATATTTATAGTTTGAGAATCACTGGCTTATTTAGAAATAACTCAGACCAAGCAACCTAATTTAAGATACATAATTAATTTAATTTATAATGATAACTTATTCCTTGAGGAAGAGAAAATGTTCTTAAATATATGCAGTAACAAAATTGATATATAGTTAATTTCTACAGTTAGTTTCTACAGTTAATTTATGATAAATATGAATTACATACTTCAATGAAAAAAGAAAAATTTGATATTCTTGTTAACCTCGTATTAAAAGAAAATTTCATTACATTTGATCAGAATCTTTATAAACAGATCAAAGGATTACCTCAGGGTGGTCCAGCTAGTAATTGTTTAGCGAACCTATATTTGCATTTTTTTGAAATAGATCATGTTGTAAATGCTTCTTACTTAATTTATCGTTATATAGATGATATAATAATTTTTGGTAAAAATAGTGAATACAAACCAAATATTACATTCTACCCTGATTATCTGCTCCTTAAAACTAACTTCAACTCTAATAGGGTGGAATTCTAGGATTTAGACTTGCATCTTATTAACAATATTGTAGTCAGTAACATTTTTGACAAAAGAGATTCGTTTAAGTTCCATATAATTAAAATTCCCGTATGGAACAGTAATTTACATATATCAATTTACAGAAATATCATTTTGAATTTTTATTTAGAAATGATAACTTAACTACCCACAAAATAGATAAATACAATAATAAAAAATTTTTTTTTCAATGTTGTTTAGATCATGAATACCCTTTTAATTTCTTGAGATCTTATATTCATCACAAATACATTAACCGGCTTGCTACTTCGAATTCCAAATCCACCACACAACAATAGGTTTTCAAAGTCAGCATGTTAGTGGTCTTGCTGTGAAGATTATATCATTACACTCATATCAGAGTTTACATTTTTTCCACACACATCCTGAACATCTTACACATTATTGACAACCAACCAAATTAGAGCCTAGCAAATTTACATTTTTGACAATCAACCAATTCAAATTTTACCATATTTGATTGTCGTCATTTTATACTTGTCTTTTCTGGCTGGTATAAAAGTCAGCTCAAAAGATGTGGTTATGTATTTTCGAATTTTTTAACTTAGTGAATAATTGACTTTCATTAATGGCAAGACGCTTGTTTCTCTTCGTAAAAGTTTTGTGAGTAAAGAAATTTTGTTAAATTAACTTTTGAATGATACTTTTCTTATCTAATTGTTTTAGCATTTTTCTTCTTTTCTTACATAATTATTTTGTGATTTTGTGATTTTTTCTGCATTAAGAGTTTTGGGAGAGTTTGTTACATAATAGTAGTGATTGATTTTATCATGCTCTCTGAGTTATCCATACTCTGAAGTTTTGTTTATTTTATTTTATTTGGTTTTCCTACCGAGTTGTAAAGGGGGAAGGTTGGCGCCTTTAAACTAGTTTAACCCCACTTTATTCGGTCCTAAGTCCAAAATTGCTTTCTGACTCGCTAGGTTCTGCTTTTTTGTAGTTCTTTTATTTCTCTATAATTTTGTTCTTCATGTTCAGCTTTTATATTTTTATTATGCTATTTCTTGTTATGTTCTTTATCTATTATTTCTTGTTTTTGATAAATAATACATATTTCTTTTATTATATATATATATATATATATATATATATATATATATATATATATATAATATATATATATATATATATTTAAATATTTATAAATCAATCACAATTTCACAATCAATTAAAAATTGAAATTATATGAATTTTATAATATTAAATCTCATTACAAAATATCAATGGTGAATATAGAAAATAAAATACCAACGTTTTTTCAAACAAAATTAAACTTTTATAAGATAAAAATTTATAAAAAAATATCCAAGTGCAACCTCTGGCTTAGGACTGATATGTGGGGTTAAACTAGTTTGATGGCACCAGCCTTCCCCGTGTTGCAACTTAGTAAGTTAATCGGGAAGTATCCAGTTCTCAAAAATTTAAAAAGTTAATACTTAAATAAACAATTTACCATTGCATTCTGAAAGATATTATAACATTAAAATGTTGAAACATTAAAACAATTAAATGCTCAATATAATTGAACCATCGAATACCAAAGATGATGCACCCATCTTTAAAATATTCGTATAGGAAGAAAACATTTAAAATCTGAAAGTTCAAATTAAAAACCTAGTATATTCACAAATGCATAGCGTAAATCATTAAAAACTCACCCAAGAGGGATATATATATATATATATATATATATATATATATATATATATATATATATATATATATATATATATATATATATATATATATATGTATATATATATATATAGTATTACTGGCATGGGTTTTAGTGATAGCTGCAAAAGTGGAAGGGAGAAGGAGGTTCTTAAGATGTGAAACATCCATATTCTATTGAAGAACAAATGGCGACACAAAAAAGTCACACGAATATTGTTGTTGTTGTTGTTTTCTGATGCCACCTGTCTGACGAAGTCAGATCGAGGCCCACGAAATTCATCGTGGCATGGGCTAGAGGTACGCCTGTCGTTGGCCTTGAGCACCATACAGGTGACAGTACGATTTTAGCTCGGCGAAGTTCCCCGAAGGGACGATAGATGGCGACACGACCTCTATCTCCACCTCCACAATTTCTGCATCTAGACTGAAGGGGAGGGAAATATTCTCCAGTCCCTGCGCTCGTGATTAAGCCCACAAGACTACGAACCCACTGATTTAACGAGCACGTACTCCGTGTGTACTCGGAGGGTGTTTGGTGGCATCGGGCATCGAACCCAGGCCTTCCGGTCTGGAGTCCGATGCTCTAACCACTATGCTACCCACGGCCCCACACGAATATTTAAGAGTCAAGAACATTTTACGACAGTCACAAAAACATTCTTTTACGCTTCCGAGATCTCTTCTATTTATAGTTTTTGTCAACCGGAAGCTTTTTAAATCATATGACTTCCAGTAAAGACTTTGCTGATTGGTTCAAATATGCGGTGATGCAAAGTTTCATCATCCTGTTTTAAAAATGCTGAATGTTTAGTGTTTCAGAGATAAGATTGTGACGGGTCTTTACGCGACCTTCGCCACCTAATTCTCTTGGAAGAATTTTTTGGTTAGCATTCAAGTTTATTTCACAGCTATCCCTCTCAAGAAGAAACCCTTAGATGCAAATTAGTACAGTATATAAAGTTAGAGTTTAATAATCGCAGGTCAGAAGTAGCGGAGCATCTGGAGGCAGCGTTGCTAAGGTGAGATTTTGAATTTACGCATTTTGACTAAAGGACGGGTTTTGGCTACTAGACTAAATTAGTGGATCAATAATTAATAGGTTAGGACTGATTAAAGCTAAACTAATCTGATTGCGTGCGCTTATTCACTTAAGATGTTTGCTTTTATTATATACCTCCTAGGGCTTCCTTTTGTAGATTACTTCGTTGTGGAATATTACATTCGAATAATAATAAATTAATATTTATCATGAAGAGTTTGGTCATGCTTCGTTCCCTCCCACAGCTTTAGGTAGACAAGGTAATGAGAAAGCGAGTTCAGGGGGAAGTCTCTTATAAGATTTTAGTTATTCCCCGTTATGCGATTAAACTAGAAATTAATTATCACGCGAAGTCTTGGAGAGCTCAAGAACACTATGAATTAATATCTCTCAAGAGAAAATTTGCAGAAATTATTAATTATAAATATGTATAATTGTAAATCAAAGAAATTGTTATTCAAAGAACAGAAAAAAAAATGATGATAAAAAAATATGCCTAAAAGTAAATCCATGGAAACAGAAATAATTTTTTCCTCCAAAGCTTGACTATTTCCAGAAAAACATATTGAACAACGCCAAAGATACATTATCTGCTTTGTCATCAGGACGCGTCAACATAAAAAAGATGGATATAATAAATTAGACGCATTATTAAAGACCTAAATAATTAAAAGCCTTTCTCATTAATAGCTAAAACTTCCAGTAATAAATCATTTCCTATAATAGCCATTTCCTTCTCCTGTATCGAATTATGACCTCTTTGCCAAAGTGATATCCATAAAAAGGTTAACATTTGCATGAATAAATTACCAATATCCTTCATAACAAACGATTTGGCCCGGACATTTGACAGACAAGCTGCTTTCAATATAAAAATAGATCTTCTTGTTCACGAAACTGCCCATGCGTATCCCCCGACCAAAAAGAATGAAATATTAAAAACTAGAAAATCAATGCTTCGTGCTGCCAAACTTTCCATTCTTCGTCTCAGACACGTCATTTTAAAACTTCTGCAATATATTGGAGGATGCATGATCTGACAGCTTTGAAGCGAAGTGAAGTCACAGATAGTTCCGATACTATTTTTAGCCCTACAAGACTGGACCGGACGAAGGAATAGACTTCTTATTGGGGAGTCCTTTATCAAGCCGAAACTAGGAGGAAGTCGAATGCTTGGATCGAACGTTGGAAAGGTAGAAGAATGAAAAAAAAAATGAATCACATTAATCTTGGAACACGTTCTAAGTTTCGGAAAGTTTTGAAGGGGGCTGAAAGGTGTGTAAAATGAAAAAGTGACGATGTTTCATTTTCAGCGCATTTTGTCTTTTTGTCTTGATATTCTGTTTCTCTTTCCTGGAGATTCGAAATTCGTTTGGTAGGTTAGGATTTTCAAAGGCAAGTATGTTCGAATGTTCGAGAATATCAAGCGGAAATAAGTTTGAGGTATCCGCCTACGTTCGGAACGCTGATTTTGCAAAAGCGTATAAATGGATAATATTTATGATATTTAGTGTCACTCAGATTAAAAAACGTATATAAAATTGTTTTAAGAATATTGTTACAGTAAAAAATTATTTAAGTACAATATTTTGATAAAAAATAAACATAGAATCACCAATTTTCAAAATATTCTCCTTTTGTGAAAAGTTCTTCTATTGTAATAATATTTTGCCTGTATATAGCTCAGATCTCTGTACAGAGGCCGTAATGTAATGTATAACTTAGAAGTGGATTTATCCATATTTTACTACTACAGAATGGAGAAATTTTAAGAAAAAAAAAGCCGATAATTATTTCAGTTGGTGGAAACTCTGAAAATAGTGTGAATTTTCAAAAGTCCGACCTAAGACTCTCTAGAGAAGTCTTTACTTTATACAAGCAAAATATTATTATTATAGAAGTATTTATTATAAAAGGAGAACGTTTTGAAAAAAGGTTATTCTAAGTTAATTTTTTGCCAAAATATTGTATTTAAATAATTTTTTGTCATAATGTCCTTAAAACAATTTTATATATGTATTCTAATCTTAATGACACTAAATAACATGAAAATTATCCATTTATGCTCTTTTTTTAAAATCACGGTTCCGAATGTAGTCGGATACCTTAACTAATTTTTCAGTGACAATTTCGCTTTTATAAAGGTAGCTATATTTTTTCCTGATTTACTCAGTTATATAATTAACTATTTCTAATAAATAAAAATGAAACAGAAGTTTTTACGAATAGCTTATTTTTAGATGGACATAAAAATATCTCAAAGTATCAAATGCGATCAAGATTGCAGATCGAGGCTCAAAATTACGAGGTCCATCGCCTACAACCCTTGTGTTGCTTTACAATGGGATCTTTATATAACTGTCACTCACTCTCGATCGGTTTTGAAGAAATGTTTATAAATAATTTATTCTTTGAAGTAGGAATATCATTTAATTGTTTTCTTCTGATTCAAGAATATAAACTAAATTAAGATTGAACAGAAAAAAATGTATTTCATGCTAAAATTTACAATAACACAACACAAAGTTTAATACCTTTCATATAGTCTTGAATTATTAAATTTACTTTTTAAATTCAAAAATAAGTTTTAAATAATTATTTCTAAATTTTTGCATCATATTTTAATTTTCAAGATTAAAATCTACCAAGTATTATAAATTTTTTTAAATCAATTCCTACTTATAGATCAAAGAAAATTTTTATTTTAGCTACTTTTTATTAAATAGTTACGATATTAATATAAATATGCATATACATAGGACAGAATCACGACATTAAGTGGTAATTAATTTTTATTAATTATCATTAAAGTATTGTATTGTCATCCAAAACAATCGTGTATATAAAATTTCAGTTCAACTGAATGCTTTAAAATGTGAGAATAAAACGTTTTCAAGTTTTGACACAAGTCGCCAAAATTGTCGCTAAGTCGCCAAAGTGGCTGTATTTGTAATTCTTTAAATAATTAGTTTTAGTCAATTAATTTTTATTTATCATAATTAAATTATTGTATTGTTATCGAAAATAATCATGCATATAAAATTTCAGCTCAATTGAGCGCTTTAAAATGCATTTTCTTAACGATTGAAAATTCCACCAAGATAAATAAATAAATTATTTAATAAATAAATATAGAGAGTGTGAGTTAATAGTAGGAATTGAAAAATGCGTGAATGTTACTCACAGATCTATAACACAAGAAGAATTCGCTACAATATTTTGAAATTTTTAATGCTTTAAAATTTCTGATTTACAAAATGGTATTTAATAATTGTCGAAGAGAATTTTTATTAACTGATCAATAGGATTTAGTTACTGTTGTAATAATATGCACACATATATTAACACAAATAGCGGTTCCTTTACAAAAAGATATTTTACAATCATATAACGTCATCGAAAGTATATTTCCTAAAGTACTAGCAATAATCGCGATTAGAACCCGTTACACATAAATAAAAAATACCATGTAGTTTTACAAAGGTGATGCTTGATACAATTTCTTCTACATGTGATTAATATTTAGTCATTAGATGCATTTTTCATAACTGCAATTAAGAATAATTTTATATCTGAGTTTTTTTGAGAGAATTCACAAATCTTAAGCTGTAATGCTAATATTTTTTCCAAATAAATTCATTGTTTCTTACATTAGTGTACACACACACATAACACTTGAATATAATTGCAGTAAATTAGAAACCGTTACATATATCTCTTAAAAAAATATTTTCTTTGTTATATTTTTAATATCATAAAAGGCGACCCAACAATCGAGTAACCACAAAATGACATTTTCTATAAACGTTAAAAGAAAAATATCGAAAACTTCACCGCACCAATGGTAACAAAAAAAAAGCATCTAAAAGAGGTCACTTGCTATGTCTGTAGTACAACTACGTGCTGCTCTTGTCTCATAAAATTATATATGAGAAAGAAATGGCTGTAAAAGTACAAGCACGTCACTTTTGATACATACGTGATGGTTCCTTAACGCATGAATTTCTCATTACTCTGGAACAGAGTAGGAAGAAAGTTGCAGTTGGGATTTAAAATGTCTTTTTATATGTAAATCACTAATAATTTTCAACTAATTTAAAAATATTCGCAAAGAAAATAAAGTTTCTAATAAGTTTTTACGCAGAAAGACGTAAATTATCTATTATTTTTAATGATTTTTAAGATACATAAATTTTAAATTTTGACTTTATATGTATCATAATAATTTATTTACTGGAGCAGATTTTTTTTTTAAAAAAAACTATTAGGCTTGACGTATTTTAACAACACAATTAACGAAAAAAAGTACTTTGATTTTACTTGCTGTGTATTTAGTGAATTATTGTTGGTATTTATACAGGATCTCCAAGGTTCATAGGGAAAACTTTTAAGTGGACGCATGTGACATCATAAGGATTCAGATTTGCACAACAACCCATGGTCGGAAACGTCTTCATTCGGCACTAGGTGATGTAGTTCTAAAGAGCATATCTACATTATCCCAGTAATTTGAGCTGGCATCACCCGCAGAGGAGTATGAAACGCTTTACAAACACAGAGCTGGCAGATATGCACCTTATTTACGGATTAGCAGAAGGAAATGCACGGGAAGCAAAAATACTTTTCGCGAAAGGTACCCACAGAGATATATACCTTGGACAGAGCCAGACGTTTACTAATTTGCATCGCAATTTCTGGGAATATGAATCATTACTAGGTAATAGGGATAATGAGGGAAGTCTTCGCCTTCTAACGACCCAAGGTATCCAACACATTTCGTTTGATGCGAGGAACAAAATGCGTTGGATACCATTCGAAAGAATCCTAGTACCATGTTGAAAGTTCGAGTTACTCATGACCCACCCTAAATTATTTGTTAAATGATAATTTTTAACTGTAAAACAGGTAATTTAGATGAGAATCGGGTATTAAGCAATACTGAGGTTTTGGCTCTGTTTGTAGTTGCGAATGCAAGGAGGAACCTTGAACTGCAGAAGAAAGAGTCTCGTAATGTATTGCAGTGAGAGTTGACCGCTTGTTGTTGTCGTATGACTTGTTGCAGAACAAAGCGTGTTTTTCTAACTTCAAAACTTTTTGCTGGCAAATCTTCAAACATTTTCACTTACTAGTATACATATAATTTGAGAATTAAAGTAAAGCATAATGTTCGCTTAAAGATTTGTAGTCTGTGATACTGTGACTGTTTTTAGCTGACCATATTTTATTCTTCAGTTCAAAAGTTAATTTACCTAGAATTGCATGTTGGGTATTATGGAATACCTAATATTCCATAATGCCCTATGTAAAAGGATATTGTTCCATATGAACTGACAAAATATACTGAATAAAAATAAAAATAAAAAATGAATTTGAAGTATGTCGATAGCTAAACAATATAATTGTTAATTATATAAATAGTAATATGCCTCATTTAAAACTAAAGTACATTTTTTAAAAGTTGAATCCATTGGAATGGAATAAAAACATAAACAACAGGCAAGAAAGTTGAATCTTCGTCTACAATAACGTATTCCTCATGTAAAAAGTGTTAAAGAATAAGCTAAAAGAAAAGGGCGAAAAAAGATTTAACCAGGGGCTTCTCTCTCTCTCACACACACAACGAAACATCCAAAGACAGAATGTTAAGGAATCAGGCCGAACTTCTAGACATAGAGATGACAAAAGTATTAGCAGCAATGAACCATTCCATTCTAAAGGACCATCTGTCATGATCTTCATGACATCAATTAAAGAACAGAAAAACAAAGACGCTTAATTTATCTTCTTTGACGAAAATTTTTCCAAAGATCAACGTGGGGAAATTTGGATTAAATGATGTAACTGTTTTCTGTGGGCTCACCTTGAATGTAGAGCTGTGACAGAATATTACACTTGCGATTCTTATAAATAAACTCAAAACAGAAACGACTTTCACATATTCTTAAAAGTACGGTTTTATAGTAAAAAATAACTACGTTTTATGAAATCTCAATTAGTTTCCCAGTGGTTTAAACCACTTGTTCCGTATTACTCCCAAAATTTATCAATTTTTTTAAAAAAATAAATTTTTTGTAGCAACAGAACAAATATTATTCTTTTTGATAAGTGCTAATTCCTTACAATCGTTTATAGTATATATCCATGATGATTTTGGTGATTTTTTTAAATCAAAATCCAGTGGAGGTATTTTTTAGAATGGAATATAGTATTCTAACATACCCGACTCTGATCTCTCTATAAATGTATAATAATTTAAATCCTTATCTAACTACTCAGATGGAATTAGTTTAAAGGAAGTTAACTTCATCATCAAGTCTTTCCGTTTCAAGTGAAACATTTGGTACAATTTTGGCCAGAAGATTCAAGATTACAGTTAATATATTGATGAATAGAAATTCTGAATTAATTAATGTATAATAGTTAAAAGTCTTACCTTTTACATAAGTAATTGAGAGTAGTTAAAGAATATTTACTATCATAATTCAAGATGTCCGTAAAATAAATTCAACTGTTGAACATAAGTTGTAATATTAAAAATGATCCTCAAATTGAAGTAAAAAATGTTTCAATGCTTTATTGAAACCCAAAAAAGTTAAACACTTTTAAAAAGTGGTTTTAAAGTTTTAAAAATGTGATTTTTTACACTTTTATTTTGAGAAACATCAAGGTAATCTCTCTCTCATAGACAGAAACACAAATATATATATATACACATAAATTTAGAACTCTTTTTCTCTGCCAAAATAGTATCGTGGAGGAAAATATCATTTGTGGGCCAAGGGGAGAATTATTTGTTCAATTTCAAACGATTAAGAAGAACATTTGTATTTGCAATTTGAAAAACTATATTAACATCACCACTACAAGGTCAAGAAAATGTATTTGAATTTGTGAACGGTCGAATAAAAAGTATTTTATTAACGATTGAATATTTGAGCAAGATATATATATATATATATATATATATATATATATATATATATATATATATATATATATATATATAAAATCAATCACAACTATCAATTGAAAAATTGAAATATATGAATCTTACAATACTAAATCCCATATCAAAATATCAATGGCGAATATAAAAGATAAAATTCCATCGTTTTCAAACAAAATTAAAAAATTATAAAATAAAATAAAAATTTATAAAATATCCAAGTGCAATCTCGGACTTAGGACAGATAAGTGGGGTTAAACTAGTTTGATGGCGCCAACCTTCCCCCTATTGCAACTTGGTAAGTTAATTGGAAAATATCCAAATTTCAAAAAAATTTCAAAATTAAAAAAGTTAAAATTAAACCATTATACTTGAAAAATTAAAAAGTTAAAATTAAATCATTATGCTTGAAAAATAAAACTATTCGCCATCGCATTCTGAAAGATATTACAATATTAAAATTTAAAAACAATTTAGTGCATAATATAAGTGAACCATCAAACGCCCAAGATGATGCACCCATCTTTAAAATAGTTGTATAGGAAGAAAAAATAGTTGTATATGTATAAAAAAATATTTGAGATCCGAAAGTTCAAATTAAAAAATATCTAAAATCAAAAAGTTCAAACGAAAAATCCGACAGTACAAACTAAAAAATCCGAAAGTTCAAACAAAAAATCCGAAAGTTCAAACTAAAAAATCCGAAAGTTCAAACTAAAAAATCCGAAAATTCAAACTAAAAAATCCGAAAGTTCAAACTAAAAAATCCGAAAGTTCAAATTAAAATTTCTAAAAACCGAATGTTCAAATTAAAAACACAGTAAATTCACAAATGAAAAGGGTAAATCATTAAAAACTCACCAAAGAGTATCCTAACAAGAATACAATTCATATCTTATAGCACGACTTTTCATATTTAATATATCAATTACCACATCCATATTTTGCTCATAACATCTACCAATGCCATGTCAATCCAAACGATTCATGATATATATATATATATATATGAAATACTTCTATAATATTTCTGGAGAGTGGTAAAAATAATTGTAAGACGTGGCGAGTAGAAGTTATTACTGCAGCGAACCAAAGGTAGGGCGTGGCCGGTGGTATGATTTTCTGTGTTACGTGGAGTGTGGTCGAGTACTGTATTATCGAAGAGGCACTCATGTAAATCATTATTCGAATTTATTGCATCTGGAAACACCAGTAGGGACGGATGGCATTACACATAAAAAGAAGCAAACATCATGGCACAAACACAGAACGCACAGCAGCTGGTTGATTACATGATGAAGGCCAGCAGACAAAAAAAAAAAAAAGCGGCGGGATTTTCAGAGACATCGGTTTTTATACTCGACGGAGAAGACCTCGTGACATTTTTGTAATAAGTGCTCTGATTGGTTACAGTGGGCGAAAAAGGGATTTATGATGTAATAATATTGGTCGATTGCGATTAAGATCAGGGTGTTAGTTTCCAACCAAATAATTAAAAGATTATTTAAAAAATATTAAGAGTTAATTAAACGGATGCTAGGGGGAATTATTACATTTAAATATATATATATATATATATATATATATATATATATATATATAAATATGTATAGTTCGCTCTCTCCATATATATAGAGAGAGTGAACTAATAGTAGGAATTGAAAAATACTTGTTTTATCCTTCTAAATAAAAGGTTCTAAACTTAATAATATTCAACTATTTTTTCGATACATATTTAATTTTTCACATCTTGTGATTTCTGGAAAATGCATTAACAGATTGGGGAAAAAATTTCTATTAGCGAAATATAAAAATTGCTTCTATTTCCCTAGTATGCTGCTCCAATCTTATTATGATTATCAACAGTATCGTTTTCATTTTCATCTCCGAAAAAAGTGTGATTTCATATTTTCTTCCCTAATTCAAACTAAAACATCTCATGAATAATACATTACTTATTAACCTGAGAAAAAAATTTAATGCGTATTCAAATTACCACAAAAAAGTTCATAGCCTTTAAAACAAAATCCTTTTATCATAATGATTTTTTCAAAAGAAATCTGAAAATAGATATGAATTCGTTGAGGAGTGAATAAAGTACAAACAAAGTATTCTTTTTCCTCCGAAAGACGTGTAACAAAACACTTCCTTTAAAATTGCCTCTGGATATTACGTGTGAATATAAAGATATTAATGTATGAAAATGAAATTTGCTTTTTGTAGGTGTGAATAGCGATTTAATGCTTCAGGCTATACAATTTAGTTTTCTGAATCTTAAATGATACTCATACGATCTCAGTTATTTTAGTAGTAATTCACAAATCCTTTTTGAAAATAATATAGTGAACTAAGAAAGAGAATTCAAACCATTAATGTAATTTTGCCCATAAGAAATCATTGTAAAATGTTAGAAGCAGAGGAACAAAATAATTAATATTAATGGTGAAAAAAAATTAAGATTTGAAATTAGTATTGCAATTTTTCACGGAAGCAAAAAAAAAGTGTTATTTTTCCTTTTTGATGTTAGAGTTGTTACTGTGTTTTGACTAAAGCTGATTTTATTTTGATAAATAAAATTAAATAACGTTAAAGTGTAAAATAGAGGGATCTTTTTTGGTGAAGTTAAATTTGGCGACCAAAATTAGTCGCCAATCAACTAATTTAGTGATAGGTGTTACAAGAAATTACAAGATGGAATTTTGCAATGAGAATGAAGCAATACTAATGAGAAATAAAAGAAAAATATTTAAAAAAGTTACCAGTAATGTATTTAACTTAAGTTGCTTGGCGATCAATTCCGCTCGCCAAATCCAAAGGGCCACCTATTCTACACTTATACCTTAATTTCAAATACAAATTCAGTTTGCAAATGAAAATTGTATTTGTGGTGTTTTGGGAATTTTAAAAATGTGTCATCCATGTAATTTGTACCCAACGATTATTTACTGCCCTCTAGATTTTTTTTCCTTGCAATAAGAATTTAAAACGATATTGAAAGTGTTATAAATATAAGAAATATTTAATTATTAGCGAGAACACATTATTGCTTTTATTAATTTAATTCTATTTCGTGTCATTTTAGACAATATTTTTTATTAGTGCAGTGTTATTTTCTAAATAATGATATAAATCCGATATCATTAAAGCTATAATACTTTAAGCTAAAGTATTTATTAAGTTAGATGAAATATTTATATCTTATTGTGTTTTTTCATCTAAAACTGCAACGCTAGATCAACAGAGTATATATATATATATATATTACAAACTATGATGAAGATTAAATAAATTTTTTGTCTTTTAATCAGAATTTGTCTTAATTCTTTAAAAAAAAGCCTAATAAGATTGGATAAAGCTGTGGATATTAACCCACTCTAACCAGCCCATTTTAAAACAATATAAACACACGTAATAAAATATAATATAAAAAGAGTGATATTTTTATGATTGTGTTCAAAAGATTATGTTGAAAGAAGCAACAACACACAGAAAATTGGGAAAAAAGGAAAAGTAATTACAACATACAGCTACACCGTCGTGACGCGCGAGAGCCAAAACATTATGAACATCTCTCCATTTTTCAATGAACTGACGTGGAAGCCGTGTGATTATGAAACAATGTTATTTAACTGCTGTTGGAGACGGTAAACTATCATTTCTGCATCTAAAGGGTGTTTTTTTGAGAGGTATAGAACTTTAAATTGCAATAAAACAACGATGTATTATTCGATTGACATGAATTTTTTTTATTCGAAAGATAATCTTGTGGCATTACATTTTAAATAGGATTTCTGGCATAGGACTGCTACGGCTGGCTCGGATGTAGTCCAATCTGGACGTCCAATTTTCGATGACTTTTTCCAACATTTGTGGCCGTATATCGGCAATAACACGGCGAATGTTGTCTTCCAAGTGGTCAAGCGTTTGTGGCTTATCCGCATAGACCAATGGCTTTATATAGCCCCACAGAAAATAGTCTAGCGGTGTTAAATCACAAGATCTTGGAGGCCAATTCACAGGTCCAAAACGTGAAATTAGGCGGTCACCAAACGTGTCTTTCAATAAATCGATTGTGGCACGAGCTGTGTGACATGTTGCGCCGTCTTGTTGGAACCACAGCTCCTGAACATCATGATTGTTCAATTCGGGAATGAAAAAGTTAGTAATCAGGGCTCTATACCGATCACCATTGACTGTAACGTTGTGGCCTTCATCGTTTTTGAAGAAGGATTCCACCAGCCCATAAAGCGCACCAAACAGTCAGTTTTTCTGGATGTAATGGTGTTTCGACATACACTTGTGGATTAGCTTCACTCCAAATGCTGCAGTTTTGTTTGTTGACGTAGCCATTCAACCAGAAGTGCGCTTCATCGCTAAACAAAATTCGCTCATGAAAATCGACCATTATTTTCGGAATAAAACTTCACAATTTGAAAGCGTTGTTCAGGCGTGAGTCTATTCATGATGAATTGCCAAACCAAACTGAGAATAAAGCACTTGACAGCTGTTAAATCGGTTGCCATCTTGGAAAGTAATGCCAACTTAAACTTCTATACCTGAAAAAAAAACACTCTTTACTTTTGCAAGTGAGGGGAAAGATGACTGGTCTTGAAAAAGGGCAGATTGTAATGGTCTGAAGACTCGGGACGAAACAGCATGACCGACAGGTTGTTTGTGTTATGCTGTTTTTAGTGTTTGGGCAAAGTGTATAAATAACGAAGAAACCAGAAGTAGACACTTCGCTGTTGGACACATCATCAAAGAAAAGGACGGTGGAAATTGTCTCGCTTAGTAAAGTGAAATTGACGAGTGGCAGTGGGTCATTTGACAGCCCAATACGATGCAGGTTCAAGTACAAATGTTTCGGAATACTGTTGGATATGGGACTGCATAGCTGATGTCCCACCTGTGGGCCTCTGCTGACCAAGCAGCGTTGTCAACTACTCCTAAAGTGGGCTCAGGAACATTGAGACTTAACCAAAAGTAAGTGGGAGCGAGTTTCTTGGTAGGATGGATCCAGATTTTTCTCATTCATCTCATGGACAGTTGTGTTAGGATTGATTGTCCTACAACATCGCTTCTCAAACTTTTAATTCTTGCGATCCAATATTCAATCACAATTTTCATCGTGCTCCCTCCATATAATAACAATGTATTGACTTCGATAAAATACGATACTTTGGCACTAAAGCTACAATACTACTTTAACCACTTCACCACCAAGGTATATGAACTTCTCGCTCAGACAATGCATAAATTGCCCCGGACGTATATATACGTCTTTCCGAGAAATATGTTCACTGATACCCATAAAATTATTCCGAGGACTACGGAATGCAATAAAATGACCTTAACATTGTTTGAGAAAGATTATATCAGAGAATTTTCTTATTTGCTCTTTCTCCCTCCCCCCCAAATACATCACATATGCGTGCATACGTTCAAAACGGTGGCATTGGAAAGTGAATCGCGTAACTTTTAATCTGCAGCTAAGGGATTAATTATAAGCTGTGCAAATGATCCAGATAAGAGTTAATTTTTGCATATAATTTTATATATGACCAACCGGTGTGTTCACTGGTAATTATTAAACTTGTTCTTAACTTAGTCTTGTTAAGATAATTATAAAGTTCATTGTGCAGTACTGATACATTTATAAATGTATTATTTCAGTGTGTGTGTGTGTGTAAATGGGTTTTTCCATTATGACAGAATGTATCTTGTTTGTTTTACTTTTTTAAAAATAATAATAATCTTTTGTTTTCAACTTTTCAATATGCTCGCGCCCCCCTTCCGGAGTTATCACGCCCCCTAGGGGGGCTGAGAAGCGCTGTCCTACAAAGTTGAACAGTTGCTTCCTCCATTTCATTCATTAACATAGTTAAAGTATACAACGAGTATATTAATTTCATAGAACTAATAAAAGACATTCCGTTGATTTGTAATCTTGGCATCAAAGTTCTTAATATTTTCAAAGAAATAATTACAAACTAAGCGATTTTGTGTTCATAGTTAGAATGCCATACGAAAGGAGTACAACTTTAGAATGTAATAAATCGTTTGCTAAGAAGAATTTTTTAATACACATTATATGTGTTTTAAATACATCAAAATACTGTTTTAGTTTTTTTTCCTTTTGAATTATGTGACCTGTTTCTCACAGATGCGTCATTAAATATTTCATTTCTAAACATCATTAATTTCCTGAAATTATTTCTTTCGCTATGAATTCAGTTTGGCAACGCAAAAAATTCCAAGTAACGAGGTCGCACCAGAAACAAATTAACTTCTTTTGTGTGTGTTTATCTTTGCTTTAATTAAAACAGTCCAACTCTTAGACAGTAATAAAACTCAGCTGTTTATTATCAAAACAAAGAAAATGTATTTCGAACAGCGGAACAGAAAAAAAACTGTAATCAGAGAAGCATTAAGCTTTTCATAAATCTTCGAGTCTCATTGTTAGATTTTAATTACTTCAATTCTCTCTGCTGTGATGGTTTAATTAGTTCGTTTAACAATAACAACGAATAATCCTTCAATAACTGAGCTTTAGTACTTCATATATAGATATATCTAAATATAAATATATATGTTTGTGCAAATTTTATGCGACACTGGATTTAAGTAGTAAGTCAAACCATGAATAAAATTTATTCAACGTCTAACGAGAATATTTTCAGACGGTTCGATAAATAAAAATAGGAGCTAAATTAGAATAATCGTATTTTATGGAAAATTTATTCTGGAATATTTATGAACAATAATATTATTGAACAAAGAAAGAAGCTATTTCTTCTTTTAACATTCTTGCTGTAAAACTATTGTTGATTAAATTGATCAAATTAATATGTTTTAATGTCTGTTTAATATGCATTATATATAGCCAAAATTCATAGAACACTTTAAATTTAGACATTTCTTTGAATTTTAAGAGAATGACAAAATATTTTGTAGCTTTAAATTGCAAGGAATATGCTTCAATTCATACTTTTTAAGGAAATGTCTGTAATTTGTCTTCGGGAACTACCAAGAAGAGGGAAAATAAAAATTATAATTTTTTTTTATCATGAAAAGCTATAAACGATTTGTTCCTTCCCAAAATGTTAAATTATTTATTTGAGTATTTGTGCGTAAAGTAAACCTTACGTTCATAATAATACGAATGTGTCTTAAAAAAATTAAATTTTTTTTTCAAACTTTCCGAAGCTTACAAAGATATTGACAATGTACAGGTAAAAGGTTCTTCTGAAACTTGAAATGAAAACATTAAATATTGTTACGTTGATCAGGGTTCGAGAATTTTGAGCAAATCAGTCGCAAAGAACAACACAGTTCCTTAAGATCGATGAGAATTTATTGTCGAAAAAAACAATCCTCTAAATAAAGAATTCAGCTGCAATATTTGCAGAATAAATATCAGAAGATTTTCCCACCTTCAGCAGCCCTCAGACATAATTATCAGTGTTTAAAATACACACATGCAAAAGAATATTAACAAACACCTCTAGTCTTACCCAACGTCCGAGCTTATCGCTATTTTTCTCGGTCAAGGCAGGACTAATAATTGCTACTCAGAACAATACTGACAAACCGCTGGCCAAAATTATGCTAACTGAGCTCGGAGAGGCGTCTCCCTCTTTATATCCGTCGCGGACTTTTCGAGGAAGATCCGCTTGCGTCGTAGATCGTGAAATTAGTGAACTCCTCCACTAATTTCCAGCAGGATCCAGAGGGTTTCATACTCGCCAAAAATGGTCGCCAACCTGGATTGGTCACGAAGTCCTCCAAAATGGTGCCAACTTGGCTCTATCGCCAAGATTTCGCCAAA
Organism: Trichonephila clavipes; assembly: GCA_019973935.1. Taxonomy (NCBI): domain Eukaryota; kingdom Metazoa; phylum Arthropoda; class Arachnida; order Araneae; family Nephilidae; genus Trichonephila; species Trichonephila clavipes. Next base: position 912,218 of record BMAU01019655.1, read on the forward strand.
TTCTAATTGAACCGCCATTATAACGTAAGAGACGGCATTGCTTACAAATATTATAATTTTAACATAAATTAAATAAAGCATAGATTAATATATAAATGCATTACACATCCAAATACAAATCATTTACATTATTTCATACAAAATTCGTAACATAATGAATGAGGTTTAAGGGAAATAAATTTTGAATCACATTTTCAAAAGATAACAATATTCCTCCATTACAAGTTTGTGACCAATTATATAGGTTATATGCAATAATATAACCAATAATATAGGTCAGTACTTAAATTAATTAGTAAAATTCTTGAATTGATTTTAATATATTTTTTTGCATTGTTAAGGATCGATATATATTAACGTATATTTGATGTCGGATTTCGGTATTTGCATAATTATCTAATAAGAATAATAAGTTGTTTTATTTTTCCATTAATTTTTTGATATTAAAGTTATATATAGTTTAAGCATAATTAAAAGGAGAAGGAAACATTTCTCTTTCTGCAACAGTGTTTGAATAAAACTGAAATTTGAAAAACAACACTTTTTCATTGTTACAGTACCCGAAAAATAAAACATTTGAAGTATAGTAATTGTTTAAAAAATATATGCATTCCAGTCTTTAAATTTATTTCTATATTTTTATTTCAATTAAGAGATCAAGAGTTGATAATATAAATGTTCCAGCAATTTACTTTGTTTTATCACCCAGTATATATTCTTATACGAATTCAATTGACGTTAGGTATTTTCACTTGCTGTCACATGTAAACATAGTTTTTTTCAATATATATATATATATATATATATATATATATATATATATATATATATATATATATATATATATGCTTAACTGCTCAAAGTTAAGCACACACACACACACTTGCACATTAGCCGTTGCCTGTCTCGCTTCACAAGGTATTTTATGATGTTGTATGAATATACTTTGTTTTTATTTATATAGATTGTTGATAGCTAAGTCCTAGCATTAAGAAGTTCATTGTATTGAAAAATATTCATGTAACTCTCGCCTCTTGATTTAAAAAAGACAGAACTTCTAATAAGAATTTCTAAGAATTTCTAAATTTTACGTAGAATTGTCTTTTACGCTCTCATAACCCCCTTCACTTAAGTGGATTTCATCAAAACTCCTTTTTATTGAACCTCTAAATAAAACATACATGCCTGCCAAATCGAAATCTAATAGTTCAAAAAGTGAATTGTTTTCATCAATAATCTGCAGGAACCACCTTTGATTGTCGATTTTCTTAAGACCCGTTCCTAGTGGATTTCAATTCAACATATGAAACATGCATAGCAACTTTCATTGAGATAGGTCTAGTAGCTCAAAACGGGAATTTTTGTATCAATACATCCCAGTAAGTCCCCACTTCCCCCATTTTCCGTAAAATACGTTCTAATCAGATCTATATTCAACAAAAGAAGCATGCCTACCAAATTTCAAGATTGTAGTTCTAGCAGTTTAAAAAGAGGAATTTTTATCTATAACACTCCTTAAGCCATCACAACCTTCCTTATGGGTCGATTTTCGCAGGACCCGTTCTTAGAGGAACTCTTCTCCATGAAAGGAAGATACCAACCGAATTTCAAGTCTAAAAGTCTAATAGTTTCGGAGATATCATGATGGGTGTGAAAGTGAGTGAGTCGCTTTTATCCTTGTATATCTAGATATATAATGGTTAGGAAATATGAATCTAATGAACTCAGTAATAAAGAAAAAAATACAGTTTTAGAAAAATATAATTTCATCTAATTTTCAGTTATTGAATAGAATTAACTTCGAATGCCATCGAATTTTAATTTACACTACTAGATTGGTGTAATAACATATTTCCTGACAGTGTCTTTATTAACTTGATTTATTATTCAACTTATTGGATTTGAGCTCTTTAAATGACTGCTGTGAAATTATAGATAAATCAATCCATTTCATGTACCCTTTCCTTAAAAGATTTACGAATTCGAGACTTTCTGGTCTTTCAACTGAATTAATCTTTGATTTCCTCTCAGTCGAAAACTTTAAATGATTACTTTAACGATATAGATAAAACAATCTAGCGCTCCCTGATGCAATCCAAATTCGATATCTATTCGATTTTCAACCACAGCTGTTAAAATGTATCTCAAATCGATACATTAAGTCGGATTCTTCCGAAACATCAATTTACTGGCGTAAAACTGCATTCCTCCAATAAAATCCGCCTTTTTTGGTCACTCCCTGGAGTTCCCCTGCACTTCTTAAAATTTTCCAACAGCAACAAAAAAAGGCTCCACCACTATCCTATAGAACAATGCCTTAATGTTTTATTTCTAACTTTTTATCACATTGTTTTCTTTACCTTCTTCCTCTTTCAGAGTCAGCTGTTCCAAAAATAAGAAAGGATTAATAGGATTGACAAGAATCCAAGGGGTTGGGGAAAAAAAGGGTCTTCCAGCTCCTGTCAGGAAACAAAGCAAAATCAGAGTCAGCCTCGGGGATTTGTTTTTGTGCTGAGCCCTTCTAAGGAAGACGGTGCTGATTGCTAGCTTCTGCCCAGACTTTTATTGGACAGCGACTCAAAGATTAGGAAACTTGTTCTCACAGCGTGCACCTGGTAATGAATGCTTGGCTTCTAACTCCCAAGATCGTGTTTACCGAATCGTGAAGAGCCTATTAAGATCACTAAACAGTAGTTTATATAGTAACACAAGAGGATATTTTAGTATAAACTTATCTTTATTTGACTGAAAATGATGAATTATTAACTCGATGTTACTATTATATAAAATCAAATCAAATACTTCCTTCATTATGGTTTGATATTTAGAACTTGGGTGGATATTTTGTAAGCCTATCTTAGATTATTCAATTCCTACAATTAGCTCACACTCTCTCTCTCTATATTTATTTATTTATCTTGGTGGAATTTTCAATCGTTAATAAAATTCATTTTAAAACGCTCAATTGAGCTGAAAATTTATATACATAATTGTTTTGAATTACAATTCAATAATTTAATTATAATTAATAAAAATTAACTGATTAAAACTAATTACTCAAAGAATTAGAAATACAGCCACGTTGGCATCATTTTTGGCGACTTAGCGACCCTTTTGGCGGCTTGTGTGTCAAAAGTTGAAAAAGGTTTTTTTTCTCACGTTTTAAAGCATTCAATTGTACTGAAATTTTATGTACACGATTGTTTTGGATGACAATACGATACTTTAATGATAATTAATAAAAATTAATTACCAATTAATGTTGTGATTCTGTCCTATGTATATACATATTGTAACTATTTAATAAAAATTAGCTAAAAAAAATTTCTTTGTTGATCTATGTAGGAATAGATTTAATTTTTTTATATATTACTTGTGTTTAACTATATGTATCTATTAGTGATTTGAAACAGTCAGAAACTATCAAAGAATAATTTATGTTGTAATACTAAAAATGATTTATTTTACCGTTAGATATTCATTTATCGTTAAACTGACGTTTCTTCTTTTTTGATTTTTTCATTCCTAATTAAAAAAAATTAAGATAAAATGTAAAACTAGAGTATGAAAGCCTAAGTGAAATGAAATAAACATTAAATTTTATAATGAAATTATTTTAAAGTTCTATGAAAAATATTGTATCATTCTATTTATACTGTAGGAAAATATATATTTACCAATAATGAAAAACGTCACCTAGATGTTGATTAAACATTATCTTAATGTCAGTTTAAAGTCGTACTCCATTTCGGATTGATATTTTAAGTTTTAGATATTTTAAAATTAATCTAGTCTTTTCTTACAGCATGTGTCTAATAGTAAATAGTATAATACATACCAAAAATGGCAATAACATGAAATCCATTGAAGTGTACTTTTTGTAATGAATACTTATAAGAGAGTATGAAATCCTTTTAAATTTTGTAAGGAAATGAATGTTCATAGAAGTGTTGTGCTTGTATGTAATGTAGAGTTTTTAATTCTTTTTTTAGATATAATACTATTTTAAATTTCAGTCTAATATATGTTAAGCCTATTCTTACAGTAGTATGTAGCTGTGTTTAGCAAAAAAAACTCTATATAAAATATTTTTAAATAATTCGTGTTAAATAATGCATGGGGAAACGATATGGATGTGATATATTTTGTAATAATATACTTGTATGTGTGTAGAATGATAGAATAACACGGACACACACATGCATATCCATTGCTTAAAACTAATATTTTACTTAATATTTTAAGCTTAGAAAATATATTTTAAATTGTGTACGGTCTCCATCTTTAATTTACCAAGGGTACTTATTCTACATTTTAAGGATATTAGAAAAAAAATGAAAACTCTTTCGAATTTATTGAAGAGTATTTTGTATGGTAATATAAAAATACATTATATTCTGAAATTGACTATTAGCTGATAAAAAATCAGTTATTATAAGAATGAAATACAAATTTTAGGATCAGTGGCTGAGTGGTAGTGTATGACGCTTCCACCCCACAAATCCCGGGCTGGGCAAGGTCGACTCTGCCTTTCGTCCCATTAGTGGGCCAATAAATGAGTACCAAGCTTGCTTGGGAACTGAACACTGAGGTTTTTGCGTCAGACTGAGGTAGTAAACTGAGGTAGGCACAGTAGGCGTTGGTCCTCATGGGCTGTTGCGCCACTGAGTTCAGTTCATTTCAAAAATATAGAATTAGAGTTGGATTTTTCTAGACAAAGTTTCAAATAGTTTAGAAATTTTGATTGGGTTTTGTATTAATTCATAACAAAGCAATAAAGATAACAATATATAATCTTTATTAATCATTTAAAAAGGAATTTATAATGGAAGAATACACTTATCTTAATTCATTTTAAGCTTAAATTGAACAGTCATAGTTATTGAATTATTTGATAACTTACTCGTAGAGTAACTTATTTGATAGAAAATACGCATCGGAAATTTGAAAATGACGTGATTACGGAAATTCTATTGGATAAATCTAGTTCGGAGATATCATATACGGGAGCTAATGATTAATGTTTGAATGTCTCTTGAAAATTCACAATTATCTTGATTGTTTAATTGACGTATTAATGCAGAGTTAAATTTAACTAACATTGATTGCTTCTGAATCTATCTGATAAGGAAACCGACGTATTAATCTTCTGAGTGCATTAAACATCGCTTAAATTTCATATGAATTCTGAGCGTCAGTATACAAATAGAAAGATATTTCCTGTTCAGATCAATTGTTTTTATTATTCATACTACATTATCTGTATCAATAATATAAACAATAGGTCTGCATTATGTTACTACTTGAAGTTGTAGCATTATATATTTTATGTAGCATTATATTCAAAACTTTAATTCATTGAAGTACTGAAAATTTTAATTCATTGAAGTACTCGAAACTTTAATTCATTGAGAATTCAAAAGTTTAATTCCTTGAAGTATCAAAACCAATTCATTCCAATTTCAATTGAAATAATTGTTATATAACTTATTTAAAAGTGATGTTCAGTGGTGCACACAAGGGGGAGTCCTGGGGGTCCGGACCCCCCCAAAGCCCTTGATTTTTTTTTTCAGATTGATTATAATTCTAAGTATATAGTACGTAAAATTTAATTAATTACTTGTTATTAATGATTAATTTTATTAATTAATGCTAATTATTTGTTCAAAAATTAGTTTTTTACTGTGTTTTGTTCCCGAAAATTGACAAAATCAAAAGGAGCATGATACAAGAATGGTGAACTTTCAACCCCGGACCCCCGAAAATTCCTGTGTGCGCCACTGGTGATGTTTATTACCTGAATCAATAGTCATGCCATTAATTGTAGCACTATATGTAAATCATAAAAGGAGTAATAGTATTTTAAGGTATTATATGAGTATAACACAGTGAAGAAGGTTTAAATTCATTTCATATGGTTGAGTTAATATGCCAGAATTTTTTTAAAATTAAAGTTTGATATAAATATAAATTTCAAAAGTTCTTAAGGTATCTGACTACTCTAAAGTCATGATTTTTTATAAAAAATTGACAATTATTTTATGATTTTATTTTATAGCCTATCTTATTAACGTTATAAAACACTGTTTTTTTTTTATGTTCCATTCTCTAAAACAAAAAAATACAAATATTTCAGTAAAAGCAGATGCCATAACTTTACACAAAATGTCAAACTTTAAAATGTGTTTCACTCGAAATGAGTTTTTTTTTTCGAAAAAACCAAACAGGGACAGCGATTGCTGAAAAAGTTCTAAAATAATTTGCTGAAATTATTTTATGTAAATTCTGTATAACAGAAGACGCGTTTTAACCTTAAGATTTATCATTCACTGTTTTATAACAAAATTTATAGTTCCTTATATAAATATAATATCTGCTTTTTCTAGCAATTTCATATAATAACTAAGATAAAGTGTTCTAGGTTATATATATATATAAAAAAGTAAAATATCTCTTATCCTGAAAGTCATTTCAAAAAGCAAAGTAATACAACAAAACTGAGAATTTGTTCATTTAATATTCGTACAGAGCGGGCCCCATTTACGTAATTTTTTGTCAATTTTTACCCATTTTTTTCCTGGTAGTAGTAATAATTTATTTTTCTCTTTTTAATTTTAGCCTTTTTTTCTTAAAATGTACTAAATAAATCTAAGAACCACAAAAAATATTCATATTTCCATTTTTTTAAAAAAAAAAGTTGTCGAAAGCAGTTGGATACCTTAATGACTTTTATAAGCTAAAAAATTTTACTTTTTAAGAAAAATCTTTTTAAATTGCTATAATTTTTATTTTATTCTAGTTATTAATATACTAGCTAGAGTTCAATTAATATGGTAGAATATTATACACACAGTGAATATTTAATTTTACATTACTTAAATATAAATGTTAAACAGAATGACATGTGTATAAATAACACTAATCAGGATTTTTCTTACTATAATTTTAATAAAAAATTATTTAATGTAAAATTTAAAAAGTATACAGGAATTTTTCGTTTTTTTATAACCGTTATTACAAAAGTACTTTTAAAGTATTCCTTAAAATATCTTTTCACTTTTATGATGTTTTGTAAAGTTTCATTTGGTTTAAAGTATTAATATGATACATCAAATAATCATACAAAAGCAACACACGCTGTAATTTTTTTAATAAAATTCACCAAACACCAAAATTATTGAATTTTCTATCATTTTTTAATTGTCCTTTTAGTTATATAAATAAGCATACTTTAATATGTAACTAATTTTTTAAACATAATCTTATTAAAAATAATTTGAAAGACTCAAAATGTTACACGAATACTCAAACTTGATAAATTTTATTGTCTGAAATTGTCTTATAAATAAAATATAAAATCTTTAAGTAATCTTATATGTTTCTTTATAATCTTTTTATTTTAGAAATTTATTATATGCCGTTCAAAATGCTCCCATGTGATTTAAATCACGGATGTAACTGATAATTGGTATTTAATACGAATGATAAATTCAAAGCTTCATGATACATATCGAAGTTCATTAAAATAAATGACTACCGTAAAATCCGGCGAATAACAATTAAGGGTGTGCTCTATACAAATAAAAGTAAAAAACTAGTAGCTTTAAAATTAAAAAAAAAAGATATACAAGTATAAAAAATAGACTTCTACAGGCATCGAAATACTGTTTATTTAAATTAAATGACATTCTCTTTGAGCTTAAAGGAATGTAGTTCTGGAAGTGTACTATTTTTCCAAAAGTTTATGATAATATCTTGTATAATTGATTTCAAAACGCAAGAAATATGCACATATTCATTTCAAGTTTCTTCGTAAAAAAGAATGTGTGTGTTATACGGCGAATGTACCTTAAAATTTTAAAGTACAGCTTGGGAGCATAGGTGAGCGTTAAATGCCGGATTTTACAGTAAATGTTATTGAATTTAAGTGTTTCTACCGCAGAAAAAAAGAAAATTTAACTCGAAAACCTTCACAAAAGAAGTTTAAAAAAATCATCTCATATTTATTCAAAAATGTGGTTTAAAAATCGTCTTCTGGTGTCCCTTTTTAAGATAAAAGTTGATGCACTTTCAAGCAGAATTTTAAAAAAAAGAGATTAATCTTTCCTACATTTCGCGAAGAATTGATTTCTCACGGCTGAAATACAACGAAAAGAGGATTCCACTTTTTAATCTTATATATTTTTTAAAAAAGAAGTAACTGGAAGAATTCTGAATTTAAAAACAATTACCTTAAGAAAGTGATTAGACAATGATAAATAATGCAAGAATGCTTGGTATGAGTTTATGTCACCAATCCATCAGCAAGCACATTAACCGCGTTGGATTTCAACGTGAGGCCTAGTACTGGCAACGATCCAGCATACTTCAGCGACTGAAGAAATTAAGAACAACTAACGTAATTCTGACCTTGAATTACGGCGAGAGAAAAAAAGAGAAACTCTTCACTCTCTCTTGTAAGCTTATCAGTTAACGGTGTTGTTTATTTTTATCTTTCCGTTGCAAATACCTCACTACTGAACAAAAGGCTGTTAATGTTGTTTACATTGAGGAATTGGAACAGTTGTTACACTGTTGCTACTACTGGTCAGATTCCTGAGTGAAAACAGAATTTTACATCTGGAAAAGCTCGTAGTTAAGAATCTGGGGGAAATACTATTGTGCATTTAAGAGTATAAACCATGAATATTTGAAACTTTTTTTTTCAAAGTTAATATAAGGGTCTTTCTTTTTCCGGATCCATTTATCTTGGTAAAAATGTAATTCAGAAAAAAAAACGTTTAATGTATCCGACTACGTTCGGAACCGTGATTTTCAAAAAGCATGTAAATGGGTAATATTTACGATAATGAGTGTCACTTAGATTAGAAAATGTATATAAAATTGTTTTAAGAAGAGTATTACAATAAACAAGTATTTAAGTGCAATATTTTGACAAAAAATGAACATAGAATGACCCTTTTTCAAAATAATCTCCTTTTGTGAAAAATGCTTCTATTATAATAATATTTTGCCTGTATATAGCTCAGACCTCTGTACAGAGGCCCCACTAGAATTTTCTAAATATATAAATTAGAAGTGGGTTTATCCTTGTTTTACAACAGAGGGTAAAAATTTTAAGAAAAAAACACCGATAATTATTTCAATGTGTTGTAACTCTGAAAATAATGTGAATTTTCAAAAATCATATTTGAGCCTCTGTACAGAGGTCTGAGCTATATACAGGCAAAATATTATTATAATAGAAGCATTTTTCACAAAAGGAGAAAATTTTGAAAAAAGGTTATTCTGAGTTAATTTTTTGCCGAAAAATTGAATTTAAATAATTCTTTTTGTAAAAATGTCTTTAAAACAATTTTATTAATGTATTCTAATCTAAGTGACACAAACTATCATGAAAAATATCCATTTATGCGCTTTTTTAAAATCACGGTTCTGAACGTAGTCGGATACCTTAATTTAAAATGTTTCGTTAGCTAAGGACAGACGGTTTTAAAGTTTAATTTTTGTATGTCTTTTGGGTAGAATTTTTATTTGAAAAGAATACGTCGAAAAAGTCACTTAAACCCTTTAAATAGGGATCTTTCACCTTTCACGTGCTCAAGGGCCAAATTAATATATTCACAATGATCCGCGGACTCCATCAATAAAATCACAGTCTGTTTTAAATTCCAATTTTCGTCTTCGTAAGTTTCTTTTATATTTCTAATGATTTATGTCTCTATAGTACAGATAATAACTAACTATCTCTCTTTCTGTCTGTCTCTCTCTATATATACATATATGCATATATCGGTTTCAAAAAAATGAATTTCCCATGAAAATACTGTGCAAAGGATAAAAGTGTGTTGTTAGATAAGAGTCCAACATTTTTCCCAAAAGTTTCAGAGATTTTATGCACATAGTCAGATTTTTTATAATTAAAATTATTTAAGATACAGTGAAATTTTTGAAAAAGTTGTCATTTTTAGACAATTTTGTCGCAGATGGATATCAAACACATCAGCGAAATATTTTAACCCAGCGTTTCTCAAACTATGCGGCGCGTCCCCCTAGGGGGCATGATAACTCTAGAAGGGGGCGAGCATATTGAAGAGTCGAAAACAGAAAAATTATTCAACAAAATTGTTAATTTACTGAAGGTGAACAAACAATATATATTCTGACATAATAAAAAATAAAATACACATTTATATTGGTATAATATACTTATAAATGTACTGCACAATGTATTTTATAATTAATTTAACAATACTAAGAACAAGGTAACTAATTATCATTGACCCCATGGGCGTGTCTTACATAACATTATATTCAAAAATTAACACTTATCTTAATCATTTGAACGGACTATAATTAATATTTTAACTGCCGATTAAAAGTTACGCGATTCACTCTCCAATTCCACCGTTTTCCACCTAGGTTCGAGCATGTGATGTACAGGAGGGGGAAGAAAAAAATAAGTAAACCATCTGAAATTAGTAAATCCTTTGCAAACACTGTCAATGTCTTTTTATTACATTCCAAGGCCTTTGGAGAAATTTTATCGAAAAGATCGCTCTTCGGAAAGACGCATATATATGTCCGGGGTAATTAACGCTTTGGCTGAGCGAGACGTTTATATACGCTGAAGGCAATTAATAGGTTAAAGTCGTATTACAGCTTTAGCGACAAAGTATAGTAGTATTAAATTCAAAACATTGTTATTGTATGGAAAGGGGGCGCGATGAAAATTATGATTTAATAATGGGTCACAAGTGTTGAAAGTTTGAGAAGCATTGATTTCAACCTATCGAGAATAACAGAAGAAATGGAGCATTTTACAACCAAAAGCAGAAATGGCAATTTTTGTAATTGTTTCAAATTCTAATGAGGAGGCACTGAAAGGCCCTCAGTAGGTCATTCGTAGCCCCTGGGCTACCGGTTGGGAAACCCTACTTTAAAATGACTACCAGAATTCGAGTTTCTGGATAGTTCGTAAAAATCTTATTTACTCACTGTCATGACTGAATACATTTTACCATCATGAAGCGATTTTTTTCCCTGGGTATAAAACTTAGGTCAACGATCCCTTACCATATTTGAATTTCTCTTCTCACTCATTTTCCGAATAAACAATGACTCAAAAAGTATGCCTAGTACATATATTGTTCATGAAAAATGAATGAAAAAAAGTGTGTTAGCTTCAGAAAGGGTCTCCACAAATAAAATTATCGTTTGTGGTGGTTTATACTTTACAGCAATTTGACAGGAAAATATTCCGCCCATTTTACATACGGAAATCCCCCCTTGCCCATGATAAGATGTTTAAAAATTAGTACAATTTTTTTTTTCTATTCGGCTTGCCTTTCTTAAAAACACTCCATTTTGGCTTACATAAGAATAGGCTTATATTTGGAAATATAGGTAGATGTTGAGTGTGAAAAAAGAACTAGAATAAATGAATTTAAATATGAATATAAATTTGATTTGTTATTTTTAGAAGAGCACTTGATGGTAGAACTTTTTATTGAGGTTTGAGCGCGTAGAAAAGGTTTCTGAGAGTGACATTAGAAGCCAGATAGAAATGCGCAGATTATTGTTTTACTCAAAGTTGAGCAGAAGGAAGAATGTGATAAAAATGTAAGCAAACTATAAATGTTTTTTATTCAAAGGGTTTTTATCTAATTTTTAAGAATATGATTGAAGAAAAAGATCGTTTCTACGCAGATTTCGATCAAAAATTCTTTACTAAATATATAATGATAATGGAGCTTACATATTATCGAAACCTATTGGCGGCATTATATAAAACGAAGCACATCGTTGTCATTTCAGCTCGTACGACACATCTGAAATCGGAGATGCCAACTTGCCAAGTCATTTTGAACGCTGGCTTTGTAACGACAATGCGTACGTACCATGATAAATTGTACAATTCTGTTTAATTAAAGGCGAAAATCATATTATTATATGCTATTCTCTATGCGTTGGAACATCCAGAATAACATACCGATTTTGGTGCAATTGTTTTTCTTCGAATTAAAAAAAAATTTTCAATTTAGGATATGCTCTATGAAAATGAGTTGAAAGTGATACATGTAGCATATCAAATTATGATTCTGTACCCAAGACATTTAATATTTAACCAAACTCTAGCCCATTTTTTTCAGGAAAAAATGACATTGTAGTGTTTAAACTTTTTTTTCCTGTTAAATGTTCATTTAAATAGATTATAGTTAAAAAAACTAAAAAACACGCTTTTATAGTGAATTAAACTAAAAAGTAAAAAAAAAATAATTCTTATTATAAGATCAAAATGAATAAAGTGAAAAATAATGTCATTGAGATAAAAGCGTGGGGTGTTTTTATCCCAATGACATTAAAAAACGTTAGAAAATTGAATTGTTTTATATTGAAAGGGTTAGAAATTATAATAATATATCAATTGTCATAATTTCTTACTAATTCTATTCCGAAATGCTGAGTAGCGTAAAATGTAGTACAAAGCACCCCACGCTTTTAACTCAATGACATTTATATAATTTTCTCTTTAATCATTTTATTCTTATATTAAGAATTATTTTTTACTTTTTAGTTCAATTCACTATAAAAGCGTGTTTTTTAGTTTTTTTATATAAACTATAATTTATTTTTCATTTTTTAGTTCAATCCACAATAAGAGCCTGTTTTTTTAGTATTTAAAACTATCATTTATTCTTTGTTGAATTTTTATCCTTGATTTTTTGATATTTGGAGCCGGAATTATGTGGCTGCTGGAATTAGTCTTGCTCTTCAATGGATATTAATTAATGGGTCTGAAAGGTATTTATTATCTCCTTTTACAGGGCCTCGGATGAGTCCCATATCGTTATATTTCAAAGATTCCGTCTCTATAGATGCAGGTCTAATTAATAAAAGTGTGAAAGAAGAAATATTAAATGTCAACCGTATTATCACCTTTTAAACGCATTGCTATAATGTTAATTTGTATCATCACTTCTAAACATATTGTTTATGAAAATAAAAAAAAATATTTAGCAGTAAGAACATAAATTATTTTTATTCACATGCACGAGCCTTTTTTTTAAATTTCCATTTTCAGAAAAACTACGCACCCACCCTGCTCTTTTTCACATAAAAAACACTATTTTTTTATTTGTATTAACCGCAAGCCTATTCGCGGTTTTAGAGTTGCTCCCCATCCTTTTAGTCGCCAAATCTGGAAAGGATATAATGAATTAGTCGCCGAATCTCGAAATCCTTAAAGTCATTTTTTATGAGGATCCTAATCAGGACAATGAAACAAAATTATTAAATTATTATATTGCCATCAATCCTTAACAAGTGCGCAAAATTTCGAATTAATTTGACCTTTTAAAGTGGGTAAAAATCGAGTTCAAAGATTCCATCACATACAAGTGAAACTATGTATCTCTAAAAACAGAAATTTCATAAAAACGCATTTAAAAATTTTAAATCGTAATAAATATTATAAATATACATGGACAAAAACCACGGAAACTCTTAAAATGACTCAATATGTTGTGAAAGTTCCTTAAAAATACTTTTTGTGTAACATATCAAATATCATTTATTCAAAATTCATTGAAGAAAACAAACATAAATAGAAGATTTTAATATATTTTAACCATGTTTTTTTAAAAATAGTTTTTTCCTGTGTTATAAATCGTCAACCACCACGCAACACAATATTCACACTACTGCTTAGAAAAGAAATGTTTTATCACTCTCAGTCTAAGCAAATCAAAGTAAAATATGTGAGGGAAACGTAATGTTCAATATGCCTTATGAGTCACGTTTGAAAACGCTTTCTTATGTATATTCTACATAAATTCCCTTAAGCTAAGCCTCTTATCTCCTACATAAAATGGTTAAACGAAAGACTAACGCGCTTACATAATTTATACATTAACAGCGGACACACTTACCTGGCCATTCTTTACTTTAACATGCTAACTACATTTTAGGATTATAAAATCATTTATGTTTGATGTGGAGGTTGTTTGAGTGTTTGAGGAATAGTTAGTTTATTTCCCGCTGATTAGAATATGAGAAACTTTAGCTTAAGGATAATTTAGATTAAAATTTTTATTGTCTTTTCTGCAAAAATTGAATAAAAAAAATTCTTTTTTATTAAAGGTAATTTAAAAATCTGGGTTTTTCTTTTATCCATATTTGTGCATAAAATTTAATTCGTGCTCTAACATGCATTTATGCCCATTTTCATAAAATATATTTTAGAAGTACAAGTTTTGGGGCAGAAACAAAACTGTCACTTGTCAGTGTTTGAACGTTAATTGCTTTAAAAAAATAATAAGTTAAAATTGGTCAAGTATTATATATTACAGAAGACACTTTGCCCACCCACTTCGCTGGTGTTTCATGATAATGTTATATATATATATATATATATATATATATATATATATATATATATATATATATATATATATATATATATATATATATATATATATATATATATATATTAATGTCAAGACGCTTGATTCTCCTCGTAAAAGCTCTGTGAGTAAAGAAATTTTGTTAAATTATTTCTTGAAAGATACTTTTCTTATGTAATTGATTTAGCATTTTTCTACTTTTCTTACGTAATTATTTTGTGATTTTTCTGCATTAAGAGTTTGGGAGAGTTTGTTACATAATAATAATAATGAGTGGTTTTTCATACTCTCTGAGTTATCCAAACTCTGAAGTTTTGTTTATTTTATTTTATTTGGTTTTCCTAACGAGTTGCAAAGGGGGAAGGTTGGCGCCTTCAAACTAGTTTAACCCACTTATTCGGTCCTAAGTCCGAAATTGCTTTCTGACTTGCTAGGTTCTTTTTTTTTTTGTAGTTTCTTTTTTTTTTATTTCTCTATAATTTTTGTTCTTCATGTTCAAGTTTTATATTTTTATTATGCTATTTCTTGTTATGTTCTTTATCTATTATTTCTTATTTTTGATATATAATACATATTTCTTATATATATATATATATATATATATATATATATATATATATATATATATATATATATATATATATATATATATATATATATATATATATACACTGCTGGACAATTGCTAAGGACGGATAACACTATCATCCATAGCAACCACAAAATGAAAGGAAGCAAAATGTGGAAAATTAGAATAAGTGCGGGATATTAGTAAGAAGAAGTATGAGTATGCAAAATTTTTTTTCCACGTCTGTTCATCACGTGATAGCGTTCATAAAGAGCTTTAAAAATTTTGACGCATGTGGACAGTTGTTGTTTCAAGTCAAAGTTTTTACAGGAAAGATTTAATAGACGAACTTAAAATTTTTGGCATGTCTTCCCGACATCACATAGATGATTTTATACGTGGCCGAATTATTGGAAAGATCGAAGAAGGGCGAAAATAACAGATGTTGCCAGGGAGTTCGACATTGCTCACAGCGTTGTTTCACGGCTGTGCAAGTCATTTGAAACTACTGGAATGTGTAGTAGACGGCACGGGGAGGTCGTGTTAGAAGTACGACGCCTGCAGAAGACAGATATATCGTCCTATCAGCAAAAAGGAACAGGCGCACCACAGCTCAGCAGGTGGCAAACAGTTTCTTGCCTCAGGAAAGCAGATCTCCCGAAAAACTGTTGCCAGACGTTTGAGGGGAGGAGAATGGACTATACGTACGCAGACCTGTTGTGTGTGTCCCTTTAACCAGACAGCACCGTACTGCCCGTTTGCAATGGTGTCGTGAGCATCACAATTGGACTGAACAGGACTGGGCATGCGTACTATTCTCAGATGAGAGTAGGTTCAGTCTGTCATCGGATTGTAGACGCCAACTGATCAGGCGCGAGAGTGGTACTGCTTATCGTCCAGAAAATATCCAGGAAAAGGACCGATATCCGGCATGCAGTATCATGGTGTGGGCCGGCATCATGATCAATGGCCGCACGCGCCTACATGTCGTTGCGAATGGGACTATGACGGGCCAACGATACATTGATGAAGTTCTATTTCCTCATGTTTGTCTTTTCCGTGGTGCTGTCGGTGATAAATTTGTTTTTATGGACGACAACGCAACATGTCATCGAACACTCGCTGTTCAGAATTGTCTAGACAGCGAGGGTATTCAACGTCTCGTATAGACAGCGCGTTCTCCAGATCTAAACCCCATTGAAAATGTGTGGGATGCTTTGGGGAGGCAAGTTGCTGGTCGAAACTATCCTCCGACAAACAAGAACACCCTCATCCGTGCACTCACAGAGGAATGGGATAAATTGCCTCAACAGCTGCTGGATAATGTTGTGCAAAGTATGGTACGCGTGTGGAATGTTGCATCACACTCCACGGTGGACATATCCCGTACTGATATCTTTCTTTAAGGTGCCTGCTGACTTTTAGATGCATTGTTCCATTTCTCCGTACGCAGATCAAATGAACATTTTTTTTCTTTAAGATGTTTCACAGCTTTTGTACTTTCAGAACAATAAATATTCTTTATTCTAATGTCTGAACAGTGTGGCAACTATATTTTATCCTACTATGCCTCATGTCTCAGTTAATGTTATGCTACATAGCAATTTGTGATCCGTCCTTAGCAATTGTCCAGCAGTGTATATATATATATATATATATATATATATATATATATATATATATATATATATATATATATATATATATATATATATATATATATATATATATATATATATATATATATATATATATATATATATATAATAGGCTGCGAAATAGTGTTTTGCCATTGCATACCTAGTACATTCCTGGAAGCTGGTATCTCTTTTTAGTGCGGTACCATATAGGCGAATACCAATCGCCGCAGGTAATTTTGACACCCAGTTTCTCCCTAGAGGAAGGAACATGAGCTCTGACGATGACAACATGAACTAGGATTTAATTTTGCCGAGAGTAGCCAAGCCAAACAACCACTCTAGGGATCTTTTACATGCCGTATAATCATACGACATGGCCACTGTCGATTTTCTGTATCATGAAAATCCACCGACTTGGCCCAGCGGTCGAATTCGCTACCTTAGATCCCGAAGACGAGCGACAAACCAAACGCGTCACCCAGTCTCTTTTCATGATAATGCACGTCTCTATATTTTTTAAAGTAATTGATATCTAAGCCTTACTATTAATCTTTAGATTATATTCTACGGCATATTGATAGCCCAAACCTTTTGAATAAAAAAAGAACAAAATTTTTAGAAAATAGTACATTTATCCGTAAAGCCTCCGTAGCCCCACATTATTTATATCCACCCCCGTGTCCGTAAGCTTCGATTTCCATAAAACCCGTTCTTAGCAAATTTCTACTCAACAAAAGAAACATGCTTCGCAAATTTCAAGTCTGAAGGACTCCAGAATCCCCATCCCTCCTTGGGTGTCAGTTTCTGCGAAACCAAAATGTTGCCAGATTAGAAGATGTTCCCAGGTGCACATTAGATGGAACAATTTTCCCCTATTGGCTGTATATCATGACATTTGGTGACATCACCCATACACGCATACCCTTTTCCTGAAGCAAAGGGGGTTTAGAAAAAAATTCACTAAAATTAAATTTGAAATTTTTTTTGTCGGAAATAACTATGTAGTTCCATTGAACACCAGCAAAGCCTTTTTGCAAAATTTTGGAAGAATACGATCAATGATGTGGATTTGTACATATCTCAAACAATTTATATAAAGATTATGTATGAAAAAACTAATAAAATTTAAACAATTATTTTTACAGCAAATATTTCGACACCAAAAGAAAAAAAATGATCAAATTATTATTAATACGGATACTGCTGATATTACTGGTGCGTGTGTGTGTTATTCAAATAATTCTGGAGATCAAGATTTATCTTTTGCTGGATTTATTGGTGACAATAATTAATTTAAATAAAATAAAACTTAATAATCTTTCACAAATTAAATTACCAAGTTAAAATATATCACTGAATTATACTACAGAAAAATCCTAATCTTCGATATAAAAATTCTAGTAAACAGCGGCACACCTAGTTATGCCAATTTCAAGATTAAGACAAAATATCCGAGATAAACAGCACCTAGAAACGCTGAAGTCAAGTTCAAGATTAACTCTGAGGCAGATTCCGTTACATATGGTTTTCGTCGAAATAGACCAGGTGGGGTCTAAGCGTGATGACAGTAACGACCCACCCACTCATAACCACCTGGGCCATATAATTCACAACATATATAGATACCAAGGAAAATCTACAGTTACTTATTTTAACAACATAGAAAAACTCTTATATTAACAAGATTACAGTCATAAATTTACAAAAGCCTTATTAGGAAATATATATATATATATATATATATATATATATATATATATATATATATATATATTTTAATCTTTTTTCCCAAATACTTTCAAAGCCAGGTTTCCATGATGAGAATAAACTTCTAATGTTAGAGTTAATTACCGAAAAAACCCTAAAGAAACGTTCTCATTGATTAAAAGAGACATTTTAAGTTCGGAATCCATCAAGGTATCCAGGTTTTAGTTCATTCTAACAACTTAATTTCATTTACAGCGTTAAAAGACCTCAGATAACTAAGTACTATCCATTTCCATTAATGCAACTTCTTCCACTGGAAGCACTAACAGCAGAAATTAAATTATTTTTATCCGAGAGACACTGGTTTTCGGGATAAAATCCTACGTCAGCAGCCCATTTCAGCGGTACATTTTTAAAAAAGATTGTTCTATTTATTGCCTTAGTAATTTAGTACTTTACAGTCTTAATTGAGTTTGCTTCTTACTCTGAGAGGAGAAATGGCTTCTTTATTTGGAGTTAATCATTATTTCTTTGTTCGTGTTCTGGATTAGAATATATACTGTTTAGTTATACTAGATTTGGATAAAGTTTGATTTCAAAGCATGAAACAATTCAATGAAGTTCTCGTACTATAAGGAAATCAATTTGATCAACTGCGTTCTAATTTAAAAGCATTTTGAGTAAAGACTCTGGTAATCGAATAAAGAATTCTTAGTCAATGGTAGCTTTTAAGTTTTACGACGTGAAAAGTAATTATCCTTTTTTTTTTTTTTTTTGGTTTCCTTTTTGTGCAGAGAAGTCTTTTAAATGTTTCCATTTTTTTCTGATTTAAGAACTGGTTTAGTTTGATGTCGCTGCTATTTATGTTTTTATCTTTTATTATGGCATTTAATTTTACTCTAAATAAAGAATAACAGATATTTAAGCGGATTTTTTTTTGAATTTCTGGCTTTTTTTAAGATTTGAAGAAAAATAATGTTGTGGAAATTTATGTTAATTATATTTATGCACATTAACACGAAATTTTATTTCCTAATTTTTATTCCAGTCTGTCTTGTTTATGAAGTAATAATGTTTTAACCCTTTATAAGGCTATGAGAAGTATACTTCTCACTGATTGAGTTAACCTTTCCGTGGGTCTTTAGAAGAGTACTTCCCATTTGCATGATCTTACAAAATTCACATGGGGGAAGTGCAAAACCCATTATGATATACTTACCTTGCTATTATAACGATGGAAAGACCAATTTTCGCTTCATTTTTTGTGCTACATCACATAATTCAGCGATTATGACATGTGTAACTCTGTCAAAAAAAGGAGGTACTAATGAATAAGTACTTTGTAAAAAAAGATGCCACTGTATGTAATGATGTCATGAGTCTTGATGTAATGATGTCGCTGATGATGATGTATGTAATGATGTCATGATGTTGCTGCAATCAAAGAAAATAAAGATACAAAATAGGAAGAAGATATGTAAAATGGTGGCACCATAGTTTTTATTTTTGTATTGAACTTGTCATCATAAATATTTTCATACTGTGGTAAGAGAACAAAACAAACAGAAGTTAATACCAGCTAACATTCCATATAGCATTAGCTCGTTAGATAATAGACAGATATTCCTCAAGAAAAATGAAAGGACGACCTGCTAGCTTCCAATGAAAGAAGTGTATAGTTCTGGAAGATGCGCGCTTAGCCAGTGGGAGAAATCATATGCTAAAGTTGGTTTCCAACTATAGACGATGTAAGAAGTGTAGTAGAAAGGGACAAGAAAAGAGGACCCACTACATGTGTCTAGTATGTGTTGTCCCCTTATGCATAGCAACATGCTCCTCATCTTTTCATGCCGAGTAATCACCATTAAATTTTTAATTTTCTTAGTAACGGTAAATGGTTCCTTGGGAAGTAATCTTCCCACCCCTAAACTTTAAGTGTAAACATAAAATTCGGCAAAATAAAATATATTTCCTTAAAAGCTATTGTTTAATTGTTAATAAAACATAAAATCTGCGAGAAACTCAAAAGAAAAATAATTGAACCATGAAAAGATTAAATTTTAAATGTCGGTGATGAGCTATTTTCCACTCATGATTTTTATTGCTAGTGCTACAACTGATTTGTGGAATTTCAAGTCGTGAGCGTAAAATATGATTTGTATGCTTCCTGAAAAGCAAGAAAATTGTTCCAGATGATATACAAGTGATAGAAGTTGGTCACCATGTACCAAAGTTTTAAAAAAATAAATAAAAACATCGCCAATTGTGCTCTCATAAAGCACATGGTAAGGCAACAAGACACCTTTGTTTAGTTTTCAAAGTCTGAGTATGTGTAAATCACCGATTTCTGAAATGTCATAGAAAGTAATATGTATAAATTCTCAAATTTTTGTATCTAATCTGTAATTATATTTGTAGAATTCAGTTTCACAAATTATATTATATAAAAACCATGTAACGTGAAATAAAAAGAAATGCAAAACATAACATGTCCTGCCTTTAAATAGCTCCTAGTGGTCAGTGGGTAACATACTTCCAGGAAAAAAATGCTCTTAAAAATCAAATTAATTTTAGAAAAAAGCTCAATTAATTTATTTTTATCGATCAATCTCAATCCAAAAGTATTTTGTGCGACGTAAAATTACTACTACCACTACAAAAAAAGCTCTGTAAAGAGTTAATTAATGTAAAAAAAATTTAAATTTTTATATTTTCATATTTTTAACTCATATAACAGTATTAAGACTCATATTATATCGCCAACTTCTATTTTAATGGGAAAAATTTGACGATTTTCCAGAAAATATAAGAACTTTTTCTGCTAAAATAAGTTAAGATCTTCTGAAATTTGATCGAAAGGAAAAACAAATTCTGGGGCACACAATTTTCTGAGAATAATAGACAGGAACTAAGAATGTTATTCCTTTCAAATGGCTTTTCTATCTTATAAGAGTTTTTAAAGAATTTATTTGAAAGCCTGTATTTGAAAGAAACTAAGAAATAGACGTATTAAGTAGTTTTACGAAGTTATTTAAAATTAGAAAAATGTTATCTTCTTTTATTTAAAAATAAAAAATATATAGAGAGATACTGAAGCTATATATCTATCAAAATAGAATAGAAAAATGGCAAATAAGTCGTTTCAAAGCATATTCGAAGCGATTATGATACCAGAAAATGATTTTCATAAATTGCATTACATGTGTATCTGACATATCAATTTTCGAGGCATCAAAAAACCGTTTCAGATATATTGAAATAGTACTCCAAGAAACTCAAGCAAAAAACACACTCTTTAAAAACCATTAAGTTATTCAAGAGAATAGGGATAAGTCTTTGTTAATGGACTGAGAGCTTTTCATTTTATATGGCATATTTGTAAGCCATTTTCAAATTAACAACATTTTCAGGAAAATCAAAATTAATACCATTTAGAATATTTAATCACAATGAATATAAAAAGAGTATGGAAGTAAAACTTTACTTTTTCTAATGTCATCTGTACCAGAATAAATTTTTGTCATTTTTTTATACAAATATCAATAGAAAATATATTTAACTATGATTTTTTATTATGCATTTTGTAAGTTAATGTGACTACTGCGTGTGAATAAAATATTTAAAATTTATATTTAGTTGGTTTAATTATGTTTTTCTTATCTCATTTTAAACTGATAAATACTCCTCCTTCAAACTTTTCTATCACTCTAATTGAAAATTTTATGGACCACCATTATATATTTTTGTATAGATTGTTAGCCACGATAAAGCAGCGAAATGAAACAGTAAAATATTTTACCTTTTTTCAATATGCATTTTTTAGGTTTAGTATAGAAATACAATACTGTTTTCAGTTTTAGAATTATAAATTTATGCGAAAGGTTTAAAAAATCGACACTTTTTTAGTTGCAAGAAAAATAAATTGACAAAAAAGTTTAAACTTTTGTCCAGAATGTTAACTAAATGTTTAAAATTATACCACAATAAACTGTTTGAGAACTTATAAGACTGAGCTCAATGTGCAATTACTTCAAAAAATTAAACTCAGCAATTTATATGCATTTATGTCCAGCAGGAAACTTGATTAAAAAAAAATTAGTATTCGCAAAAGTTCAAAGTAAAAGCAAACTTTACTGTAGTATTTTCAACAGCGAGTTTTTAAATGTCGTATAAAAACTGATAAATATAAATATTATTCAATAACCATAACTTAAATGAGAATAAATCAGCATAATAACGTTTACGTTCAGAAGTAATGACAAAACAGAAGGAAAAATTCCCGCCCTATTTCGAAGTATTTTATTAGATGTTGTAGAATAATGTGCACATACGCACGAGGTTAACACTAAATTTCCAGATAAGTAATACTCGTATCAAAACACAAAAATAATTTCGAACGCAGAACAACAAGTATAAATGAAATATCATACAATATATTAAGTTAAATTGTTTTTATTCTACTATATACAGTAAGTGTTTTTGAGAATTAGGAATTTCGAATGTCAATGCTTTAAATAGAATATTATTGTTCCATTCGTTTCTTAATAATCGTTTGCAACATTTTTGAATTTCTGTTGCCTCTTAATGATTTGGTTCAAAAATCGAAAGACACAAGGAAATGTACATAATGATTTTTCGAATACAATCAGAGAAAAATGTGTTTTTTTAACATATTTACTAAGATAAGTTGCAGTCATATTTAAAATCAAATATAATTTCGAACACAGAACAACAAGTATAAATGAGATATCACACAATATTTTTAGTTAAATTGTGTGTATATAATCTGCAATTTGAAATAAGTTTTTTCTTATTTGACATTAAGAATTTCAAATTTCATTGATCGTATTTTAAATGGATTATTATTATTCCATTTGTTTTTCTTAAATCGTTTGCTACATTATTTAATTTCCATGCCTCATAATAACTAAGCTCAAAAATTGAATGATGGAATAAATTATGCATAAAAATTTTTCGCAAGCACTCCCAGAAAAAAATGTTTTCTGATACATTTTTGTTACGATTTTGTGGCATCAAAGACGAATCTATTCCTATTTGTGCAAAATATTTGTTATAAGTAGTAAAAAAATCTATATCGTGACCCATTTTGAATGAGAATAGTGTATTGATCGAAATAAAATCAATATCTTGAGAGTAAACTGTTATTAATATTAAATTTAGAAGACTATTTATTCGCTATTTCATTTTATGAAGTTAGCGAGACGTGAAATTTAATTAGCGAAAATATTTGAAAAATTAAGAAAGCACTCTGCAAGTGTCTAACTGCACAAACTATGCGAGTTTTTATTTCCACTTTGCTTGTTTGTAACCAAGGCAACAACTTGAAAAGGTTGTTCCTTACCAATTTATTTCAACGATTCCATGATGGGAGATACTTGAAAAAGTAATTTTTTTTATTTGTTTATTGACTGTTTGCATCTTTTGGATGAGTATAGATTTTCTTCTTTCATTCCCAGTTTTCTAAAGGATATAATATAAATAGATATTTGTAGAAAAATCAATAAAAAACATCTTTTCAGAAATTTTAAACTGCATTTGGACGGAAGTGCCTATAAAAAGCGTAAAGTGTCGTTATGTCGAGTATTTTAAATGCGACTGTGAACGAATAAGCAAGAAACACTTTTGATGTTATTGCTAATGTTACGTAATTCGAAGTAGTTTTGCTTTCGAAGGAATGGAAATGATTTTTAAATTTCGAATTTATTTTATTATTCTTTAAATTGATATGATATGCTTTATGTTATTTACTTAATGGAAAATGTTGTCAATAAATATTTAAACTTCGTTTAGAAGTAATGAATTAAAAATATTCATTGTCAAGTCAAAAATGCAATAAAACTGAGAGGATTCGATGAATTTAACTCATGCTTTCAAGGTATGGAACTTGACTGTATATCCCATTTAGTCGATGTTATATCCCATTTAGTCGATGTATAGCAAACATATTAATTTCTAGATTAAAATACTAGACATTTAAATGATAACTGTTTTACGTTATCTTGGTTTAGAATTATTTGTAACTCACTTTTGTTTCCCTTAAAATTCACACACACTTTATTGTAGTTTGAAAAGAAATTTTTCATTTAAATATGTGTAATTTTCATAATTATTGCTATAATTATTGAAACATGCCACGTATGTTGTTTTCCCTGCAACAATGCTCTCCATATGGGAAAATTGAGTTTTACAGGCAAAGTTCGCTTTCCAGCGTTACATTGAAAAATAAGATTTCAGCAACCCTTGAAGATTGGGCTATGGTTACCAGATTGGCGTTTTTATCGTGGTTAGCGACAAAAGCGAAAAATATGAGATCGCTGAGGAATCATCGAGAAAGCTGTAGGATCGACCCTTCTTAAAATGTCTATGAGTTTAAATAAAGTATCTTTGGAACAAATCTTAGTTCAACTCTGAAGAATGTCCAACAAAATCAAAAACTGTTTGTGCGTTGACTGACATAAGAGAGAGACTATATCTGTCTGAAAATCGACTAGTGGAATTGTTGTAAGGAGCCGTTTCTAAAACGTTGTAAAACTTGTTTAGTGCGTTTTGTACTATTATAAATATATCGAGTTTAAACAACAACATAATGAAACTTAAGCAATCAGCAGCAAATAAAATGCTTTTTCCATTGTAATGCAAAATTCGCGTTTTCGGAATAAGTATTTAGTGTGTAGTGCCTACTTTTAGTGCGCTTATATACTCCTGGTCTGGTAATTTGACTGAAATAGGAAAGAGTGCATCATCTATACTTATTAAAATGACAACCATTGTGAATTTATCAAGAATACCGTTTAAAAATACGGGTTTCGATTGAACAGGAAAGAGCTACATCTAGGTTGCGAAAGCAGTTTAATGCTTAAGATGGGCAGTTCAATATATATCAAAAGTCTTGAAATTTCTAATTCCTACTTAAACAGGAAAAGAAAAAGAAAAAATATTAGTACAATCAGCGATGATCATTTATAAAAGTGGGACTTTTTGAGAGATCGCCATCAAATATCATCTTAATCGGAGATGGTATAAAAAAATTACTCCTACAAAACTCCAGAAATCTTGTTGAAGCTTGAAAAAAAAGACCCAGTAAAAAGCAAAAGTTCTAAAAAAAGTTACGATTTACATGTTCATAAACACCAAAGCCTTACAGATGAGTATTTGTTCAATATTTTGTGAGATATTTAAAGCAGATTTCAGATATAGAGTTTTAAGTTCATTCAGAAAATAAAATTTGTATGTCAGTTGGTATGAAACATATTTTAAAATAGCAATTCAAAATGAGTTAATGTTTTTTTAAATATTTTACATAAGCTTTTAACCATTTTAAGTGCCGCGGGCGTATATACACATCCTGCTGTGCTGGTGCCTTTAATGCGTTTTTTAAAAGTTATCCTTGGACCTGTTCCGCAGCCAATTTTTTTATAATTAATTTTTAACTGAAGCTCCTATAAACGTAAACATTTTCATGAATGTACTAAAAACTGCATTGCAGGTATTTTTGAACAGGCATCAAGATGTTCATACAAAAATAACACTAATTGCTTTTATTTTCTTCATTCTCTCCATTCACTATGTATTCTGCTATGGAAACAAGATTAATGAAGTGTGACATGGCATTAACGGGAACCAAAACTGAGACGAAGCTAATTTCCGGTGTGTATTGGTTATTCATTAATAGTCAAGGTTCTCTGGGGTATGCTGAGAGAAAAATACAGCAAGCTGAAAAAATTCGAAGTGAAAGATGCATTGAGAAATAGTCACAAAAAGGCATTCTTTTCTTTTGTGTAGATGTAAGACTGTAATAATATTTCTTTATAAAACTTAAAACAATGTCGCTATTCCCTGCAATGAATTACCAAGGATAAATTTTTACATTTATATTATTTGCACGTGATACGATGAATAATACTGTAATATGCGTTTTGAAACAGCTTTTGTAATAAACTTTAGATATAGTCTTAAATAATAACACCACAAAACAGGCGTACAGTTGCATCAAATACTTTTTGTGAAAATATTATTTTTCAATTTCAGATACAGTCATTTCAATTATTTATGAACAGGAATGATAATTGCCCCTTCTTTAGTTTTAAAGAATTTTCTGAAACCAATAAGTATATAAGTTTCGCATTTCTTTTATGACTACTACATATAATCATAATTATTTCTCATTATATGTGATACAAAATAGAGGGGTGGCAAAACTTTTTCATGAACAAAATCTTAGCAAAATTGAAAAAAAAATATATTTAAGAGTTTATTTTTTTCGAGGTTTATGTATACAATGAATCCCCTGTACTGAAATGCTGTAAATTTAACAAAAAATAAACAACAATATATATAAATGTAACAAGTTTATAAGAGAACTGTACTGTTGCGACAAGAAGCGAATATGTTTATGAATACAACAAATCAAAGAATTGTACACAAAAAGGAAAACAATATGAAACTTTCACATATTGTGAGATAAAGCATAGTGGAATCATTAATAAAATAAATATTCAAGTCGAAAAGAGAAAGGAAACTAACATTAACAGAGTATATGAACATTCTTCTTGCTGAAACCAAGTTTACAGTTTTTTATTATCTTTTCGTGAGATGATATAACATTTTCGTCTCATGATTAACTTTTAGCAATGTGTGTATATATACATACACATGAGATCAATATTGCATGATTGGATCATTTGAAAAGCTTCAGATTTAATGACGATGTCGTATATTGAGAAATCATTTCGCTTTTAGATTTAAGATTTTATCCAACTATATAAATCCAGAAAGGCTTAGAGACTGGAAATAATCCTTTCTCTAAGTAAAACCTTTAACGAACATTGATTTTACGATCGATTCAGAAAGTAATCAACTGTAAGAATACCTTACAAAATTTATTGACTCTAATAGTTTTCGAAATGACTTGATTTCTGATTGTTTGTGCTTTATTTTTAATATAAGCTTACCATTATCAGATAATACATTCTTTTTATTTATACATTGGGAATGTATTTCTGAATAAAGAGGTGCAGAAACCATTTAACTACAAAATATGAATTTATGTTTCAAGTCTTTGTTTTAATACTTTTTTTTCTGTTCAATTGGTATTCATGTATATTGAAACATTTTATGTTAGCATTGAATCAAATTTAATTCACTAATGAAGTTGGATTAAATCTGGTAATGATTATTTAGAATGGAAAATTAATTATTGACTGTTTGTTTTTACTGAAAGGGATTTTCTTATACATATCTTCTGACAAACGGTATTGAACAGATAAAATGCTACAGAACACGTTCTTTAACATGAAAAAAAACTCACTTCAAAGGATTTATTTCAGCACTATAGCACTGATTAGTTTGTTTCAGAAAAGAATCCATGAATGTTCCTGATCTCTTCCCCTGAAGAAGTTTTTAACTTGTTTCTAATCTCATATTGTCTAGTAATGCTAGACAATCTCCATGAATCCAAAAAAAGAATAGAAGATATTAAGAAATTCTAAGAACAGAAGGTCCAGAAGGACCTCGTCCTTTTTAAAATCCAAACTAGTCAAGATGCAGGCAGGAGAGACCACTTCGGAATAACACTAGCGGCACACCGGAAATATCTTCTGACCCTGACGAAAAGTGAGAGCTTTTATATGGACATTCACAAAGCGTGAGAGGGCAATTTGGTATTTCCTAGGCATAAGCCTGAATGAACCTTCCGGATTTCTTCCGAAGTACCAAGGATGACTAGGAGGAATTCTTCCAAGTTGATTGAGTTTAATCTTCATAAGCAAGGATAACTCACTGAATGTAAGATACCCAGTAAGACTCAACCCCTTCTCAGACGTAGTACAGGCTCAGAAATTGGCTGTCTCATTACCATCAATCACCAAGTGGGATAGGACCCATTGAAAATGTACACGATGGTTACAAGATTAAGAATATCAAGGTATAGTATAAGTATTCTTTGAGTCATTATAATTGCTGATACGATAATGATTCAAGGAACTAGTGATAAAATATTGCATGTGCCTAACTCAACTATTCAACATACCTTTAATGGTGTTTAGCGTCTCTATCTCTACACATTATAATCACTGCAACCGGGAGACACAGCTGTGAAGGGTTCATTTGCCGAGTAGGCTACGGCAAGAATTGAAAGCGACTCTCAGTGGTTGTTTATCATTTTTCAAAAGGATGAGACCACACTACAAGGGAATGTCAAGACTCAAAACATTCGTATATAGGCGAGATCGAATCCTCGTGAATACATACCGAAGTCTCTGCCTCCCACTAAAGGCCTTATCACGCACGCGTATTTGGAACAACTGTTTCGGAAAATTTTTCACGAAGCTGTTTAAGGTGAAGTGTTGCCGTAAACAAAACGATACGCTCTGATGTTAGCCGTGCTCTATCTTCATATTGAAAAATTACTCGCCGAATTTTCTGCTTCTGAAAAGGAGCATCCAATATTATTACTTTTATTCTGCTAGCGCTTTTGTTGACGGTCATAAACAGAAATGGAGCACCATTCTGCTTGAAATATGCGCCATTAAAATATAATACCCCATTAAAATATTATGAGCCATTTATGATGCGTTTGACAAAGCTGGAACTGTCATCTTTACCGACTTGTTGTTTAAGACATAGGAAGCCGAAGAACCCCATTGGCTGAAATTTCAAAGCATTTTTTATTTGCAACAATACTTTCAGCTCAGTGGGGAAAAGTTGCTTCGAGCTGTTGCTATGGCAATTGGGTAGAAAATGCTCAGAATGGTTGCTCTCAAGGAAAATTGCTCTAAATACGTTGACGTGTTATAAAAGCTCATGCTGACAAACTGGTGTGTGGTGACTTCATTTTTTATTGTTGAACCATTCGTTTTTGAGGAACGTGTCCCAAATTAGACTGGAAAACAAGCACAATAAATTCTAAACAGTATATCACTTTTCTTGCGTGATCCTTCCAGCATTGAAGGATTATTGAAGAGCAGTATTATTAAAGAGATGTGTTATCTGTTATAAACTTTATGCAGGATGGAACACTGGTTTACTATGTCAAACCAATAAAACGAATCCTATTGGGTAACTATGGGGAATACAGGGTTCGAGGCCGCAAGATCGAATTATGTCTATGATCACCAAAGAGATTTCAATTGACTTATGGTTTTGAGGCTATTCGAATTCACGTATACTGTTCAACCCTTTCGACCTAATCGAATTAAAAAATTCTATCAATCGTGAGGGTTCAACAATTCATTCCGAAAAGTTACAATCAAATGTAATGGGCAGTCACCTCGGTGCAATGTCTTGGAGATTTTGTTGAACAATTGTAGTTTCAAGAATAAAGGAATGGGACGCAATGTTGTCTTGCTCATTGTGTTTTGGGTTGTCACCTCCCTCAAACGGAGACATTTTTAACTAAACATATTTTTGCTGCTACACAAATTTTACTTTCCTTGTCAAGTTTTTCTTACAAGCCGCACTTCTGTATCATAGTTTAGTTCTTTTTAATGACTTTTTTAAAGTTTTAACGAGCTTGGCTCATCCAGTATATATTTCTTGTAAACTATAATATAATAATTTCTTATAAATAGTAAACTAGCTAATGATATGAAGTGAAGTTGATTGTTAGTTGTTTTGAGAGTAAGTTTAACAACCTAACCAGTTGGAATTTCGAGAGAGAGAGAGAGAGAGAGAGAAATATGTCAAGAAAAATTCTTCTTTTCAGCACTTCTTTGTCCTAATGAGAATTATAAGTATTCTGAGGAATTCTTACTCTCTCTTAAACTCTCAGAAAATTTACTCTTTCATTTTATAAACTTCCACTACAAAAATCTTATTATTGATTTTTTGTTAACTAACAAAGCAGTTAACGCTCACTTGCTATCGCTTGCAGCAAGCATACGTGTTTTCATATTCCCAAAATTGTTAACATAAAATGGTGTCTATGTCTGATAATTAACTTTGAAATGGAGATTAGAGCTAAAAAGAGTCTGAATAAATTATAGAAAACACAGAATTGCCTAAGGAGTTGCAGATCAAAGAGAGTTTTGCTTCGTGAATTAACAATTGCTTTTAATTTAACGAAATATTTTATTAACGCACGTTTCCAAAAAAGGAAATGAAGGAAATGACGTCAAAACTGTGCGCATTATTTTCCGAATGAGTTAGGGTCATTCTTTTTAATCTTTAATCAGTTGCTTGGAATTAATTGGGAATGTTTTTCGACAAATCGAACGTGAAGGATTTTTATAAAATAGTTATGGCATTTTTATTTCGTGTTTTAAGAGTGATGAATTTGTAATAATTCCACTTCACCTTTTACATAAATACTGATTTGTTTGTTTAAAGAGGGCAATTATAAGCTAAAGTGGTGTTGCCACTTTTTGAAATAAATATAATTTCAACATTTGATGATACTTTTGGAATCTTTCAGTAAATATTTTTCTTGACAAATAAAATGCATACTTTAGGGTACGATCACATATTTCTTTTAGAAAATACAAACAAATAATTATGAAACCTTTTTACAGAAAAATTAAAAAAATGAATTTTTATATTACATAAAAAAGGTAGTGTTTTTTGTTATTTCTTTATTTTTCATATATTGATTTCAAATGAAATACAGAATAAATATGTAAAAAAGTTATCAGATGCTGGTTCAGTAATCTGAATTTAATTATAATAATTGAATTGCTAATTAACTTGAAACTGCAAAGTTTATTAAATTTAATATCCTTTAATTTTACTTCATTGCTGTTTTAATTTCTTATCTATTACTTTGTTTTTAAAATGTTAATTTTCAATTTTATAAAATTTTTATTTATAATGAATTTGAAATATTTCTTATGATGTTTAATTGAATTGTTTAAATATGCTGGTCTTTATATATTTTATTAGTTTCAATTCCAGTGAATTCATTTTTAAGTAGCAGTTTAAGGTTATTGCTGCAATGTGCGCACACACACACGTACACACACACGCACACCATCACGATGGTTTGAAATATTTTGCAAATAAATTGAGATTCGAGTCAGACTTGAAATAGTTAATTTTTTCCTGGTTTGTTTGACTTCTTAAGTTTTAGCATTTCTACGCTTAGTCAGGCTTCGATATAAGCGCAGTCTAGAGTTTTGCAAGTATATTTGCAGTGTTACGTTCTTTGTTTGAATTAAAAGTTTTGATCAGGTTTTAATTTTGCTTGTAAATTTCCTAGCATGTTTTTCTGGGAATTTCATATGACTACTTCGTGGTTTGAAATTACTTCGAGAAGCATAAAACTCCTAGACAAACATTTGACTTTCAAAAAGTACATACGTATCAAACGAGGTAAAATATTTTTTATACAGATCGAAAAAAAATGGTTTCATTTTGAAACATCCCTATCTACTTACAACTTTAAAAAATAAAGTCACTCATTCAGTTTAATTTGGAAGGTGCCCCTTGAATATTTTTAACAATTCCTGCAATGTTTTAACAATGTCCCTTCATTTTAAAATTTATAAAATAAATAAATCGTGGCATGTGTATCAGTTATTTTCTTGGAAACAAAGTAGTTTTTTTAGAAAATTACATTTCACTTGAGAACCTATGGGATCTTCAAAAAAATCATGTTTAATATTCTGAATGAATTTTAATTATTTTAATTATATAGGAAATATATTCTTTCAGTTTTTATCAATGTATATATATATATATATATACATATATATATATATATATATATATATATATATATATATATATATATATATATATATAAATATATATATATAAATATATAATATATAAATATAAATATATAATATATATATATATATATATATATATATATATATATATATATATATATATAATATATATATATATATATAAATATAATATATATATAATATATATATATATATATATATATATATAAATATAAATATAATATATAAATATATAATATATATATATATATATATATATATATAAATATAAATATAATATAATATATATATATATAAATATAAATAAATAAATAAATATATATATATATATAAATATAAATATATATATATATATATATATATATAGATAGATATAGATATAAATATAAATATATATATATATATATATATATATATATATATATATATATATATATATATATATATATATATATATATTCATTTTAAAATTACAGTGTATTGACATTAATTAGAATTTCTTTGATCCTTTTTTTTCATTCCATGCACAATTTTTGCACTATATTAAATCTGTGGAAAGAGGAAAGAGCTAAAGTTAAACCTTTTTGTCAAATACTATACAATACTTTTTATGACTAAATGGATGTCATATTACGTTTCCTTCAAATATTTAATTAATCTTTGGTACTAATGTTTCAATAATATTGCTACGAATTTTGTGTAAATAGTGTACATAATTTGTATTTGAGTGTTTAATGCATTTATATTACTCTATGTTATATTTATTTCATGTTAAAATTGTACTATTCACAAGCAATACCGCCCCTTACGTTATAATGACGATTCAATGAGAACTTGGCGAAATCTTGACGGTAGAGCCAAGTTGGCATCATTTTTGTAGACCAAGTTGGCGACTATTTTGGCGTCATTGGTGACCATGTTGGCGAGTTCGGAACCCTCTGGAATCTTCTAGTGTCACGTTCAATGACACGAGCGGTTATATTTCTGGAAGTTTCTCTCGCGCCTGTAAAAGAAGATGCTCGCCGGTACGGTGGGCAGTCTTGATTAAGCCAGCTAGTAGTGAGGATTGCTTTGACTAGTGATTAGCTCGGCTGTGCTTGTGAATAATCTTTACGTACGTGTATTTTTAAACACTGATTGTGTTTGATTGCTGTCGAAGGTGTGAAGACCTTCGGATATTTACCCTGTGAATATTGCTGCTGAATCCTGTATTTAAAGGATTGGATTTTCGATAATAAATTCACATCGCTCTTAAAGAACTGCTTATTTCATTTGTGATTGTTTTGCATAAAATCCTCGAATCTAGATCTATGTAACAATATAATGAAATGACAATATATAAGAATAATTTTTTCAATTTCTATGTAATGCTAGACATTAAAACCATTGATAACTAAAAAAATCTTAAAAGCTGTCTTTTTACTGCTTGCATAAATTAATACAGTCAAATTAATTTAGGAAGATTTCATTGCGTCAATACAGCCAGTTAATAGATACAATATCTGAATCTATTTAAAAGGTTAGAAGTTAGTTGGTTCTCAATTCATTATCAATAAGGATTATTTTTAATCATTTAGTAATTTGCAAAACTTTCTCAGTACTTAACCAAACAGATTACTTGGGCGTCCGAATATTGAGAGTAGAATTAAATCCTACATTAATATTTGGGTAATTATATATATATATAAAAATTTGTGATGCTACATTCAACTGTGTTTGAAATGTATCATGCTTTTCTTTTTCTGATTGTTACTTCCATGCCACATATATTTTTTCCTAGAACCATTTATGTAATTACGAATTAAACTTAATTCAGTTTACTTAAATTGGTTTACTTATTTGTCAAATGAAAATAAGAAATTGAAATCGGAAACAAATCCAACTTTATATTGAAACATAACCTTATACGGAAAATAATTAGTTAATTCTGCTACAGTAAGTAATCACTAGCATTTTTTGCTTATAATACAACCTTCAATAGATGATGCTTTTTCGATTTATTTTCAAATGTCCAAAGTCTGAGAAACCAGAAACTAATCGTTTGTAAATACTAAACAATTCTTTTTAGATAAATGAAATGAATTGCGACATTTTAAGTCGATAAATTTAACAAATATAAGCTTCTCTATTTGAGGAAAACAGTAAACAATAAATTAATAGGACAAAAATGCAAGCTTAAATCAAAATTTAACTATTGCCTAAATTTAAGCACAATTTGGTTCTATCATATTAAGTGTCAAGCACAGAAAATATAAAATCCTTTACAGTTAAGTTCAATTTAAATTCGTTGGCCAATTGCTTCTGAGAGAAATCCTATACATTGAAACTAGTAGATTCAATGTTTTAATTTCTTGCCTGTTTACAAATGCCGAAAAAGAAAGTTTTTTTGGTGTAAAACAAAGTAAAAGAAAGTGAGTTCAAGTGTAAGAAGTATAATTGACAGAACAAAATAAACTTAGGGTTAAATGATGGAATAAAAATAATATTCACAAAAACACTTTATATGGAATAGAAACATATCAGCTTTTATGATAGTCTATAAATATCGTCTGTAAAAACAAAATGAAATGAAAAAAAATTAAAAATATTTTTACTTCAGTTCTGTTTTTGAAGTAATTATTTTAGAAGATTTATATAAAAAGTTCCCCGTTGATAGAAAGAATACATTTCTGATATTCAGTTAGAAATCTACCACGTTTATACCCCCAATTTTTTAAAATTAAATTAATGACAAAATCCTAAGTTACTAATGATTACTTTTTTAATATAAATGAGTTTTAAGAAAACCTATTCATGCATGATTCTTTGCAAAATTAAAGCTTAATCTTTATTCATATCTGTGATCATTACAAGAAAATAGGAACAGCTCTTGGTCCAGAAAAACGATGCAAATATCCTATTTTAATTTTTTTTTCATAAAAAAAGAGTAATTACTTCTCTGTTTTTTTCAAAACACGTTAATTATAAATGTTCTTTGTAATTTTGTATGGATGATATTTATCTACCTTCATTGCATTTCTCTGTAATTAGTAAGGATCAAAGATAATTAAATTAAAAAAAAGCTATAAAAATGTTTTTGGTAACAAAAGTAGAAAAAGTAATTTATATTATTCAACCATTTTATGATAAGACATTTGTAAGTTTTGAGTTAGAACCTCATGTCGAAAATTAAACTTCACTGAATTGGAAATTGATTTACTGAAGGCTAAACTTTTTGATCTTCAATAAATTCTGCTGGTTTTTTCCCAATTAAGATAAACAAAATTACTCTTTTCTAAATAACAAGAAAGAAAAAATTCTGTTGAAAAACTAATTTACAAAGACAGAACACTGTGAAAAATCTGTAAGATCTTAAATAAAAATTAGTCACGTTCATTATAAAAAGATATTTGTTGAATGTGTTTATTTGCTTTTGAAACGCATGTTATTAGTTATTATGTACTTTTAACAGAATTCTGATGTATTCCGGAGGTCTTAAGCAAATACTTTAAAAAGTAACCTAAGTACTTTTTGTGTTGATTTATTTACTTTCGGTAGTTTATGTAAAAATGAATTCAATTTTCTGTTTTTACTTGGTTTGTAAAACCTAGACATATTTATTTTATTTCGAGATTTTACACGAACTTAAAAATATGAGCAATCAAACACTAATGAGGACGCGTTTTTTGAAAATTACTTTTTACAAACTTATCAAATAAGCTAATGCAAAAGACCCCGCCCCCCAAAAAAAATGAAAAATTTGATTTGACAGAAAGTAATTTTTTTTAAGGAAAACTAATTTGTTAAAAATCTAAAGTAAGATTTGTTTAAAAATTTTACAGCTCAACACACAAATCATAGAAAATATCCATAAGAATTCAAGTTAACAAAAATATTATCTATTTCTCTATGATTTTATATCATATTGGCATAAAGCGTAAAAAAATCACGTCTCTTTTTTTTTCAATAGGGTAGGTTTTAAAAATAGAAAATATTTATAAGACTATGCTTTAAAAATTATGTTACGTTTTCGTTGTATTAAAGGTTCTATTTAAGAAAAAAATTAAAAATCTCTCAGTATAAATTCAGTGATAATTGCTTTTATGCATACATTTACCTCCTCACCGTTATATATTTTACACACACACACACACACACACACACACACACACACACACACACACACACACACACACACACACACACACACACACACACACACACACACACACACACACACACACACACACACACACACACACACACACACACACACACACACACACACACACACACACACACACACACACACACACACACACACACACACACACACACACACACACACACACACACACACACACACACACACACACACACACACACACACACACACACACACACACACACACGCACACGCACACGCACACGCACGCACACACGCACACGCACACACACACACACACACATATATAGTTTAAAAGTTCTATTTCAATATTTCCCTTAAGTACTAAATTTATTCCTTTAAATTGTGCAATGTAGCTTTTTTTGTAATTATTTTAAGCAATTAGAATATGTTCATAAAAGAATCCATCTATGTTAAAAAACTGTTAAACATACAGTAGTGAAAAAGCAATTAAATATATTCAATTAAATTGGTTTTTTTAGAATTATTTAATTGAACTTTAAATTTTTGTACACTGTTCTACATATTTTGAAAACCTAAAAATTTTTAGGTTTGATTTATTTTGGGGCAGTAAAAATCTCCAATTTCGAACAAACTATGGATAAATGACTAATATTTTCTTCAGTTCATAAAGTAACTTTGAAATTCAGACATCAACTGAATCCTTTGACTTTCCATACATATTTTACAAAACTTACTACATATTTATTTCGAACATCTGTAAAATAGATTTTTTTGTTCCATACATTGCAAATTCGAAGTTAATTTTCCTTCGAATTCTAAGAACAAAATTGCTTTCTTAGAACACTTTTCCGTTATTAAACCTTAGAAGCTCTAAAAGTTGTTCCTTCGCCACAATACACGGGAGATCACAATAAAATAAACATATTTTTCATCCATTTCTGAAAACAGTTCATATACCTGTCGAATCCAACTTCCTGTCATTAAACATGAACTCAATGAGCCATCTATCGATGATGATCCTATATCGATATGGCTTTCTGGATATTGCTTCCCTCCAAATAAAGCACCGAGTTCCTGAGAAAATAATCCGCTTTACTGCTCCCTGCATTTACCAATCGTTGTAACAGGCGGCCATACGAATGGCTTTATTTAGAACGGCCGGGCCACTAGCTCTCGCATTTTCGAGTGGACCTTTGCCCCGTCGTCGTGGCAACGATTCGGTCTGGCACGTGATACCTGACGTTTAGAAGAAGTAGGCTTTGGATGATTGGGTGATTGCGTTTCAGGTATTCATTAAGTGCTTCTCGAATGGAAGGTTGTTTTCGGAAGGGTTATTTGTTAGTATTCTCTAACGTTCTTGAGATTCATTACTCCAGCTTCCGTTGCAGCGAGAATGTCCCGATTAGGAGAAAATGGCGTAACATTATTAGGGGTAGGCAGGCACAAGGTTTGATTCTTGATAATTAACTTCAATATGGAAAATGGTTTTAAATTATTGATCAAAACATTGCTTTCGAATTAGTGCGTTAATTTTACTTTTGGTAAATAATGAGATGAATAAGGCAGTTTTAAAATAACGAGTAACATATCACCTTTAATTATTTGACCAGAATCCTAAGTGCCATACTAGTAGGCCCACAACTATTTTATTGCAACCCATTAGTAGAAATGCAATTCGAATTAGAATAAAAATTCAGGTATATTAAATTTAAGTCTAGTTTACATAATCTTTTGCAATATTTCGCATTTCAAATTGATATTATTTGATATTTGGAATAATTGGATTTACAACGGCACACACATACAAATTGGCATGATTTCTAAGTTTTATTAATTGATGGATTATAATGTTGCTAGAAACTCAGAAAGACCGCATTTAGTAATATTTATAAATATGTAAGTTAGTTTTGTGTAGGAGATTTCATCGGGTAGAAGAATTTTTTGCTGGATTCTTTGTATATTTATTGCATTATCATTAACTCAACATAGTGAACAGAGTTTGGTAATAATATTGGGAGTAAATTGCAAGTAATTGTATTTTACTTTATTCTTCAAAGCAACTGGATTTATCCCCCCCCCCAAGGATAGCTCTTTATGGGAATTCTTAATTATATATTTAGTTCACATATTTTGATTCTGTTTTTAGAGTATCGTTATTTAATTATTTGTTTTAGTAGGACTATGGTATTCAGGAAATTAAACGAATCAAAATTACTTTATTGTAGAATATATACTGTACTGTTGCTTTATATATTATTATTTATAGGAATATTCAACGGAATAAAGTCTGCTTAACTGTTTATGAAGTTGATAGTTAATGAAAAAATCACTTGAAAGTCATTTGGATGGCTGTTTCATAAATATTTTATTATTATTTCTGAAGAACAACACATAACTTATAAATTTCCACTTCTAATATTCAATTATTTTCCACTTTTAAAATATGCGTCAAATATTAATACTTGTATTTAAAAATTGATATCTTGAACATATTAGAAAATAAATTATCTTTATTGAAAGATGTTACATTTATTATTTGTAAACGTCTATTTCTCATTACTAAATTACATTCATTAAGTTGGAATAAAAAAACCTTAAACTGTTTTTTCTTTACACTAGATAATTCTTAAAAAAGGATCAATTTTGTAGAATGGCTTCAAATTTTTTGCTATTTATTTAGTTAGAAAAAAAGAATTTCCCTTTGAAAGAATTTCATTTGGTATTTTTTTGAAGTCAGGATATATTTTTAGAGTTGTATAATCGTCCTTAAAAGTCTCATACACATTGTTAAGATTGTCTGATTCAGTTTTTACTGAAAATATAATATTCTCATCAGTTCTAAGCAAAAAAGGTATCAATGTACGTTTAATACTTAGACTTATAGTTGTACATATATAAATATAAACCAATATAATAAAGATAAAATTGAAAAACAAATATATTCTTCTTTTCAGTTTTTTTTTGATGAATCTGTTTTGAGTGTTTATGTAAAAACTTGTTCGGCATTCATTATTTGTCTTTCAATGAAAGTTTTTAAATACCAAGAAAAATAATTCCTAATATGTACAATAAACATTTAATTTGTTAAGTTATTATTTATTCCTTTCATATAATAATCAAATCTCACATGAAGAACTAAAGCCTCAAAATTATGAAAAAAGTTTAAGTATGTAATAAGTGAGTATGCTCTATTTGAATTATAAAATACAGCAAATTTGCTTATTGTTTTATGATGATTTTAAAACTTTCTGCATAAAAGTTTTTACATAAACTTTCTACATAAAAGGGAAACAATACCTCACCTTACTGTGCACACCGACATTAGATAAGTGAACCAAAAAAAGTCCATCTACACTCACGTACATTTCATCCCAAATTTAAGTCAAATAGTTGAATGCAACTGTACCCATAGTTTAACATAAAGGTTTTCCAATACACTTTAAGACACTGTATTGGTTAAATGTACTGTGCAGACGTCTAGAAACACACATCAACTTTGCTTAAGAATGTTGCAAATCTCTACGAGAGCTTTGGATTGTATCCAATTTTCCTTTTAAAATAATTCTGTTCGGGCATTAATAAAGTTGCTTCCCTAAAAATCAGCATTTACTTCCAGAAAAGTCACAGAAATGCTTTTCAGTTCTACAGACGTTTTGAAATGGAATATTTCCCCCCTTTTTCCAGTCATTAAATAAAACAGAACTATTTCAATCCTAGTCAGCGCTTTCCCGTCAGTACTCTGAGAAAAACATTCTTGTTTAAGTATTTATATTGTGCGTCAGGAAACATATTGCTTCACAATAAATTGAAAAGGAACAACGTTTTCTACGAACGCAGAAAAAAGGTTTGTCTTTTTAAAAGGAGACAGAGAGAGAGATCTTTCTAAACATTTAATATGTTATTTATTTTCGATCTATTCCTAGTCACTTTACGATATTTAAATCCTTCGGTAAGAAGATATTTTGGGAAAGAATTTACTGTGTCTTGAGACATCACGTATCTGTCTGATCCTTTATAATATTTATGAAAACTGATTGAATATGCATAGAAAGAAGTTGCCTCTGAAAGATGGCTTGAATAGCTTTCCTATTTGGTATTTTTTCTCATGTAGTTGGTTACGTGCACTACGTATTGCTTTGAAAATGAGGTTTTAACATTATGTGATTAAACAGGTAAAATATCAATATGATTGTACGTGTCGCAAAAAAGTTCCTATTAGACCTTATATAAACCAGGGGTACTCAACCTTTTTTTTGCTGGATCGCATACATATGTCAGCCATTTTATGCGGGTCGCACACATATGTTAGCTATTTCACGCGGGCTGCAACATGAGATTAAACGGGGGGAGATGAGGGAAGGTAGAAATGCTTAAGACCAAGATAACTTTGGAAATTTAAAGTATGGAAAATTGATCAAAATATTACAACTTCTGTGTTTTGCTTTATTAAATTCTTATTTATTTATATTTTATTACTTTTGTCACACTAACACTAAATTAAAATTGTTTAAGAAACACTCCTTCCCAATTTTTGCATCAGTAAATGGTCTCATATGATAATCAATAAAGCAACAAACGTCTTAGGATATCTTTGTTTCTACTGTGAGATGACCACTGACGAAACACTTTGTTGCCGTTGCCAAGAATATTCAATAGAACCATTTTATCACTTTTTGGAAGAGGATAAATGTCATTAAATAATCCCTGTTTATTGTTATTTTTTAAAATACAGCACTTTCGTGACAAACCAAACAAGTTATCCACAAAAAGAAATCAACCTCCAAATTATTCGAATATTTTTCGCTTGCAAGGTATGAAAGATTGTTCAGAAAATTAATTCCAACTGTAAAATTTTTAATAATCCACTATTGTCTGTTATCACTAAACGTGACCATTACCAATATAAAAACAATATCGACAGCAAAAAAGCAAAATTGATATATTTGATTTCTTGTGTCAAAGGATTTACCACCACATTTTAAATACATTGTCTTAAATATAAAAATTTCTTGGAGCATTGGGTCATGACCAGACCACTTAAAAAGGCTCAGTGGGCCGCATGCGGCCCGCGGACCGCAGGTTGAGTAAACCAATGATTTGATGCCTTAAACCAATGATTTGATGAAGTTATAAATCTATAAACTTAAATATAATTAAGATTTTAATCTTAATACGTACTTTTGTATCTCTTTATTTGAAAAAATCTATAATTTCGAAAAATAGTCAATAGTTCTATAGCTAACATATTTAAAGCATTAAAATAAATTTGCATATATATGAAATATGAATATTTATTCATTAGTGTTTTGATTTTATATTTACCTTTTTCTATGCCAAACATTGCATCAAATCAGTACTTTTTTAATTAAAAAATGTTTAAATATAATTTCTTGTGAATTATGCTAATGCAAAGGTGGATGTCACCTTCTTTTCTTTTTTTTTCTTCTGATCAGACTGCTCAAGAACTTTGCAAATTACTTTTTTCACCCATCTTCTTCCGTTTTCTAGATGTTAATGCTAACACTGCCGTTCACTTCCACTACCACATGGCTACTTAACTAAACTTAGACATTAATTTTATGAATATAGCAAAAGTCATTCCAAAGTTGAAAGGGTGTCGAGGGACTTTAGGGGGCATATTGTATATGATACTAAATAAAATAATACTATGAAGTTAATTGATGATCGCAATGTATATTTATTTACGTAGTGTTTTATTCTCATAAATAATTTCTATGGGATAAAAACTCAGTTTTTTCATTCAGAAAAATTGAATATTGATTATGTATACATTTGACCCAACTCGACTACAGCCATTAATCTATTTTCAATAAATGACTCG
The DNA here is from genome assembly GCA_019973935.1 of Trichonephila clavipes. Classification (NCBI taxonomy): domain Eukaryota; kingdom Metazoa; phylum Arthropoda; class Arachnida; order Araneae; family Nephilidae; genus Trichonephila; species Trichonephila clavipes. Next base: position 954,215 of record BMAU01019655.1, read on the forward strand.
GTGCGACGTTTAAATGACGATCAAAAGATTGAAGATAGTCGTAAAGCAATTTCATAGTTCATTTATTGATTTTCGATAAAGCTGTAGTTAAAACTACTTTAAAAGAATCTAGTGCATTAATTTATACGTTTTATCTTAATTGACTTTACTTGGTTTGATGTTGTTATTGAGAAATTTGCCAAATTCGTTTACAAATAGCCGAGTTAATCACGGTGACTTCATTTAGATAGTTGCATTATTTGCTAATCACCAATAGTGCAAAATGATTACACAGCTTATTGAGCTTTAAAATAACTATTGATGATTTCATAGTATCAAATTTGGCATAAATCGACGTATTAATTGTGCGTCCACAATTAATAGTTCAATAAATTAACAATTTACACATAAACTAGCTTCTATTCAATTATTGTATTTTTTATTTGTGTAAGAAGCTTATTTCATGAGCTATATTGTTAACAGCAATAAAAATCCTTTTTATAAGTGCCTTATTTACGATTAAGAAAACGAGTTAATTTAAACTCTGTAAAGGCTTGGTTTGCAACGCTGTTTTGATTTTGTGTAAAGAGGACACTGTTGTTGATGATAGAACCGGATTTTCTTTTGAGCGGGAAAAGGATTGAAATGGTGAGGGTGAACAAGATGACTGAAGTAGATTGCTAAAGTTCTATATCATTAACATTTGTAATTGATGTTGTGAGTTTTCAAAAATAATAATAAGCGGTAAGCTTGGTAAAAATGGAAGTAATGTTTTCGATTAACGCGTCATGGCATAGTAACAAGCCCAAGCGATTAAATTTGATGCCAGTTCCATGATTTTGGTCAAAAATGAATATTTCATACAAAATTCTATCTTAATATCGCTAGCTTAGGTGAAAGAAAATTCCTTTTGAAATATAAAGAATTTTTCAAAAAATATTGTTTTAAATATTTTAGTAATAACTTTCATTTATTTAAGAGACCGGTATAACCGATCTATATATACATTGAATATTCTAGTATTCTTAAGTCTTAAAATAATATAAAGGAATCGTTCTATCTTATATTATTAAATTTAAGTGTTTTATTGTTATATTAGATACCATTTCTTATTTTCTTATTATTACATTATATTGTGTACCATATAATCTCCATTAACTATTTCCTCCAGAAAATAAAATAATTACTTCTTTTGGAATCGAACGTAATCCCCCGAACTTTTTATTAGCTACATAAATTTCGATTTCTTTACAAATCGATAAACTTTTTCTCTTCGGTGGATTAACTGAAGTAATTTATGATAATCTTGAAGATTTTGCAGAAAGACAATGAAGAAAAAGCATAAAAAAATTTACTTTATTGAAATTTTTTTAATTCCATTAAAAAGTTAGAATACGAAGCTACAAAATTTATCGTATTATCGTATGGCGTAATTTTATCGTATATCGATGAATCGATAATGGACCGTGTGTCGGAAATGTCGTAAACTACAGGCCATAGGAAAATTACATTTATTTCAACAGAAAGCACTGGTGAATATCGACCAAAGCTTCCTATGAGGAAGTATCTGATCTGTTTTGTAGTTCAAAACTTCTGGAGTGAATTTCGTAAAATTTTATCGTTTTTTTGCATGTCTGATATCATTTGTGATTTAAATAAGATTGTATACAAGCTACGGTGTTTGCTCATTTGAACCGAGCTTACATGGAGAAAGTTTTAAAAGCAAAACACTATAACTAAAAATGAAAATAAATAATGCAAGGTATAATCCTGTTTGTGGTTTAGTTTACCTTTTTAGTAATTAGATGATTTTGTACTGGTGAATATTACAATATAAATAAAACCAAAAAAATATTCTTGCTTTTGAGAAACCATTAACTCACACACAGTGTTTTTATAAAAATAACAAGGAAAAATATGGTAATCTAAATAGTTTCCATAAAAATATAAAGTTCTGACAAAGTTCGAGGGAAAGGAGTAAATTTGTAATTTTAAGAATATGAAGATTTAAAATTTTTGCACAAAATTTTGTCTGTTTTTTTTTGTAAGGGATTTATTGATGGAGAGGATTGGGGAAAACGGATACTTCACATGTAACAAAAAACATTGTTTGAACTTCAATATCTATTTGGAAAATTTTTTGATAGCGTAATATAAGTTTTATTTTAATTTTATGTGTAAGTACATATTTTAAAATCAGTGAGTGTAAATACTCAGACGATTCCAAAGGGATTTATTTAAATCGAAACTTGTTGTATTCGGTTTGATTTGAATAGTTATAAAATTGGGCCAATTAATAAAATAAAAATGTGTTAGATAAGTTTTTTAAAAAATATAATTTTGTTTCTTTTTCAGAAAAGTAGTTTCAAATAAGATATATTTAAGCAATATTTATCTAAATATTTTGAAACTCTTTAAGAAAATGAAGATGAAACTTTGTGTTAAAGAAACATGAGAAGTATTTTTATTATTTCATATTAGCTTACATACTGATAAGAGACTGGAGAGCCCCCTTTTTATTGGTAATTTCAATAAAAAGTGAAGACTTATTTACAAAAAATAATAAATCGATAAAAGTGACAAAACCACGAACTTATTATTGCTATCATAAAAAGTTTGATATGATGCTTCAAAAATAAATAAATAAAAAGGTAGAACATGGTAAAATTAATCGTTTCCATAAAAATGTATATATCCGGCAAAATATGACATAAATAAACACTTTGAATGATAAATAACAAGTGAAGAACAAACATTAAACATTTAACATTTGTTAAGAAATAACTAACATTATGAAACATTATTATTTAAAAATAAGTTACTGTTGTTAATGCCACCTGTCTGACGCTGTGAGACCCAGACCTACAAAATCCATCTCGGAAAAGGGCTACAGTATGCCTGTTGTTAGCTGTTACTTTGAGCACCATATAAGAGACAGCACGATTTGTCTCGGTCCACCTCAATTTTTAGGGAGAACGCCCTGGAGGTGTTCAGGGATCTCCCCCTTTTTTCCCCGTCCATCAATTTTATTAAAGGACTTGCGGCTCGACGGTTATTTAGAGTGCCTACATGCAGCACATGCACTGTACATTTACAAACATACATGCCTTCTCCTGGATTTGAACCCAAATATTACGCCACAGTTAGCGTCACTAACCACTATTCTGGAATTACAGAAGTAAAACATGAATTGAAAGGACATGTGTGTTTGTTGAAAATATTTAAAATTGATCAAATCATTTGCAATAAAAATTGAACCTTCACATATGAATCAGTTTTCATTCTACGTTTTAGAAATTCGTTGTATTGTTTATACATATAATGATTAACTTTAATTTCATCTTAAAGCTTTTTAATTTGTAACGGTCCTGAACCTCCAGGACTTTCGCGTAAATAAGCAATTGTTAATTACCCGCATAACGGGATAATTATAATTTTATCCCTTAAAAATTAACAGCTCTGCCTTTTTAAAGTAAGAACTGATCGTATGAAATATTTCCACCAATTCCAAGCTCCGTCCAAGAAAGTCATATGAGTTTGGAACTTCCGGTTCCCGTTTCAAATAAAAGTCAGAGATTCTCTGGAAAATTCAGCCTGTTTTTTGTTCTTCGTCATGTTGTCAGCTGCAGATTGTTTTTACTTTATTGTTCTTTGTTGTACCGTCCGTACTTGTTTTGTGTTTAAATGTACAATGAACTGGATTACCATCAACAGGAGGCTACCCCATCAATGCAAATATAACAACAGAAATAATTCCCTATGATCATCGTTAAATAAAGCCCTTATATTCCGGTGTACATGATATATATATATAAATATGTATATATATATAATTTTAAATATGATTGATCTATCACTAATACCCTTTAAACATTTCATATTAAATTAAGTAAGGATTAACTCCGATTCATTAATTTCCTGTAGTATCTGAGAGAGATGTGTGCCATATATAGCTTAAGTTTGGATCAAAATCAGTAACTTAATCTGATTGACAACTTACAAGGGAGTCTATAATCTTCTTTGCATAACCGCAAATTGTATTTCTCAATTTTCACTGTTTAATAGTAAATTAAACGTCATTTCCTATATAAATTATTATGTTACACGCTGTGTTATAGAATAACTTGTCATATTGAATATTGTGTTTAGGTATGAACTCATAGATATAAATTTCTTAATTCTTATATTTTCGCATCTTTTAATGAAATATTTTCAGGAAAGTATTTTTTAATGATTTTAAACTAATAATAAATACGGATATCCAAGAAAAATGGATTTTTATTTTGATATAAGAAAATATTTACTTGCCAATAACATATTGCCGATTATTGAAACTAAAATAACTTGTAAGGATGATAAAATGAGAATAGGCAAAAGTAAAATAAAGAAAAAGAAAAGAAAACAATTTCAGAAATAAATTCAAGCTATCCGCTGTCGTTTTCATTCTCTTTCCCTCCCATACACAGAAATATAGAGAGGTTCTAAAAAGACTAATTTTACAACATCCCCTAGTATTTACTGGAATCAAACTAATACGCCTAAAAATGATGAACAATTTCTGTTTTATAGCCCTAGTATCTGCAGTGACGTTTATAAAGCTCGGCGAAATTGATAGACTTTACAAAAAAGCAATTGATATTAGATGTGTTGATTTTGTATTGTTGTATTGTATTTGTATTTTGTATTTGTTGATCTAATATTATTCTTTTCAAAACAGTTTTCATAATTTTGAACATTAGTCTTTGCACAAAGTTAAATAATATGTAATACTATATACGTATATATGAGTGAGTGTTTTTTCTCTTTCTCTCCCTCGTTATATATATATATATATATATATAGTCTAATTCTCTACAGACAAGAGATAAACATTCACCAATCACATTCGAAAAAAACGCAGATACAGTAAAGAGAACATACAATGAAGGACACTAGATTAAAACTTATAAAATGGATGCTGCAGTATTATACACATTACTGACTTAGGACAGCTAATATATAAATTACATAAAAGTGGGGTTGAACATGTTTTTTGGCCAGCCAACCTTCCCCCTTTATGTAAATAATATATATATATATATATATGTTAATATATATATATATATAAATACATATATGTTAATTTATATATATATATATATGTTAATATATATATAAATACATATATATATATATATATATATATATACATATATATATGTTAAGTATCGTAGTAGCGTTGGCCGGTGTTGGTTGTTGTCATATCTGATGTATTGAATATACCTTCAGGATAACTTTTACCTTTTATTATGAAGCACACATCAATAGATTAAAACACATTTACGGTGTATTTTCACATTGAATAGGCATCTGCATGTTGGAGGAGACAAAGACAAAGAGCAGCAGTTATTTACATTCGTACATGATGAAGGGCAAGCAGCCAAAAGAGATTTTTCTTTTATACCAGCAGTGCAAGCGCGTGATTATTACGTAATAGTAGTTCTGATTGGATAGAAAGGGCGGGACAGGGATTTCGGACTATCTGATTACGATTAAGATTACAATGTTAATTTTAAACCAAAGAAATGAAGTTATTTTAAATATTAGAACAGAAAGTTAATAAAAAGGATACTAGAGGGAATTATATATATATATATATATATATATATATATATATATATTAATATATATATATATATATATATATATATATATATATAATTATTATTTTAAGCAGATATAAATTTCGGGATTCTCATGGTATGCATATGATTCGAGACCTTAATAACTATTTAGTACAAAAAATGAATATTAAATTAGATGCAAGTGAAAATTACTCTACAGAATATTGTACAGTATTATTTATGAATAAATCATTTAACAAAATTAATTTTTCAAGTATATTTCAAAAATATCAATCCTTTTTTTCCTATTAAAAAATTATTATTAAAAAGGCTTTCAAATACAACAAGAAACTTGGTAGATTTATATTTAATTATAATCAAGTCTCGGAGCTCCTAAGTTCAGAATCATGTAAATGCAATCTATATCGGGACTATATTGATGTTTATCATCAGCACATGTCACAGGAGACCTTAGCATCGTGAAAGATGATTTGTTAAGAAATTTTATGGAATAGGTACCGGTTTTAGACTGATGATCACAAAAAATAAATCTAACGTTATGAAACAAATCATAAAAGATTTAGATAAATTCTACCTTAAAATAGCAATTAAATACGGAATGACGATTGAAGCTTTCAATCAATTTAGATCTTATGTAGCAACAGAAATTCGGGAATTAGATTTCACTGTTGAAAATGAAATTATGTATAAAGATCTTAACTCATCAATAGAAAATATCCAAAATGACTTCGTGATTACATATGTTGATAAGGTCTCTGCTAATTATGCCATAATTTGTAAATACTTTTACAGTAAATTATTAAGTAACCCCATTTTAAATAATAATTCATTTCAAAAATCCATTCACAATAATAGAGAAGATGATAATCGTCTTTTAGCTTTGAATAAAAAATACTGAATATTCATCTAAATAATATTAAATATCCAAGTATGTTTTTAACACCAAAATTTGATAAAAGCCCTATAAAATTCCGTAGTATCACTAATGGATACAATACATATATCACGAAGTCTGGAAAGATCTTACAATCTCTTCTTCAAAATCTAATTGATAACTTACAAAACACGACAATAATTAAAAATAGCTTAGAGATTGCTGGAGTTACTAAGGATATGTTAATTTTTTCCATTCATGGCTTTGATTTCGAGAACCTTTTTAATTCTATAGATATTGACGATATGATTAAGGTTCTACAGTTAATTTATGATAAATATGAATTATATACTTTAATGAAAAAAGAAAAATTTGATATTCTTGTTAACCTCGTATTAAAAGAAAATTTCATTGCATTTTTGATCAGAATCTTTATAAACAGATCAAAGGATTACCTCAGTGTGGTCCAGCTAGTAATTGTTTAGCGAACCTATATTTATATTTTTTTGAAATTGATCGTGTTGTAAATGATTCTTACATGATTTATCGTTATATAGATGATATAATAATTTTTGGTAAAAATAGTGAATACAAACCAAATATTATATTCTACCCTGATTATCTCAAGCTCCTTAAAACTAACTTCAACTCTAATATGGTGGAATTCTTGTATTTAGACTTGCATCTTATTAACAATAATTTAGTCAGTAACATTTTTGACAAAAGAGATTCGTTTAAGTTCCATATAATTAAAATTCCTGTATGGAATAGTAACTTGCATATATCAATTTACAGAAATATCATTTTGAATTTTTTTATTTAGAAATGATAACTTCACTACCCACAAAATAGATAAATACAAAAATATAAAAAAAAATTTTCAATGTTGTTTAGATCATGAATACCCTTTTAATTTCTTAAGAACTTATATTCATCACAAATACATTAACCGTCTTGCTACTTCGAATTCCAAAACCACCACACAACAATAGGATTTCAAAGTCAGCATGTTAGTGGTCTTGCTATGAAGATTATATCATAACACTCATATCACAGTTTACATTTTTTCCACACACATCTTGAACATCTTACACATTATTGACAACCAACCAAATTAGAGCCTAACAAATTTACTTTTTTGACAATCAACCAATTCAAATTCTACCATATTTGATTGTCGTCTTTTTTGATACCTGTCTTTGCTGGCTGGTTTAAAAGTTAGCTCAAAAGATGTGTTTATGTATATTCGAATTTTTTAACTTGGTGAATAATTGATTTTCATTGATGTCAAGACGCTTGATTATCTTCGTACAAGCTCTGTGAGTAAGGAAATTTTGTTAAATTATTTTTTGAAAAATACTTTTCTTATGTAATTGTTTTAGGATTTTTCTACTTTTCTTACGTAATTATTTTGCGATTTTTCTGCATTAAGAGTTTGGGAGAGTTTGTTACATAATAGTAGTGATTGGTTTTACAATACTCTCTGAGTTATCCATACTCTGAAGTTTTGTTTATTTGGTTTTTCCTACCTAGTTGCAAAGGGGGAAGGTTGGCGCCTTCAAACTAGTTTAACCCTAATTATTCGGTCCTAAGTCCGAAATTGCTTTCTGACTCGCTAGGTTCTTCTTTTCTGTAGTTTTTTTTTATTTCTCTATAATTTTTTGTTCTTCATGTTCAGCTTTTATATTTTTATTACGCTATTTCTTGTTATGTTCATTATCTATTATTTCTTGTTTTTGATATATAATACATATTTCTTTTATATATATATATATATATATATATATATATATATATATATATATATATATATATATATATATACGTAATAATTCCAATAATTTAAACGGCAATAGCTCTCAAATTGTTTAATGTTGAGTCCCTTAGGACAACTGTGTAGATATTTTAATTGGTTACCCGCCTACCGGGAACTTCTGAAACTATCTTCATCGACCTCCTAAAATCACTGTTGATTCCGCTGATGTTAAATACCGAGATCTGGAAATCTCGCTCATTCTTCTGTTTTCGCCTGTTCACTGCAAACATGTAATCAGCCGGTTGCTGCGCTTTGTTTGCTTGTGTATTCTACTTGTCTGTGTCGTGCCGTCTAGTCCTTATTGTTTGTAAGATGCATATGTGTTTCTAGAAGTACAATAAATTAGAGTTAATAAATTACTGGATTGCCTCTTCGTAATACAGTATCAATCAGTCACCACGGGTCACGCGTCCTACCTTTGGTTCGCCATGTTAAAATCAACCACTCGATACGACATAGTATGCACTTCTAAAAGTTTTCTTATTATATATATATATATATATATATACATATATATATATATATAAATATATATATATATATATATATATATATAAATATATAAATATATATACATATATATATATGTATATAGCGATAGATAAATATATTGACAATTAGTATAATTAATTGCAACCTTACTAAAATATAGATTTTATTAGAGTTTTCCCTAATATGAGCAAAGAAAAGTGAGCTACCTTATTCGCTGCATCAATCAATAAACTTTATTTTTATGATTTCTACTTCAAAGAAGATTTAAAACCTTAGAGTTGAGATAAGTTGTGTTCGAAAATATTTTTGAACTCGGAAAGTACGTTCAACTTGGAAGTATCAGATTAGTTTTAGTTGGATTACACCTGTAAAATAAAAATGTGTGCCCGGATATTTTTTCTTGCATTTTATAAAAAAAATGAAAGTAAAATATGACTTCAAAAAACTCAACTCGATTTTATGATCGATACTTTCAATGAAAGTATTCTAACGTATTTGTTTTACTTGTATCGTATCTTCAAGAATTTATTTCGTAACACTTTCTTTTAAAGATATATTTTCTTAAAAATCAATATACTATTATAAACCAGAAAAATCATGTCCTAAATTTTAGAGAACAAAAAAACGTTATTAAATTTAATAATCGAAGAAATAAATTGATATGTGTATTGAATTTCAGCAGCTTAGGCCACTTCAGTTATATTAAATTACACTGTAAAAATGTATAGTTATCAGCACTCCTACATAGTTTAATGTGTCCGTGAATATATATGAAAGTATATACGTAAAATATGCTTGGGTGAAATAAATTATTCACACTATTTCTATTTGTAGAGCAGAACGATTAAAAGTGCTTAAAAAAGTAACAATTACTTCTATAAATATCACTAGTAAATCATTTTACTTGAGTGCGCTTTCTTTTTTAAATTAATCTAGTCAGTAGATGATGGTTAAAATGCCTTTACTGGTGTTCAAGATTAAGGAAATTTGCCTATCGAGCTTGATATTATCTCGAAAAGTACTGAATGTAGAAAGGAACTAATACTTTTGAAGCAAAGACACAAATTTACAGTGCAAGTTGTTTAAAAGTGTTTCAGCGTTTGACAATTCATTTCAAAAAAATTTGCAAAAATGCATATCAATTTTTGAGCTCCGTCTGTTCGAATACCTTGACAAGTTTGAAGATATTTTTTTCTCAATATTCCGTACAATTGATAATAAAACGAGTAACCCCGATAGTTTGGGTAACATAAGAATATGGCTAACGGTTGAGAGGCAGAGCAGTTTCTAGAATTGACTGCTTGTTGTTTCTTATCCCACTTGATCGATAGAAACATCTACATAAAGTCAATGAACCCTTGTATTTTTAAACAATGAAGGACTATAGCAGGACTTGAGAACAACTGGTTTTAATGGCAACTAATACAAGCAAAGATGTGGGCAGGAGCAGGTTGGGTCACATTGCAATTAGGACAAGAAGGGTAAACTTCAAGACCCGTCACATGCCATTGACCTCGAGTATGTTCACTGGGAAACCTAGCAAGAGTCATTTTATTTCACCTACTGCTTGTCCAAAGCAAAGCAGCGCCAGAACAATTTCCATCATACCACTCATGTACGGGGTCTACCTCCCAGATGAACTGATATTTTGTTTGACCAGGGTAGCAATTTCTGAAAAAAGTAAGGCAGCCACCATGTGTAGAATCTTCATGGCTGCCCTCACGGGCCAAACCATCTGTGATTTTATTCCCGCAGACATTCACGGTACCCACTAAAATAATCTTAACATTGGCCCTCAAGTAATTTAAAAGCTGGATAGATTGTTTGAGACGGCCAGATTTGTTTTTTTTCTTATAGCTACAGTATAAGGCTGCAAAAGATAGAAAAAAATTGGTTATGAGAAAAGTCATCTAAGAGCCACAGCGAACATTGGAGATTTGTATTAATGCATTGCAACAATGAGTAGCAGGATCGTAAAAACTTCTTAGTTGTCTCGAAAACTTCATGTGTTCACAGGAATCCTAACTTCAACGATTACTATTTTGAAAAGGATGCATGAGAAATGTCTGTATGTATAATTTACATTCTGCTCAATTCCACGTACATAAGAAACGATTAATCAAGGTTTAAGACATTACGGTATGGATAAATAGGAGATCATACTATTTTCTGAGCAGTTTAGATTCAGCCTAATCATTGATTCTTGACATAATCTGGAGGAAGTTAGGGATTCGCTACTATGTCGATCAACATCCTAGAAAAAGACCAATACAGCAAGAAAAACATTCATGGTCATAGCTGGCATCATGTTGGATAGACACACAAACTTTCATAAGTTTGACATAAGCAACGTGACGGATTTCAAGTAACGGATGAAATCCAGGGGATCCATATTTTACTTTTCAAGGATGCAATTTGGCCTGATTTCAACAATATTAATGATGACGCTTGTCGTTATCAAGCTCATCTAGCTGACGAATTTCTGAAGATTGCCCTTAGATGGATTGGCCTGCTATTTCTTGAAGCCTTATCCTTATAGAATATATTTCAGATGCTAATTAGAGGGTTATTACAACTAACCTTCTCATTCCGATAACCATCTATGACCTAAAAAGTGTTTCGTTGGAGGAGTATGACTGATTGCCACAGTGGGACTAACTCTCTCATTTCTAATATAAACGAACGTTCCGAAAACGGTTTAATTGTAGAAAGTAAGAATACTCTATGAAGAATTCAAGATCAATTGCTGGGAGAAGAGCAGAATGGTAAAAACTTCTGAGGAAGGCTCATGCCACAAAGAGCTGTCATGCCAATGCTGCTACTGATGATGGATGAGCATACTTTAAATTCAAAAATATAATTTTATTTTAGACATTGTAATATTATCTTAGACATTTCAAAATTGATGGGCTCTACGCATAATATGGGTGTGTACCATAATTTACATATGGTATACTTTTTGTGTTATATTATTCTATATGCAAATATAACTCCGTTAAAATCTGAGTAATAGCACTTCTGGAAAAAATCAGTTAAAAGTGCAAAGCTTCTTAACTTGAAACTCTAGTATATTTGATTAGTTTTAATAATTAAAATTAACCGCAGTATAGTAATATAATATGTGAATTTGATCAAATTGTTGATATTCATTAAAATATTCTATTTTATTTAAGAATTAAGAACATGGGAAGAATATACGGTTGGTTTTTATACAAAGGTATAATAAAAGTGTTAGCAGAGTAAGTTCAATGATTCATGACTCAAGAACCATATCTTATACTTTTACAATCAAGAAATCAAGTCGCTTGTCATATTTTGAGAAAAAATTGTTACAATCATCCGAATAATTGTCTACTGTAACATCCGATGCACTAACATAAAATTCTTTATAAATTTGTTATTTCGAAAACCATTAAGAATAAGTCAGTTAAGTTGCATTCTTCTGAAAGTTACATCTTTATGCTTAGCAATCGTTGCTCTTTTCTAGATTTCATATACATTACATTAAAATTCTCTCATGAATTTCCCTAAAATCTCACTGAAAATATTCTATTCTTTCGGGATCTTGATACATCTGCATTCTAGACATCTTACAGCGTTGATGAAATTCACAGTGATAATGAACGTCATACGTGAAATAAATTCTACATTAGGCTCTGACGTTTGAAATTCCACTCATTTATCAAAGTTTAGATCATAGTCTACAGAGAAATGGGATGAGTCCATTTAAAGCCGACTGAAAGGAAGGTGCTGTTTAGAATGATTAAAATGAAGTTTATATTTACTATAACACTCGCTATAGCTGTACTGTTTAGATAAACTTCTAGTTTAATTATTCATGTGGAGATTTATGTGATAACTATAACTTGAAATACACATGATGTTTATATATTTCATGTGACATCAATTTCTGAGCAAATGTTAACATTTTTTAATTAAAAAAATTAGTGTTATGATATTCCTGTCTGAAGACGACAGCAAATGAGTGAGTGAATATTAAAGTCGCACTGTTCAGCTACATGAAGACTTTTGGTGACGGACCTCGTAAATTTGAACCATGGTCAAGTGACGAGCACGACTCCTAAGCTGGCACCCTCTCTCATAACTACCACACCATACCAACGGTAGGAAGTTTATATATATATATATATATATATTATATATATATATTTATATATATATATATATATATAAACTTCATATATATATTATATATATATATTATATATATATATATATATATATATATATATATATATATATATATATATATATATATATATATAATCTCTCGACAGATTTAACGTAAGTCATTTCCCCTACGCAGAGGGTCTTTAGCGGTACTGGGCTTGAACTCATGACACTCCAACCACATACCGATTCCTTGATTATTAGGCTAACGCGGCCCCAAGACTACAATAATAAGAAGTATATGCAGAAGAGTCCAATTTCAGTAGTTAGATATTGTAAATGCAGAAGTGCTCCCCCTTTTTATGTTATTCCACTTATCACTACACTGCTATAAATAGATTGAGAATAAAATTGAAAATAAGTTTACAAGACTTTTCTATTGTTAATTATTTAAAAAATGGGTACTCTTAACAAAGTCTAATAGCTCAACAATCGCTAACTCTATCAACGCGTCTATTGTATCACATTTCGGTGAGTTTATTGTCTGCGCTGGCGAAATGGAAAAGTACCCAAATATTTTCAATTAATTTTGACAGTAAATAATATGGAACTTACACAACAGAGTCAGACAACCAGTAAAGTGAAGAAAACTGGGCCAGTTTTGGAACGTTTCTTCATTGTAAAATGAGCATAATGGCATTTGATGGCAGATTTTGATTTGACGCGAAAATTGTAAAGAGAGTGAGTGGATATTAACGTCGCACTGTTCAGCTGCACGAGAGCTTTTGGCGACGGATTACGTAATTTTGAACCATGGTCAAAAGAATGGCCGAAAAAATACGAATTGCAAAAATATTAGCGTACACACCTCAATGTCTTGTGACTTTTCTTGTTACAACAAAGACATACCGAAGAATTTACTTTCTGAAAAATAAAGTCAAGATTAACCAAGAATATATATAATTTGTTTGTCAAAAGTGTACCAAAACTTCAACTTACTATTTTGATACCGTATGTCAAAAACGTGATATAAAAATGTTCAGAGAAAATGCTAAGTGAGAGAGAGTTCTTTTCATTTTATCAAAGTAAATAACTTTTAGAACCTGATTTGAAAAGTTTTGATGAGTTAGAAAAAAAGCATGAAACATGAAACTTTCGCATTTATTTTATTCCGTTTTTGCAGTCACTAAAGTAAAAACAAATATCTCTTTCCACTCGTTTTTTTTTGTTTATCGAGACCGTACTTCATTTAATTATTCTTGAAAACTTTTGATGTTGTATGTAAATTAAATAGATACACACACAAGAGTTGAAATGCAGGGTTTTAGTATTCCGAGAGTCTTGTGTGTCAAGAAAGGATTTTTTTGTGTGTATAATCAGAATCGTAATATGTTATGATTTTTTTTTCACGATATAACGAAATGAAGCAAGTTTGGGAAGTTTTTAAATAATATATTACTTGAAATTTGTTAAATTCCCGGTTTGTTTTATTTTCATTGTTCTTACGTTTTCTATTAGAAATGGAAAATATGTAAAAAAATGGGAACGAAGTATAAAATTTGAAATTTTATCACATTTTTTTTAAAAAAAATATTTTTAAAATTTAATTGAGATTATATACTGGATGTCGTACATTAATCCTTTATAAATCCACTTTTTTTTCTAGTAATGTTATGTTAAAATATCTTTGGAATTGAGACTGATTTATAAAAGGCAATTCATTTACCTTATTACCTAAAATTAATTTGATTTTTAAAACTATTATTTTTTAGGGAAAGTATGTCTTCCTTCACACTCTGGGTACTATTCAAATGTAGGGCATCTTACGCTTTGGAATTTTTTTTATATCGCATTACATGATATTTCTATAAAAAGGAATTATAAGTTATCGTATTTACTCGAATCTAAGCCGCACCTCAAGTTTTCAACATGTTTTGTGAAAAAATGTTATCATCAATTCTTAGCTGTACCCCCAATTCTGTAATCGTTTTAGAGAAAACAAAATTCTAAAAGGGTCATCAATACATCCAATGTATAAGAATTTTGAAGAAAACTTTTAATGAGAAATAATACAATGTTAATAATTAATTTATTTTACCAGTATTAAAACTTTCAAATATCTACATGAACCTATAATTACTCTAACCATCAGAAACAGCAATATCGTAATTTCAAGATCGGGAGCGGAGGATAGAGTCATCGGTACAGTCTCCTGTGAAGTTCAACTTACTACTAACCATCAGCATCATGTTTCGAAAATGATTCGTCGCTCCCAGTGTCACAGCTGACTTCGGAATCGGTTCCGGTTTCGCCATTTTCCAACACCATGTTGCTTTCAGTGCCCTCGAATGCATTTGTTATGTTATTTTTTTAAAAGAATGTATTATAAGAGAATTCAAAAGAACCATTAAGTAATGTTGAAACTCCTCTGTTTACAAGCTCCTATGTTTCCGTTTTTTCTGCATATAAAATTGCCTCCCTTTTCCTACTTGCTTCATAGTGAACACGTCTTGATGCTATTTCCGATATCTTTGATATTACGTTATTAAAAGAAAGTATATACTACCAGTTTCCTAAATACGAGCAGTTAGTGGTGTTTGGGATAGATTTAATACTGGAGATAAACTGTGGGAAGGGATAAGTCATAGATGCAAGTGGCCAGAATGAAAGGTTACATTTTTCATTTTTGAAAGGGGAAAAATCTCAAATTTTTCCCATGTCCCCATTCCAACAAATATTTTGACTTCTATTCTGAACCGCACTCCCTAATTTCAGTAGAATCAACACTAGAAAAATAGACCGGTTTAGATTCGAGTAAATAAGGTAGATATATGGGACATTGCAAATTGTACAAACGTATCTTGTTCTCTTCTCATATGCTTTAATAGAGCACAATCGGCAACGTCTATATATTTTTTGTAAACTTGGCATACAGTCACTAACTCTAGTCAATCGTACGTCATTTCGAACAGTTCTCTTGCTACTCAGGTAATTTACAGGTCGTCATTTGAGTTTATGATCGGAAAATCTAGAAATCAGTTGTCGTGATAGCCGAAATCGAAAACTTCATTTGCCTTGAGTCCCGAATATCTTCTACTTAATTTATAGATAATGAAGACATTGGCAAATGTCAGATCAATAAGAAAGTATATTGTGTGATACCACCATTTTTGGAAAGGCCATTAAATTTTGTATCTTTCTCGAACTTGATCAACGTGGTCAGCATATCTCCCATATATAATAATCTTATTACATCATGGGTGAGAAAACAGCATTTTATCGATATTTAAAAAATAATGTAGTTGGTGAGTAGTATAGTTCTCACGGCCTTTTGAAAGGTTAAGCTAAATGAAATACAAAAATTATGCATTCCAATAATATAAATAAAATCCATTTAACATATCATAAACCAAAATTAATTTGCAGAAAATAAAAAAAATCGATTTTCTTTTTAGTATATTTAATGAATATTATTTCTTTTTTAAATTTGTATTTGAATTGTATAAATTTTAAAGCTCAAAATTTCATTAAAAAAATTAAGGTAATAAAGGAAGTAATACAATTCAAAACTTCCTTATTCTTTGAGATTGTTGCATATAACGTCAATAAGAAATAGGACAGAAAGTGAAGTACACTTCAAAACTTTTCAAATTTACATGTATAACTTCAGGAAACGAATTGCCTTTTCTCTAGCAGAAATGAAATAGATAGAAAAGAATGGAATCATGTTTTATATAAAGTGAAGGGAATAATGCCTTGGAAAGGAAGTAAAGTAACCAAAGTACTAAATAAAGTTAAGATTTCAATTAAAACTAGAACACCTAAAAAAGATGACTTAAATCTCCTAAATAACAATGATTGAATCAAGAATTGTGTGAAATGCAACAGCTACAAATGTGTAAAAAGCATCAAATAAATAAAAAATGTTTAATGGAAATCAGGTGTTAGACAACATAGAATGTAGGCACTGATTCAATATCATTATTATTTATCTTGCATAAAAATACCGATCTCAAAGAACATTAGCCAGGAAGTAACTTTCCGGCGAAAAAAAACGTCTTTTAAAAACTGTTACACTTTAAGCTGATCTAAACATTTTACAGAAGCCACTTACGCAAATTCCCAGACGAAATGCCATACTCTTACAGTTTCTACACTTAACATTCTTCTAAATAAGCCCACCAGTGACATACTACGCCTTAACTGAGAGTCGTCTGAGCTTTGACTTATGGTAAACTGTTCTGAAACGGACGTAAACCATAAACTCTGCTCCATAAACTAAACTTGCCAAAGTGACACGTCTTCTCGAGTTGCATTAAACGTTCAAACCATGCTGTAAATCCAGTCTGGAGGATTTTGTCTTGGTTTCTACTCGAAGAGAATAACTTAAAAGGTTTTCTGTAAAATGGAATGGCATTTATATGACCATTCAGTTACTTTAGTACCTGGGGAATCGTATTTCTTTTGCCTAGGTAAAATTGAGGTTGTATTTTTGAATTATGGGATAGGATTGGATTTGCTGACTGTGATGTTCTGTAGATGTAAAAATGGTGAAAACAGTTTGCAACACCATGTTGTAAATTTGATTTTAACTTCAAAAATGTTATGGCGTTTTGTTTTCATTCTTTTTTTTAATGAATATATAAAGTAAATTTTAATTGATGTTCATTGTTGTGCAAATAAAATTAGTTTGAGTATTTGGATGAAAGGATAATGAATGTGTTCTGCTAATATATAAATTAGTTATGAATTGTATATATTATTTAGTATTGAAATAAATAGTCTTGGTTCTTATAAAAATTGAGGGAAATTTGTTCATCAAGGCAAAATTTTATTCATAATCTCCTTGTTCCCATATTTAACCTTTATTGTTAACATATTAATGTGAATTTATTATGTTAAGGATTTTAATTTGGAAATGAACAATTCCTCCATTTTAAACTGATTTCTACAATTTTTTGCAAAATGCCACTATTAGTTTTATGAGATTGGTCTCATTCAGCTGCCGTTTTTGCCCAATTTGTGGGAGAACGTCGAAATATCCCTAATATCCTACTTAGTGATGTCCACTTGATTAAAATATTCCTTTTCCTTTAGGTAATAATAATAATATCATGAAATTTGCAGAAAGTATGGCAAATATGGCCGGACTGACATTGTGGGAACTATAAAAGCGTCATGTATTAGATGGCTGGGTCGTCTGTTCAGATACGCCGATGCTTTTCCTACCAAATAAGTATCTTTTTCGAAAATGGAAGGAATCAGACGTAGAAAACGGCCACCTACACGATGGTTAGACAATTTTGAACGAATTTTGACACGGAGATTTGAAAAAGACCTCAAAATAATGGGAATCATGACTGATTTACGGACTGCATTATTTCAGTTGCAGCTCCGTGGGGAGGAACTACTGCAGTGCTGGTAAATTATTTCGGATGCTCTATGAATTTGGACTTACATTAAATTTATCTGTATTTATATTTCATTATTCAAAATTAATACATTCTTTTCATTTCAAGTAGAGACTTACTTTAGATATTTCTATCAATTTGAGAGTGGAAGATACGTGTATGTGACGATTAAAGGAATCATTTAGTTCCTAATTATATCTTTTATGGCATTACATTTTGAATATGAATAATTTTCTCAGGGAAAGTTGTCAAACTAAATCACAAGATATCTTTATTAAAATAATATTATGATTCTGATGTTATATATTCTTCGTTTATATTACATTACTCTGTTATTCTTTTATTATATTGTTATTGGTAATACATTATTCTACATTTACTTATTATATTATTCTATTACCTTATATATTTTTATTATGTTGTAATCATTTTTTGGGCTTTATAGTCATGTTGTGTTATTCCTTTTCTTATTTTGCTTTACTATAATATTTCAGCTTCGTATGCCCTGATAGAATAATAAAAAAATTTGAATTTCATAAGTAAACAGAAAAATATACATTATAATTTTTTAAATGTAATTACTCATATATAAAAACTCACTTAGAAGTTGAGCAAACCAAAATAAAAATGTAAAATATTTTTTTTTCTTAATTTTTAATCTATAGTGAAATTAAAAACAGCAAGGTTTAACGTTAAGCTAATCTAAATATTGAGATAAATAAAAAATGATCCTTCTGTTTCGCTGAATTATTTTCTATTTAAAAATGCCTTGAATATTTTAATGCATAATTCAGTTATTTTAAGTACAATTTTCTTGTCGGATGGTTAACTTATAATTTTATGCAATCGATAAGCTATCAACATAAAACTATGGAATAAAAAAAATCTTCTAAGGCAGTTTCTAGAACAGATGGCAATAATGACTTCATAAATATGTTTACGCAAACGATTTAGCGATAATTCTTTACTGGATAAAAATTATAAAAACACAAACATTTTGAATGTGCTAATATTAAAGATCACCTCTTACCAAAATGCGATCGAGATAATTTGCTATTGTGCTATTAGTATTAATCAATATTTTTCAAATTATTTTGTATATTGTAATTGCAAAACAAGCTTTTATTTTAAGCAGTATTTCATAATTATTTAACAGGGGTTTTTAAGCAACATACTCAAATGCAATTTTCAAGGCTTTAAATTTCAAGGCTTTATTAAGTTTTTTTATTAAGAAGGAAACAATTCATTTCCGAATACTTTTTTAATTTTAGTTTACTTCTGTAGAAAAGGATAAACAGAAATATATTCTGAATATAAATACCTCAAACATTTGGATTCTAGGAATAAAGGATAAGGGTATGGAATTATCCATGCATAAAAATACTTTAAAATAATTGATGAATTTGCTTTTAAGAAAGATTTTGCTAAGTGCAACTTTAAGTAGTCAAATAATTTTTTTTGAGAGAAATATGCATTTGAAAGTAAAAATTTACTCTTCTTTAAATTAAAGGTAATAGAGATTGGAATTTCTTGAAATTATTTTTCATTAATTAATTTTATTTTGAATTCTGCTAAGTTCTAATGTTTCAAAATTTTTTACCTTATTAAAATAAAAGGGAATTAATTCTTCATTTATATAAATAATAGTGATACAACTAATAATTATTTTCATCACTTCACGTAAATACGTTAGAAAAAGTTCATAGTGGCAGTTACTGTAAAAGAGTTTTATGCTTACATATAACTTTTTTAAAGAATTTAAAATACATTTAAACAAGTTAATTGATTCTCAAAATATTTAATCAGCATTTTTTAAAAATATTTGTTTGTGCTTTGTTTTCTTAAAGGAAAAAAACTACTTTTCTGAAAAATTTGTGTTTAAACAGAATCGAATACGAACTAATAACAGATTTGTATGCTCAATTAATTGTCAAAGTTTTGCGATGAAACATATTTTTATGTAAATAATTCGATTAATCAATAATTAATTATTATTGTTTTTTATTTTAACGCTCAAAGAAAGTAATAGCTTAGTAGGAAATCATTTATGTTTGTATTTTTGATTATTTTGTGAGTTTTTGAAGCAGTATTTTTTCATCTTTGTTGCGCATTACAGCATATTTCACTTTGAAAGAAATTTTTTTTAAAAAAAGAGCAGATATGGTTATTTAGTTTAATATATATCAAACATTAGATGTTTTCATTCTTATTTCCGTTTGTTTTTACGACTTCATTTAAAAACGGATCACATTAAAAGCCTTTCGCGTAGGATAAGATAAAAATTAACTTCCCTGGTACTTGTTTATGAGAGTTTTTTAAATTAGTGTAAAACAACCGTATCGCACATTAATTCCAGGATAATCGTTTTAACACATACATATATCCAAGAAATGATTCGAATGGAAAAAAATGATAAAACACTTTAAAAAAAAACAATTTTAAAGTAACAAGAGAGTAAGCGCATAAAGGTCTTTTTCATTTATGGAAACATTTAGCTTAACTGTAGTTTACTTTATCTCAATAAAGCCTTCAAATAACAATTAAATTTTTTTTTAATGTTCATATGTTAAACTTTTTTTTATCTTTTTTTTTTACTGAGCAGATTGTTTGTTCAATTAATTACTTAATACTATTTATTAATATTATTTATAAAAATGATTTATTTTATACATAAGAATTAATACGAGGATACATTTTATTTAAATTAGAGAAACATGAAAATAAGAAATATTAAATACTTTAAAAAATGTGTTTATATGCAACTCGATAATATGTAACAGGGTTATTAGATGCTGATTCATCTTCAGAAAGTAAATTACATGATTTTTATTTACTGTATAAAATGTAAGAGTCTGTTTAAAAAACCATGAAAAAGGTATATTTTTTAAAAGCAAATTTACGCAAAAACATATTAAAATGTAAAAGTACAACTAGCTATAAAATACACTCACGCAAACAAGAACACATATATATTATTATCTGAAAATTTACTCTAAAATAAGATTATATTTTACCGAAATGTTTTGTTAGTATTTCAAAACAATTCTTTGAGGGAATTACATTTCTTTTATTAGATTTTATTACAAAATATAAAATTGATTAAATCAACTTTTCGTAATATATTGTCCCCAATCAATGTTTAACAATAGTCGCATTAGTATCTGTAAAACTTATAATTTCCTTTGTCTATATATTCTAAAAGAACTATAATCAATAATAAAAAAATGGATAATATTAATAAGCAACACTTGCTGAAACAAAGAAATTAAAAACTGAAGAGGTTTTTATGAAACAGCATTATATATTCTAACATTTTATAAAAAATGATATACACTTTGTAACGGGCTATCACACAATTTTTTTTTCTTTTGGAATTAAATTAAATGCTTTGTTGGTATTGCCCGTTTTAACTGCCTACTTCTTGTTATATGCAAATAACATTAAGTAAATGAGTATAAATCAACAAAAATAAAGGATAGTGGAAGTACTATGTAAAATATTCAACAATTATTGATCTTAACTTCATCAAGGCTATATACAGTGTTCCATTAGAAGGAATCTAGCGATTTATTAAGTCAAATATTTAGAGTGACTGCATTGGCGATGCTCCAAAAACCAGTTAGCCTGCATTCAACTTAGTTCTTCCTGATAATGAAAGTTTCAATTGTTATGACGACTCAGTTATTTGAATAATAACAGATTTATTATTGTACAAGGACAAGCAAATGACTACATTAAGACAAATCGACATACATTCACAAAAATCCTTATGACAGATTATTTACAATAGTGTGAATCTCCCTCACTATCAGCCTGTACTTTAGAACGTCCAAAAATAGCTTTCTAGTACATATACCTTAGCAGGAATTCAGACAGATAGTCTCTCTCTTATTACAATCAATGCACAAAAGGAATCTGAT